>VZTE01001517.1:184134-283280 GCA_013397775.1 Eulacestoma nigropectus
CTCCCCGGTCCCTGGCTCCCTCTCGCCGCCCGCGCCCGGCGGCCCGCGGAGCTGCGCGGGCAAGTGAGTCTGTGCGGGCCGAGCGGAGGCGCCGCAGGCCCGGCCGGCGGGGGCGGCCGAGTGACCTTGCGGCGGCGCTGGGGCCCGAGCTGGGAATTGGATGGGTCCAGAGCGGCGCTGGGCGGGCCGGGTGCGGCGAGGAGCGGGAGCTGCCGAGCCGCGGCGGGGCTGGGCCCGGGGGTGCTCGGCGAGGCGGCTGCACCTCACCCGGCCCCGGGGAGTGCGGAACCCGCGTGGAGCAGGTACTTTCCCTGACGGATGTTTAGCACGGCAGGGGGAGGCTTCCGTAGACGGTGCCTCCGGCTGGAGGCTTCTGTCGCTTTTCTGTCCCATTAAATCTGGAACATTTCTTTATCGCGCTGCATTCTGTCCCTTTAAACCGTTTTAAAAGAACAGAAATTACGGTGGACCTTTGCACTGACCCCAAAGCTGCCTCATGTACATGTGGAATGCATACGTTTGGGAGGCACCGTGGTGCTCTTCCTGACAGGTGTATGTTTAGATACGGCTTATTGCAGCAAAGTGGATTTTTGTACCAGTTGGTAATCTGTAGCCATTCCAGGGTTTGGTTAATTGAAACAGGTACAATTTCGGGAAACAGTTTTATCTCCTTTACTTACTGAAAATCTGAGTACCAGAGATGCTTCTGTGAGCCCAGGCCATTGTTTCTAGCCTAAATGCTTGAAAATAAACCAGGAAGGATATCTGAAAGTTGATGAGTCCAAGTTGAATAAAATAAATGTCACTTGACTACAGAATTTTGGTGTTGTATGCAGTAGGAGAATTAAACGAAATGTTACGGCAATGGTAATGACTTGAATTAACCTTTTGTAAGTATATGTACACCAGCTTGTAATTGAGCATCTCTGTAACAAATGCTTTTGACCTGGGCTCATTTAATTTTCTATAATGAGTATAATGAATCCTTTCACAGAACCAGTTCCCAAAAAAAAGTCAAATGAGAAGACTTAAGCAACGATCAGTCATAGTATAATTCTCTCTTTTAATTTTTGTATGACTTCTAATAGTTTCATAGTAATAAATGAAGGTGGCTTAGATGAATGCATGTTATTTGACCTAAGTCAGCTTGTGGAAGAGTTCAGTAGTTTATGCTCTTGCTGATAACTTTGTGGATGTCTCCTCAATGGAAATAAAATTTTACTTGATCAGGCTGAGAGCAAAATCTCTTTGCCTGTAATTTGAAGGTCAAGTTGGGAATGAGGCTAGAGCAGTAATTGCTCATAACGGTACTGCCGTGACGGAAATGTAAGAAGCATGTAATTACTTCTTACCTTTAATTGGCTAAGCTCTCTGTAGCACTTTGTTTGGCTTCTGTAGTTCCTGAATGATCTAGGCAATGATATTGCCTTAAATTCTCCCTCTTGGCCAGGAAAGGAGAGTGCAACCCCTAATTTAATAGTAGGAGATGATAAATTCCCTGTAACTGCATATTTTATTTATAACTGCATCTGCAGAAGATAGGTGTTGTCTGTAGCTGTAATTTTTCAGACTGACAGGCTGAAACTAGCTGTCCTGCCTGTGTTACACTGTCCTGTACACATGTGAGCACTTGCATTGTGAACTGAGCTAAAGAATGTACATGGGACAGGGGAAGGATTTATTGCTCACCCCTACAAGTGGTTTTTGTCAGTATTTAAACTATGCTCTTGATGGTTGTCTAGTTGCATGGATACAGTGAGTTTTTTTAAATCTTGAGAAAAAAGAACAATTGCGTCATATTGAGAAGTCTTGTGCTTAGGAGTTCATTGTACTTCTGAGTAAGTCTGTTCTTTTCTTTTTTGCTTCAATTAATTCATTATCTTCATACTTCTGTTCCTTACTTGCCTACAGGTTTGTTTTGACTCCTTGTACTTCCTGCAGGAAGATACTTTCTTCAGGTGAGAAATGGTGGCGTGGAACTCTTGGTTTGTCCTTGATGTTCAAATACCAATAGCTACATGGCCTGTAGATTTCTAAAGAGCTTTTGGAACTACTGGCCTTTCAGTGTTTTTATGACTGCAAGCACCAGGCTTAAATGATCATGTATGCATGGGTGTATACTGTGTCTATGCTTACTGGCTGCAGATAATAATGCATATTGGAATATAAACACTCCTTCCTGAGGCATATTAGTTTGTTGACATGCCTGTGTGTGTTTTTAGTGGGCTTGAGAACTTTCAACCAGCCTTATTTAAGTGTAGCCAGCTACAGTCTGCCTTATTTTTTCATAAACCTACCTGAAATGGAGTTCTTAAAATTGGTTAAAAGGAAATAGTTTTCCTTTTCAATCAGTCTCCATCTGTGTCTTCAGCTTGGTAGCCTGTATTAATGGAAAGAGAGGAAGCACTATTGCTTACTGTGCGGGTTGGTTTGTTTGTTTGTTTTTAATATGAAGTTAGCACCAAAGAGCTTTCCTCATCTTGTTGCTGATGTTAAAATACTGGTTTCAAAATTGACTTACTTTTCTACTGCTTAAAATCAGCACTTCTTTCCCAAGAAAATATCCTTTTGTTCCACAGAGTCATTGAGTCAGGAAACTATTTTCAACACCTCTGTGTTTCAGATGTAAAGCTGAGCATCCTTAGGCTAGACCTGTGCATCAGTGATGCAAAGACAGTGCTATTGGTAGGGTTTCAGTTAGGATTTTAGTTAGTTTTAAAAGCATGTGTTGGCATAGCAGGGGTTGTGAGTACACCAGGCTGGAATTGCTTCTTCCCTATAATAGTTTTTTGCTAATGGCTTTTTTTGCTACATGATCTCGTGTATTTGTAGCAGTCATTTGCCTACGCTGCATCTGTCTTCTGTTGCTGTTACCAGGCTTGCTTGCAGAAATAGGCACTTATGTTTTTGTGTTTGTTTCTCCTGCTGTCCTTTTCATCTCTAAGCTGCGAGATAAGTCTACAAGCACCCTTGAAGTGCACCCCTTTCTTTTCTTAAAAAAAAATTGGGGTCACATCCTTCTTACAGGGTGGCATATGCGAGATGTGTCTGCTTAATGAATTATCTTAAATAAAGACATAATTTTTCATCAGTTCTTATGGTAGTATAACTTGGAAGATTTTCGTTTATTTGGCTGTCTTGAAAATATCCTCTTTATCAACAAGTAGGGTAGATTTGGTTCTGTCAAGGCAGGAGGCAGTGAAATAATGAAACAGAATGCCGCGTCTAGGTGTCAGAACACTGTATGCTGACTGGGTGGAAATAGTGACCTGTGGGATTTTCAGTGGCCAATATTGCAGGTGCTGCAAATTATCTGTGAAAAATGTTTCTTAGCTTTTTTTTTTTTAATGGGTGTTTTTACAGGTAGATTTCTTCTAGGAGTCAGAAGTCTCAAGTCCAGTTACTGCTGCAGGTACTGTAACCAGATAATTTTTGTGCTTTCTGACTTGCTCCTTCCATTTTTGGTCATAATATTTTTCATCTGATAGCTAAAATTCATGTTGATGCTTGTTGATAAGAAAGTCTTAGGTTCAGCATCCTGCTTTAAGTGTATACTGTGCTGCTGGAACACCCAGAGCAACCTCAGAGCTGCGGTATTGACCTGATGGTGCAGCGCTGGGTGGTAACGTAGCTGAGCAATGGGGATCCCTGTCCTGGGATGCAGGCATTGACCAGGGAACCAGGAAGAGGATAAACTTTTAGCCTCTGGATGCAACTCCTGTCAAGTGTGAGGGAAAGTTACTCTCAAGGATGATCTAATAGTGCGCCCAAGTGGGTGGAACATCATAGAGAAAGGTATCCACCACCTGAGACAATTAGCTGTGCTGGGGGTCATCTATAGGGATTTAAATAACAAGCAATCCCCTATAAATCCAGATAAGGTCCAATGTACATCAATGTTGTGCCCCAGTGCTCTCTTGGCAAGCTTATTTAAAAAGTGTGCTACTTTTTGCTGAGGTGAGCACACAGGAGAAATGCTGCAACGTTCTCAGAAGGTTAAAAAACCAAACTTAACTGGCAAACTTTAGCAGAGCTAGACTTTGGCAAAATTTGAAACAAAACAGTCAATCAGAATAAAGCACTTCACTTAGCAAACTCTATCCATCCAGCCTTAAATTACCCATATTCCAAGAAGAGGAGGTTAGGAGTGAAAAAGAAGAAAAAGAGAGAAAACCACGATACAGCTCCCATCTTCAATCCCAGTGCAATCTCAGCTATCATAAAATCGAAGAACAACAGGGATGTGACCACGTGCATCTCAGAGCAGTGTGTTTTATCTGCTCTGGCCTCTTGTGGCTATGCCCCTCAGGTGGGGCTTCTGGTCATCCATCCATTCTGGGGCTAGATTGAGGCTGCAGGCATGGGGTGTGGGGCATTGCTTGTGGTGTGCCAGTGCCTGACAGTCATTCTGGGCTGGACTAGAGGTTCCTGGGGGACAGGGGTGTGGAATGGAGCAGTGCACCTCCCGCCTTCCACAGAACTTGCCCTGCCCCCTCCCCTTTAGTTAATTTGAGCCAGTAATAATTTTTTCCAGTTTTTCACAACAGTCCATGTGGCAGAAGTTTGTGTAGAGCACGCCATTGTTGTACACCAGCGCACTGGCATTGACATCAATGAAAGAAGGGGGACAAGAAATGCTCCAGGTGACTACCTGGCTCCTGGCAATATGAGATCATCTTTTTTCCTCCTGACTGACCTGTGCCTTGGCTGTGGACTGTTCAAGACTGTGGACAGACTTGAAAGACTCAAGCGGGTTGGAGAGGAAACGTTCCATAGTCCTGTATTGCTAGTGCAGTGGAGACTGACAATGAACTGTTGTGACCTGCATGAAGTCACACCATCACTGAGTGCTGCTGTGCCAGACATGCTGGAACTTGAGTATGAACTGAAGTCCAGGCAGCAAAGTGGTGCCACCGCTGACATTGCCAGTGAGTTTTTCTCCATTCCTTTAGCAGCAGAGTGCAGGCCACTGTTTGCGTTTACCTGGAGGGGCATCCAGTACACCTGGAACTGACTGCTCCAGAGGTGGAAGCACAGTCCCACCATTTGCCGTGGACTGATGCAGGCTGCACTGGAAAAGGGTGAGGTTCCAGAACACTTGCAGTACATTGATGACATCATTGTATGGGGGCAACACATCAGAGGTTTTTGAGAAAGGGGAAAAAATAATCCAAATCCTCCTGAAGGCTGTTTTTGTCAAGATCAGGGACTTGCCCAGAAAATTCAGTTCCTAGGAGTAAAATGGGAAAGGTGGATGTTGTGAGAGTTCGGTGGATGTTGTGAGAGTTCAGTGGATGTGGTCATCAAAATAGTGTATCCAGTCAGCAAAAAAGAAACACAGACTTTCTTAGGCACTGTGGGTTTTTGGAGGATGCATATTCCATAGGATAGTCAAGATTGTAAGCCCTCTCTGTCTTGTGGCATGGGAGAACAACAATTTTAGGTGGGGTCCTGAACAACAACAAGTTTTGGACAAATTAAACAAAGATACTGTCTGTCAATGGGCCAGTCAAGACAGGATAAGATGTGAAAAACGTGCTCTACCTTGCAGCTGGGAAGCGCGGTCCTTCTGGAGTCTCTGACAAAAAGTAGCTGTGGAGACTTGAAAACAATCCCAGGGGTTCTAGATTCGGTGATAAAGAGGATCTGAGGCCTGTTACACCCCCACTGAAGGAGAGATCTTGGCAGCTTATGAACAGGTTGGAGCCACCTCAGAAGTGATTGACACTGAAGCACAGCACTTTCTGGCACCATGAATGCCAGTGCTGGACTGGATGTCCAAGGGTAATTCCCTTCCACACGTCATGCCACTGATGCCACATGCAGTAAGTGGATCGCTCTGACCACACAGTGAGCTCAAGTAGGAAACCCTAATTGCCCAGGGATCTTGGAAATCATCACAAAGTGGCACAAAGGCAAAAATATCGGTATGATCAGAAGAGGAGGAGGAGAAGGTGCCACCATGCTAGGGAGGCCCCACCATAAAAAGAAAAGCAATGCTCTCTCTTCATTGCTGGTTCCTGTCATGTCATAGGGACAAATTGAAGATGGAAAGCTGCCATATGGAGTCTTACACAGTGAGTTGCAGAAGCTATTGAAGGACAAGGTGGTCAGGTTGCAGAGCTGAAAGCTGTCCAGCTGTCTTCAAATATTGCTGAATGAGAGAAATGGCCAATGTTCTACCTCTACACTGACTTGTGGGTGGTGGCAAATGCTCTGTGGGGGTGGCTGGACCAATGGAAAATGACCAGTTGGCAGAGCAGAGAGAAATCCGTCTGGGGCTGTTGAAGTGTGGCAAGACATGGCTGCCTGGGTATAGAAATTGACTGTAAAAGTATGTCATGTAGATGCACATGTACCCAAGAGTTGGGCGGCTACTGAAGAGCATTGCAGCAATGGACAGGTGGATCAGGCTGCCAAAGTTGAATTGCCTCAGGTGGATTATTTCTGGCTTGGTCGGCGGCCCATGATGCCTCATGTCATCTGGAAAGAGATGCAGCATTACAGATGGGCTCGTGACCGTGGGGTGGACTTAACCGTGAACACCATCTCCCAGGGTATATCCATGACTGTGAAACGTGTACTGCAGTTAAGGAGGGCCAAGTGGGTAAAGCCCCTGTGGTGTGGGAAGTGATGGTCAAAATATAAATATGAGGAGGCCTGCCAGATTGATTACATCACACTCCTGCAGATCTGCCAAGGCAAGTGTTACATGCTGACAATGGTGGAAGGCACCACTGGATGGTTGGAGACCTACCCTGTGCCTCATGGCACTGCCCAGAACACCATCTGGACCTTGAAAAGCAAGTCCTGTGGCAACATGGCACTCCAGAAAGAACTGAGTCGGACAACAGTCTCATAGACATCTGGGACAGAGAGCACAGGATTGAGTGGGTATCATATTCCCTTTCATGCACCAACCTCTGGAAAAATTGAACAGCATAATGGACTGTTAATAACCATATTGAAAGCAGCAGATGGGGGAACCTTCAGACATTGAGATCTACATGCAGCAAAAGCCACCTGGTTAGTTAACACTTGAGGTTGCACCAATCAAGCTGACCCTTCCCAATCAAAACCTCCACATTCCGTAGAAAGGGATAAAGTCCCCATGAGGGCTGGAATATGAGGAATGTATTAGGGAAAACAATTTGGCTTGGTCCTACCTCAGACAAAGACAAGTCCATCTGTGGGATTGTTTTTGCTCAAGGACCTGGGTGCACTTGGTGGGTAATGCAGAGGGACAGGGAAACATGATGGGTACCTCAAAGGGATTTGATTTTTGGATGAGAAGAGTTTGTGATGTTAAATTGTATAATATGGGTTGCTGAATGACATTGACACTGTGTGCCATAACTACTATGGACAAGGTGTGTAGACTGCTTCAGATATACCAGTCATAAAATCCTGATGCAGTTTGCAACCAGCCCTCTTGCCGTAGAAGACATCTAGGACGGATGGAACCTATAGTCTTGGACTAAATGAACTCAACAGACATCTTGGAGGGACAGCCATTGACAATGGAAATGATACCTATGCTTGTGTAGATATCTATGTCTATATGTATGTGTATAGTTGGAAAGGGGGTAGGATTTGGGCACAATATATGTGGTGTAGAATAAGGGATGGATAATGTTGTGGTTCTGGCCAGGACAAGGTTAATTTTTGTGGTAGCCAGAAGAGGGTGTGGCTAGAATTTGGTGTGGATATGCAGAGGGGGAGTGTCTGTGTGTCTCTCTAGTGTGGATTATAGCAGCCTGCTGACCTGTACTGAAATTCTGTGCTGCCTCACATAATTTTCTGGGAATGGGGGAAGGAGTCCCTGCCAGGTCGGGAGGCATGGCGGTGGTGGGGTTGTGTCAGGCTCCACAATGAGCATTCATGTGTGAGTTGCTTGCCTCTCTTGTACACTTGTGTTCTTAATACCATTGCTATTACAGTTGATTTTCTTATCTCATTGCTGTTTCCAATAAATTGTTCATATCTCAACCAATGATCTTTACCTTTTGTGCCTCCAATTCTCCTTTCAGTAGGAACACTTGATGGAAGAATACCATTCCTAAACCACAACAGGTTCTATGCAGCTTCAGTTCAGGTAGAAACCATGAGAAATGTCATTGGAGTGCCCAATCTGCAGCCTAAATTTGGCTTCTGGGAACAATTCGAATGGCTGTCTTTGCCACTCCTGCAGTATGAGGAAGCCTGTGTGTATTGACAGGAATTGGATTTGTGGATGAAGAAGCCGTTCTGGAGAAACTCTTGTAGTTCATTCTTGTATGAGCAAAGCACATCTCCTTCTGCCATGTGAATGTAGATTATCCAACTGAGGATGTCTTCATTGACAGGAGAGGACATGCATAGTTAATTAATACTGCAGTACCTGTTGCACCAAAGTAAGAGTAATGATAAAGTTACTGGTGACTTTTAGTTGACAACAGATAATTAAGTGATGGAGAAATCTGATGTGGATATACAGAGGGAGTGTCTCTGTGTCTGTAAGGGTCTCTTAAGTGTCTCTCTAATTTGGATCACAGCAGCCTGCTGACCTGTACTGAAATATTTTCAGATTGAATTTTTGTTCTAGAGGTGTTACTCTATCATTGGGGTACTGTTGACTGTAGAGAGAACATTTTTTTGAACTCTGAAGTACTTTTAGTCTCAGAATTCACATGATTTTTATTTTTCCTTTCCTGTAGTTATACAGCACTGTTTGGAATGTTTGCAGCAACATAAACAAGTTCTTTGGTGAGTATAATCATGGGTCCTTGTTTTTGTAGCTTTTCTTTAAGCTTTTGAAATTTTGCTTTAAAATTCAGGTTTTTCTTAAATACTATCGACAGTGCCTCTGCAAGACAAACCTGCATTAAATTATTATATGCTTGAAGACTACCATTTTTCCTTCAACTGAAAATATGCAGTCTCATTAAAGCAGGTTTTCATTAGTGTTGCTTTATTTAGGAAAAACCCGTTTTATTTTATGTAACTTAAACCTTATTCCAAATTCTTTTTGTTTGTTCAGTGTTTAGGTGCTTGTTTATTATCTTTAGTATGTTACAGGAAAAGAGAGGGGAAACCAGAACAACTAAATGGGACATGATCAAATGACTGAAAAGAATTGTTTTCAGTAATAAGTATTTATTTCTTTAATTGCACTTGGTAATTCAAATAGATTTCATTATAGGAAAATAGTTTTTTTGTTCTGTTGAATTGCTTATGTTCATAATTTCTGCTTCCATGTTGGTCTATCCCAGTCTTAGCACCAGTTTAAACTCACAGCACAGTTACATGAGATGTTGCTGAAGGGATGAAAATTATGTTCTCCAGGCCCCGTAATCTCAGGGAGAGAGTAAGGATCTTGTTCAGAGGAGGCTCACTCATGTAACACCTTTTCAGTTCTGTCACAGAGTACTTTGGGAAAGTCTTGGTTCTGCCTGAGGAGAAGAGCAAATGCAGATTTTTACTGGTGTCAGTTCTCTTAATCTACTTGTATAAACTAGAGAATAAATAGGAGACTGAAATCGAGTACTCCGTCTTACGGTTTTAGGGAATGTCAGTGGTGAGGAATCAGCTGTTCAGCATTCTTGTTACACAGATGTTAAGTATCAGTTCAGGATCCAGTTTCTGTGTTGTGTGGCTCAGAGTTCGCCTGTGTAGTTGTTAATTGAATCTAAGAAGCTTTTAAAGCAAGTAAATGCTGGTGAATATCTAGTTGAGGATGCTACATTGTGCAAGTAAGAACTGCATATAGTCTAGTGTCTTGTTTGAAATGTGTCTTTTGGATAGAAAAAGGGGGGGTATGTATGTATGATGTAGTATTCCTTGAAATCAGGTCTTTCTGTCCAGTTTAAATCTTTAATGTTCTTGCTTCTATTACTAAAAAAAAAGATCTCAAACCCAAAAACTTGCATGAAGTTCATAGCATTCTGGTTTGAAATACCAATGTGAAGGACATCATGTGAAACTTAAAGCCACATCCGAAAACAGTCACCTTCCTGTGAAATGGTACACAAAAATAACATGAGGCAGGAGCAGAAATCCTTGGATGAACAGAAGCTGTTCTTGGGTTAACATGTTTAGCAGATATAGGGGTTTTATATCTGTTTTTATGTGTAGGGTAAAACACAGTAAGGCATACCTTATGGTAGCACTGCTGATGTGGTCCAAACCTGATAGGGAGAGGGTGTTTTGTCTGCAGGCAATAAAAGTCTGTTGTAATCAGCTTCCCGTGTCAGTGCCAATACAGTTTTTAAGTGGTGCTTGTGAGACTTCCACTTAGTCTTCATAAGACGCCATTGGGATTGTATAGTATAAATGGTGTCTGTAAATACTGTTTTGCAGTCTGATATCATACCTTTTCTCATCTGCAGGTGTGTGGTTTCAGCACAGCATGGCTGTGGTCATCCACTTGCAAGGTGTTCCGATTGTGGTGGGGACCATGGACTTCTCTGGATTGACCATTCCTGATGGGGGCGTGCATATCGTAGGGGGTGAACTGGGTGAGGCTTTCATCGTTTTACCACTGATGAAGATGTGAGGCTGATGACATGGGTGCAGGTGATAAAAGGTCAAAACTAACTGTTGCAGAGTAGAAAAAAAACTGATGTGCAGAATGTGAATGGACTTAGTCCTTGGCAGTTTCATACGTAGATGTGCCAGCAGATTTGGAACAGTGGTGCTGGAGAGGATGGCAGAGTCAGTCTTAGCCTTAGGCTTTGTGGAATCAGCTGTAAATGTGCTTTGTCCTAGAAGGAAACAAAACAAGCTTGTGTAGGAGTGGCAGTGCTGCCTGCAGTACCCTGTCGCTGTTATACTGGGGACGGAGAGAAACGAAACAGGCAGATTTCAGGAAAAGCGGGATTGTGGAATTATTTATTAATATACAGAGTGGTTTATATCCCCTAGCTCACTTGAATGGCATAAGGTTATTAGTTTATTGACCATCCACCTCTCAGAATGATTGGCTAAATTCTACAACACTCACTTAAAAGCAATTCTTCAGTTAACCATAACAATATTGCAAAACATCTTGCAGGTGCAATGATAAAGGGATTATTTACAAAAACTCTCTAACTGTTTCTCAGCCAGCATCCGTGCGAAAGTCTTTGCTTGCACACGGACACTGGCAGAGAGCTGGAAAATCTCTCTGCAACCAAACTTTTAACATCCACAGTACCCCAGGTCAGCAACATCTGTGCTGCATCTCCAGGGAACACAAGACAATCTCTGGCTAGTTGCTTTTACTTCCTTGTTTTGCCAGTGCTTTTTATTACCTGTACTACCCTGTAGTCCTCCTGAATCACCACCAAGGTACTGAGTGCTTTCTAGGAATTGGGACAGCAAGCTTCCCATCCATAATAAAACAAATTTTTAGTGCAAAGTAGTATTATGTTCATGCAAACTGTCAAAGTTGACTGTGCTCCTTTATCAGGTCAGAGAACTATGGGGTTTTTTTCCATGGTGTTCCTCTTTTTTTCTTTATTGTATCCGTATGGCAGAGGGAGGGAGATCCCTGGGTTTGGCATGGTTGCACAAAAGAATGAAGGAAGTAGGCTGAACTGTGGAAGTGAATTGCATTTCTTCTGATCTGCTTAGGAAGCAGCACTGAGACAGTATGAAGTTTGAAAGTGGGGCTGATTTCAAGGAAGGAGTTTTGGTGTGACATTTTGTAAAGGAATGGTTTTAATCACTCCACAGGGATTTGGAAAATAGTTTTTGCCAGGGTAGGTGTGATTTGGAAAAGGCTGCAGTGATTTTGCATTTTCCACAGAGGAAATGGTAGAGGCTGTTATTAGTGAAAGTTTGCTGTAACTGCTTGGATTTCCTCTGTCTGATAATATGAAACAGATTTTCAGTTTCCAGAGGAACCCACTTCTGTTGGAACTTGGTGATATGCCAGGTTTGGGGCTCAGCACTAACAGAGCCTAAAACTGGAGACAGTAAGAACAGCTACAGGTGAAGGTGTACAGGACCTGCACTGTTAGCAGAGCAGAAAGCTTGTTTTAGAAGTCAAAAATCGTGATCCCTGACGGGATCAATATTAATGTATTTTCCTCTGCATTGCCCTGAGATAAGTGTACCTTCCTCATTGATATCTGTGTCTGAATAGTTGAATAGTCTTTAAACGTTAAATTACCTTATGATGACTTTGATGGAGAAGAAAATACTATCCTTTTCAAATAACACGTTTTCTTTCAATAATATAGATTTAGAAACATTTTCTTTTGGAAGTACTGACTTGTCTAAATCCCGAAGCATTTGTTCCTGAAACAGATCTGATCTTCATAGAGAAGTAAGAAGTTTTGGAGAAAAGCCATACAGCTCTTGGGGTAGGCCTAGTCTCCTTGTTTTAATCATGGTCTTGAATACATGGGATAAATGTATTCTCAGAGTTACCAGAGTGGAAATCCTGTTCCTGTCTCGATTTAGGTACAGAGTTAGTACAAGTTGATTTTCTGCTGAAGAATATTTCAGAAGAGATGTTCTGGCAAGGTGTTCTTATTTCCAAGTTGTAGCTATGACTGTCTGATCAGTCTGGGTTATTTGTTAACAAGCTGTTTTAATGTAGTTCAAGGTTTTTAAGCAATCTTTGCAGGAGAGGACAGAGGCTGAAACATAAGATCTTGCAGTAGGCAAGCCCATGTGTTCAGTGTTTGCTTTCTGAGAAATGAAGTTCTCTGTATTTTTATGGTCATGCCAGTGAAGCGTATTTCGGCACTGCCTCTTGGCCTAGTTTGTGCAGAGTCATGTCGTGGTTCTCAGTAAAGGTTGTGTCTCACGGTTTCAGCCTTGCTCTAAGGCTGGTTGTTTCAGGATAAAATGGTTGAGACCCTCTGCTGAGTAATGTCTCATGTAATGTTCCCCCAAGTATGCATCTGCTGGAATTGCAGGAAGCTGTTCCTGCAATTGGCTGCAAATGGAGAAGCCAGCCTGCTTTCACGGTCTGAGGAGCAGGACTGTTGGTCATAGTGCAAGCCAGGGGTAGGATGTGAGAGAGAGCCCAAAGCAAGCCCAAGTTTTGTAACTTGGGAGGGGAGAGAAAGGAAGATTTGGGAGGAGGGGCCAATGATAGGAGATTTTTTTGCTCATAAAATTTTTTCCTCTCTTTCAACTTTGTGACCTACTGCCTTCTAACAAGCTTGGCCAAGTTAGTGAAGTGCAGTATGTGTGTGCTTTGATTACTGTTGGTGTTAGCTGACTAGCTGTGTTCAGATTTTCATGGAATCTGCTGCCTCTGTAACTGATTAAATGGCTTTGGCTGTTTTCTTCAGATTTTTTTTTAGTTGTGATACTTATATTTTTAAAAATGTTTGACTGAAACTGTAGTAAGACCTTCCTCACTAAAGCTGATGTGTTTATAGAAGCCCTATAGCATGCGATCCTGTTACTGAAGTCAGGAGTAGTAATGTTCCTCTCCAGCCCCATGTAGGTGAGCTGAGATGAATCCCTTGCATCCAGATGGCAGCTCTTACTGAGGAGGACCACTGTGGGAAGCTGCAGTAATGTACCAACGGTGCCTCTGGGAGTGTGTTGGCTTTGCATGTCCCTCCTTAGTGAAAAGGAAAAATAAGCATACTAGGGAAGGAATCACCTTACAGATGTCATTTCTTCTACAAGTATTAAAGCAAAATGTGTGTCTGCTCCACATTTGGAGGCATGAAGTTCCATTGCTAGTATGAGAAAAGGGTTATTTTAATGATGTAAATCTGCAAAGAAAGTAGTGGATATTTGAGGTGTGGGTGGATAAACCTCTTAAAAATAAAACGTAGCTTTGCACTTGCTGCCTTTTTTTTTTTTTTTTGATTTCTACATTCTGGTGCAACATAAACTGTAAAATCCCAACCATCTTAAGTTTTTCTTCTTTTCCTTTCCCACGTAAAAGTTATGGACTCCCGCCCCAACCATTAGAAGACTGGGCTGATTCAGATCCATGCTGTATCAACTCAGTCTGTTATCTGATACTACTCTAGAAAATTAATTTTTTTCCGTTCCTAGATGGCTAGCATACTTTCTTTTGGTGAGAATCAAAGTTACAGGCAGTAGTATTTTTTCCCCCATACCCTTGTAGGCTGATTTAACAGAGGTGAGGATCAGTCTAAAAGCACTGCTTTAGAGGAAGGCAGCAGATGAGCTTTTGGTAGAGAAGTTTTTTGGTGGTGTGGTGGTTGAGTGGAGGTGGTTGGGCTGCCTCTGTGGCCAGCCCTTGGCAAACGGGCTGGCTTAAAAAGTGTGGTGGAGGAGTAGCTTTTCCCCGTCCTAGAGCTTTATGACTTTCCTAAAAAGCTTTGATTTCTGAACCACACTTGAATTTAGAGTAGTTCTTCACAATGTTAATCCTTTTGTAGATGCAGCTCAGTTGATACCATTGCTGTTTATGCCTTATGTGAACCAAAACGCTGGTGCTTATTTCTGTGCATGTCTCCTTGTTCTTGTAGTATAAGACTAGAAGGTTTTTTATTTTAACTCAAATCAATTTTGTCCATCTGTAATTGAATCTTCAAGATACAGCCTTACTATAAGGACAATGATATTGAATAAAACTTACTTGTGTTTTTGGATCTTATGAGCTTGAAGACTATGGGAATGGATCATAATTTGTATCTTACAATTGTGGGAAACAGCTGACAAAAAAATCAGGAAAAATAGCTGTTGACCAAGCTTTTTCACTATGTATACCTTGAGAGAAACTACTTCAGCAAGATTTCTTAAACTTTTATGTTATCGTTTGAAAACAAATCTTAATGAAGACTTTTTGTTTTCTGGTTAAAATGGTGGAGAAGTTGGATGAAAGCAATGCAAATATGCAAGCAGTATAGAGAGTCTTCTAAAACTGGTTTTAAAAGCTACGTATTTCTAATGTCTTTGAACTTTATTGCACTTGTAGTGATGAGGTGACATAGTGTTCTAGAGTGTTTCACTAATGTGGTAGCTGTTGAAAGATTGTTATTGCATTTGTTTTGCTCACTTCCTGTTTACTGGATTCCTTGTTTTCATCAAAACCGGGAGGGGGGAGAAAATATGAAACTTCTGTCTCAGTTGTGACTAAACATTGGGTTGCATGATTCTTAATTGACCTGGAACTTGGATCAATGGACAGAGGCTGAGCTTCACTCTTCCGTGGTCCAGCAGCTGCCATTTTGAACATGCTTTTGGAATGATTCTGCACACTGTTGCTTGGGAATCCTTGTTTAAAAGATAATTGCCCCCTTTCTGCAAACCAAAATTACAGCGGTCCCTTAATATCTGGCTTCTGTGGATTATAGTGCGTAAGCTTATTTTGTGTATGTCTTGATCAGTGATTGATATTTAATTGCATTTTTCAGGGGAATAAAATCAGCAGTGTTGATATTACAAAATGACAAAACATCCTCCGAATAGAAGAGGGATCAACTTTGAGGTGGGAGCCCAGTTGGAAGCCCGTGACAGATTAAAAAACTGGTATATTTTTAAAACCATTCATGTTATATTAATTTTAAGTCTTTACTATCTTAAACATTTTGTATTGGTACAATATTTAGAGTCATAGTCATTGGTTTGTAGGAAAGTAGTTAATTTATAGAAGTTTATATACCAGTGATTGAAATGGGCGATAGATGCTGATATGTTGTGCTGGCCTGCGAGAAGTGCACTGGTGTTGTGTCTGGGAATAGGACTGCTCCTAAATCTAGTTGGACTTCAGCCTCTCATTCTGCTGAATTCACCCTTTAAGTTCTGTGCTATACTTAATATTGCAGAGCAGATACTACAGAAGAATAAATTCTTTGCCGTACAGAATATCCTTGCTGCTTCCTTTCCCAGTGCTGTTGTGAATTCATAGGCTTTAAAACCTGATGGAGTTTAAGCCTATGCTCATATGAGGGTGGTCAGCTTTAGAATTAAAGAACTGTGTGGGGAAACATATTCCATGCTAACAAGTCTGGTCTGGTGCCTGTTTTGCAGCCCTCAGGTGTGAGGAAGAACACTTTTCTTCACTGACCACTGCAGTAGGAAGAGGGAAAAGAGCCTAAAAATTACTTGGGCTGACTTTGAACTTTCTAACTCTTCGTTTCTGGTAGTCAGCTCAAAACCTAGCATTTAATAATTATCAGTGAACGAGAGATAAAATGAAAATTGCCAAAGACTTCTTCAAAACAGGAATTAATGTGGTTTTGTTAGCTCCTGTAGATAACTTCTGTTTCCAGAAATCAACTATAGTTGATTTTTATTAAGAAGTCTGTATGGGTTAGATATGACTGTACTTAAAGCTCTGGAACCTGCCAACAGGTGAAGTGTGCAAAGTCAGTATGGAAAACCATATGGACATCTCTCAGAAGGATGGAGCACTGCCTTAGACACAGGGGATTTATTCCAAAACATCAGAGTACATGCAGAGCATGTACTCTCCAGGTACAAGGGCATTGGAATTGTGTAAATGAGAAAACATAGCTCTTTCCATAAAGAATGTAAAGTATGAACATAAAATCCTATTTATACGTTAATTTGGCTTACCTTTGTAACCAAGAGTTGTGTATGTAAGTAGTGATCTGAACCTGCCTGCATCTTCGGTATTCTTGAGTTTTGTTAGTACAGCAAAAAAATTAGTCAGGCTTACAAAAATAAGATCTCTTAGCCTGTCTGTCATGCAGGCTTTTTAAAGATGCAGTTTGGTGTAGCTGGTGTTTGAGTAAGGCTAATAGCTCGTGTCCATGACTGTTATCCTTCTGACACGTTTGCTCAACAACAGTGTCTGAGTATGGGTGTACATACCTCTTGCATGGGAAAATGATGTGTGGGAGGAATTCAACAACCTGCTCTCCTTTCTGTGTATCCCTTGGCTTAAATCTGAATTTTGGATATGCAATTTGTTCCATGTTCTTTGATTTTTGGAAAAACTTGATCTTAAATGACCTGTCCTACACACAGTGCTTTGCAACTCTGATCTCACAACTTGGTTATGAGCTCTCCAGTTCTGAAATATTTTGTTTGCTTGCTAAGCTTTGAACCCTACATTGTGTGCATTTCCATTTTCAGGGTTTCTAAATCAAAATTTTTAAGAGCTGGGGGCTTAGGAAAGCTATCAGTGCTGACACAACTCATTTTTTTTGTAGAGGACAGCAGACTGGTTTTTTTTCTCTGCTGCTTTCATCTGCCCCTGTGCGACCAGGACCACTCCATGGTGTGGTTACAGTGCACTCCTGTGGGGGCACAGGATTTTCTGTTTGCTGACACTTGTTTTTCACAGTGCTAGACCTTTGGAGGTCCAAGCTTTTCTTGTCTGTGCTTTTGTTGCTGTGTTGTCACTAAAACATAGTCACAAGTCTCCTGTTTGGTTAAAGTGCTGGCTTTGGTTTCTGTTCTCGGTACCAAAAACATCAGTCAATTCATGGGCTACTATTGCCTGTCCATTGGCAGTGATACTTTGGAAAACATTTCATGTCAGAGTGCTGTGTACCTCTCTTTCATGACAATGGCTTGTGCCCCAAATTGCTAGTTAAGAACTTCTGGGGTGTTTGGATGTGTTGTCAACCCTAGTGAAGAAAAAACTTTGTATGCCAGCAGAGTAGTCAAGGTGGAGCCTGCTCCTTGGCAAAGTGCAAAGTGAGTTTTGCATCTTCAGAGCTTGTACCAGAGGTTGCTTTGTTGTATTTGGAATTACAGCATATTGCAAGTGCACGCAATTCCTGGTGCAGTTGTCTGTCATATCCTATACTTCAACTCCAGGGAGTACAGTGAGTACTTTTGGTGCTTGGCTTATGTTCTTAGGGCTTGGGTTGATGCAACAAAACTGTCATGAAAGATTGTGTCTGTTGACCTCGGGTCACTGTAGACAGAGAGCCTCTGTGCATGCTGAAAGGTCTCTTAGTACATGGTGCTGGAGTTCAGAGAGTGAAGGAGGGGGACTGCTGCAGTAAGGCAGCCCTGAGTGGAGGGATCCCAGAGGGCTTGCTGTAGCCATGGACTTGGGCACACTATCCCAGCGGAATTGACTTCCTGAAACCGTTTGCATTGGATCATGTAAACTGATTGAGTGTTGGCTAGCTGCATCCTCTTTTACTGAAAAGAGGATGACTGCACTGGATGTCTGCAATAGGCAAATGATGTTACCTTTTGTTACCTTGTTGTAGTGACACCTCCAAGTTTTTCTGTCTATTGTCTGAGTAAAATGGATGTGAAGGGACTTCTGATTCTGGTTAGAGCTCTTGAGTAGTATTGAGAGTATGGTGCTACCATGTTAAGATTCAGATTGTCAGTCCCATGAGTTCAGTTGTTCATGGTGTCAGGAATTGGTCTAAGTACTGAAAAGATGAACCACTGTAGCTGTTGTCCTTCACAGTGCTGGTTCTCCTGGATGCTTCCTTTCCTCTCTGCATTGCTTTGGCTGCACTGGGCTTGTCCCTTCCTAGTTCCAAGTGGAGTGGGGGTTTATAGCAATTCTGTTTTGGTATGTAGGAAAGGAGAAGGGAGACATTCTAGTCCAGGGAATTCCCAGATATTTACCTCTTCCCAGAAGAGGATACTTTTACATTTGTCTGCCATAAACCCATTTTCATCCTGTTTATTGTGCTTTGACCGCTGTAGTCTGAAGTTGCCAGTCATTGCTAACCATAATCTATTCAGAATTACACTCTTTGAGCTTTTGATTGTCACTTAGGTTCTTAGAAAACTAATGCCAGCAGCTTGGGCATCCTAAAGGTTTTCCCTTACAGTTTAGCCAGTTCATAAGTCCTTGAAAGGTATGAGCTCATCAGTCCTTTCAAATTAAACTGGACAACTACTTGTTTTGCCCTTCCTGTATGTTGCAAGAAGTTGTCTCTGATTTCACAGTGTTTTAGATAAATATTTAAATCAGTACCATTTGGGGTTTTCTTACCCAGGATCAATTAGCTGTCTTGAATACCCATTGAGTCAGCTGAATACTTCTTTGGGGTTTGGGGGAGGATGTGTTGGGTCACCCTGGACATATCTCAGTTGTACTCCAGGGCCTTAGCCAGGCTTCAGCTATTGGCCTTTCACTTTGTGTATCCTCTCGTAGTATGTTTTTTTTGATAAACAAGTCTGAATTTCTTTTAAGTTGCCTCTACCCCATCGTATGTTCACAGGCTTTTTGGAGGATGTGTATGGATAATACTCTGTTACTCTTCTGTATAGATCTGTGAGCCCTCGTGCCTCCTGATGTGGTGTGCTTGCGCGGTCCTACAAAAGGGTACAGATGTGGGAGGAAGGAAGCTTAACCTGTCAGTGTGTGGTGCTCAGGGCTATTGAGAACCTCTGAACCTTTCTACTTGGTTTTGGAGCTGCCAGTGCTCTCATCTGAAAGGAAGGTGCTGTTAAGGAGAAGGGGCTGTTAGAGTTCATGGATAGATCTGGCACAGCTTCTGATAGGTTTATAGTGCTCCAGTCAAAGGCACTGAGTGTATGTTTACTGATGTTTGTTGCTTCAAAAAGAGAAGATGCTGAGGCTTTTCAGCACGTTCTCCAAGAACTGGCAGGGAGCTCTAGCTCAACCACACTTAACTCAGGTAGACTGAAATTTGGTCTCATTGTCAGATATGTTTTTCTTGTTGATCTTGACTCCCATCAGTGAAGTGGGATAGGTGCAGATGGCACTGATGTGTGATTCTGGGATGACAGTTCTGGCAGAGAAAGTTCCTCCTTTTGCTGGATATGAAGCAGGGAGCAGTCTTGCATCGAGTTAGTTGGCTCTAACTTGGGCTTGTTCATCTCGGTGGTAGAAAGTGGATTGTGTTTCCCAGAGGTAGTTATCTGCTTGGACAGGATTATTAGAATATTAGGATTAATACTGAGTCAGCACTCTGTTCTTTTTTATCAGCTTCCCCTTCATCTTTGAAAATCTAGACAAGTCCTAGGCATCCTGCAGTCCCAATGGCAAGAGCACCCTTCTAGCTGCTCTCTTGTTGAGAGGATCTGGGATTTCTTACCTGTTTTTGCTGCACTCAGATTGTAGGGAATGAGATGCTGATTTTTGTCATTACCTGTACTTAGTGATATCCAAAAATAATCTATGTTTAGTAGAACTAGATTGTGACTGTGATTATTGCCCCCTCCTGAACTTGTGGAGGACGGTACTTGAGTTACCTAAATATAAAGTATCTTGACTGTCATAGGAAGGAAGTTCCTTTTTTTTCCAAGAAGCTGGTAACCAGTTACGGATGTCCCTGCCATAAGTATCTCCCATTTGAGTTCCTCTCCTTCACAGCCTTTGCTGCATGCATTTTGGTAATACATTGGGATGAACTAATGGCATAGCTTGAGATGTGTGGCAGTGAGTGTTAAGCAGGGTGTTAGTCTGTGGTTGCAGTGTAAGCCTCTAGCATGGCCTGTTTGTAGCTCTTCGTGAAGTCATGACTGGACATGTCTTACATCTGCTGGAGGATTTCAATTGTAGGTAGGTTTGCTTTCCCTTTGTGTAGGTTTGTAGAATGGTAGGCTGGGTTGCATTTGAGTCTTAATTTTTATATGTCTGGGCTTTATTGTTAGCATCAGGTTTGATCCTTTTGAGATGCCAGTTCTTTCTACCACTTACTCTGTCTTTAAAGTGTGGTTTACCAGATGAAGAATACTTGTGGATTTGAGTTTTGTCTTCAGCCCTTTGTTCAGGAATTCACCGAGGCCTCGCCTTTCTTCCAAAATACTGAAAACACTGACAAATGGAAATTTTCTCCTGATGTTACTACTGTGGAGGAGAAAGCATTGTACTTGGAATGTTACATCTTCAGTTGGGATAGTGAAACAGCTGTGATTCTGAAATGCATACTGAAGTTACAGATTACCAATGCAATATAAAGAAATAGAGAGTTTATAATGTCTTCCTGATCAGAAACGTTTGAATTTGACTCATCTGAGATTCCTCTACTTCTAATATACTAAGAAACTTATATTTAAAAATCTCAGGATTTTGCAGATGAAATTTTACTTTGAGACTGTAAAACTTAAATTACATTTAGTGTGCCTGCTGGGTTTTTGGTGTTACATTGGGTAGATGTTTCATGATGCCTGGTGATGGATATCTCAGAGAAGTGAGTGTATTGACCCCCCAGGTGTTACTCTTGGTAAGAATGAATGGAAGCTATTGATTTTGTAAAATGTGACATTTCTAGATGTGGGGAAGGTCTTTCTGACTTCTGGATCTGTAGTTAAATTTCTTTTTCCACCCCAGACATAAGAACTGCTTAGTTGTCTCCTTTTGCTGCAGGCAGTGTTTGCATTTGCTGTTCAGTTTTGGGATTTCTTATGTGCTTTGCTCAGTCATTATGTAGCATCTTTATTGCTTATACAAGTGTTATGTCAAATTAATAAGATTGGAGGAGCTAAACCAAGCTTTATTTGTATCAAGTGTCTGAGACAGCTTACCTTATTCTTAATTAAAATATTTTAATCTACCTTTGACCAGGTATCCAGCACACATTGAAGAAATTGATTATGAAGAGGGGAAAGTACTTATCCATTTCAAGCGCTGGAATCACAGATATGATGAATGGTTTTGTTGGGACAGTCCTTATTTGCGTCCCTTAGAGAAAATACAGTTAAGAAAAGAAGGATTGCATGAGGAAGAAGGTTGTGCAGTAAGTAGAAATGAGAGGACATTTGTGTGTGTAACAGTTTAATGTGCAGTTGTATGAATTATGACCTTTAAAATGTTTCACTGTTGCTATGTTACCTGCTGTGTAAATTTATGATTTCTTTTAAACATTGGAAAGCTAGTAATTGAAATGTTTTAATAAAGTTGTATGTTTCAGTAATTCTCAGATGAAGACACTTTTAACTACTGTTTTGTAGGGATTTCATATCAATGATCAGGTATTGGCATGCTGGTCTGACTGTCGCTTCTATCCAGCCAAAGTTACTTCTGTTAACAAAGATGGTAAGGGCTCCTGGTTTTGTCATGCTTGGTAATCATGGGTTTTTTTATCGTGCTGGAACCTGGTTGCTTAGGTGGAGAGATACTATAGCAGATGGAAAACAGCTGTGAAAAAGTGCATTTTCAACTATGTGTTTTGGTCTGTCATCAACTTTTTTAACCTCTTATCCTGTTTATGAGATAAAAACTTTCTGCTGGGATATCCAGTCAGTAATTGCTTTAAGTATGTATGTGGGAAAAGTTGTTTCTTAAATTTGTTATTGCCTGTAATGGCAATAAAACCTATTGTCAGAGCTGCAAAACCCCCTTAAAAATCAGAAGGGGAGGGGGAATTGTGAAGGATTTGTTCTAGTGCTGGGCTTGCTTTAGATTGCCTGTGTTGTAAGATCAAGGAGAAGAGGGCCGTGTAATTATATATTGGAATATTCTACCAAAAATATTTTGGGATTTTGTGAGTAAGGTGCATCTGAGGAGCAACTCTAAGATTAGACATGCACCTTTATTTGGACCAGAGTTATTTTGGGTAACTTCTGCTGTGTCTCCCAGGCCTATGATAGGAACTCTGTGTTGAGGGTTCTAACAACACAAATAAGGCAGCTTTCATCTGGAGCTAATTGTGCAGCTGGAGTATTGGAGCTGTTAGCCAAGGCTGTGTTAGATAACTTCTGATTTTTGAACTTTTATGCTTTGTTTTCATATTTTAGGTACATACACTGTGAAATTTTATGATGGTGTGATTCAGACAGTCAAAAACATTCATGTCAAAGCTTTTTCCAAAGATCAGGTAAGTATGGTTTTAATCCAGTTAGTGTATTCTAAAAGAAACAGTTCAGGTGGCTAGATTTGGTGAATTATAAAACATGGAATTAATGAAAAACCTTTGTTGCTAAAATATGGTATGTCTGAAATGAAGTCCCTTAAAGTGAAAAGGTTATGTGAATCTTTGTGGTATGATTGCAAAGCTCTCAGATTCTCTAAATGCTCCTCTTGAACTAAAGAAGTCATAGGTATATAAGCAAAACAGATTTCTAAAAATTGTTAGAAAATTCAAAATGTACATACTAAAGCTAGTGGTAAGGTTTTGATTATTTTACCTGTTTGAGATTAGTTTAAATATCTGTGTCTTAAAAATAAAGGAGTGAAAACTATGGAGTGAACAGAAACTATCTTTCCCAAAGTAACTACTTGATATTCATGAGACTTTTAAGAAACATGGCTATTAATCTTTCACCTCACAACTTTGAGAAGATCAGCTTTTTTAACTATTCCTTGTTTTCCTTCTGTGGTTTGGCTGTTTTAGCAACCCTTCACCTGCTCAGTGCAGTGGGTTCAACCTTCAGCTCGTGATAGAAAGTAGTAGTGAGCCATTACATTACAAAAAAAATTGTCCTGCTGATGGTGAGAAGGAAGAAGTGCTGCTCTGTACTTTGATTTTCATGTGCAGGCATGTAGGAAAGGCTGACCAAGTTCTGGTCTTGAGTAACTTGGTTAAAACTTCTTAAGTACCTGCTTCAGAATAATTTTAATTACAGGCAGAGTTTTAAGTTTGATCTCTTGCCATACATTCCTGTTTGGTAACTAGCCTGTGGGATTTTTCATCATGCCCTCTGCTTTTAGTTTTCTGAAACTTTTAAGTTTGAGCAAAGAAATTGAATCTATTCCCCCCAGCACAAGTCTTAAACACAGATTCTAGTAATGAATGTCAGTGGTACAATTTAAATTTCTCACTTTTGTGAAGAGGTATGCCAGTCCTCCAGATTTCTGTATTGGCCAAGCTGGAAAGGAGCACTGTTTCAGATTTGCCATAAAGTGCCCTTAATAGCTTTTAAATGGTTATCATTGTGTGTGGTGCAAAGTTGAATAATACTCACAAGTGAAATACTGCCATGAGAAATGTTTTTTATGATATTTAGCATTAAATAAATGAAGTTGAACAATCTGAAGAAATACTCTGCATAAGAAAACAAAAATATTTTGTCTCTCCTTTAGGAAGTATCGTGTTTGTGCATAGCTTTGGAAGGGTTTTGAAAGAAGATGAAAAGGGTTTTTGGTTTGGGGTTTTTTTTTTGTTTTCTCCTTTTATCCTTTGTCCAAGAAGATTTTTCTTAGCCCAGGAGAATCTCCTAAGTTACGCTAGAACATTTTTTCTGTCCTTTAGCATAAAAAAAGCATAAAGTGAGAATTTCCTTGTGATCTCTATTTACACAACCAGAAGTAAAAGTTTTTTAAAAAATACTTGAGCCACTGGAGAGCCCAAGATGCACATATGATGGGGATTGAGGTACAGCAGTAGTTCAGCAGCATGTTGGAAGTGGAGGGGCAGTGTCTTGTTCCTGTTCTTCAGGTGGAGAGACTGGAGTCATGAAGGCACACATGGCTCATATCTTAGTACTTGTTAAGGAAAAAAAAAAAAAGGTCAAAACCTACAAAATTCCTGAAGGGAGCAAAATAAGCAGGTCATAATTTCTTTAATTGCAGTATTACTCTGTCCCTGTGTAGTGGGTGTCACTGGCTATGTTGAACAAATGATGTTAAAATGCTAATGACTTGTAACAGTGTGAATGTGCCTTTGCAAGGGCACACACAGCTTTTAAGAGTTCAGTAACACCGAGAGGTGATTGACATACTGTATTCATGATTCAGTTTCTTGAGAATATTTTGACTAAGATGGTTTATGAGTGTTCCAGTAGCACATATTTGATTGAAATCAGATGGTTTTGTGAGCATCAGAAGTGTTGAAACATAGTTGCCTCAGGGTTGTTTTTTTGAGTTGTTGGGGTTTTTTTTCCTAATGTTTGAGTTGCCACTGAAGCTTCTCCCATAAGGAATTTACAGAATGCAAACTTATAGGATGTCTGGTAAAAGGAGTGCTCAGACATGTGAAAGACTTCCTTCCCATTTGCCTAGCTGTTTTCATGAAATATGCATGCAATTTGATTTCACGCTTTTTAACAGTGACTTTTTTTTAATCACGTCTGTACCAAGTCTGGTTGAAATAGTATCATAGAGGGTGGAGCAGATTGCATGTTCACCATTTTAGTGCATCAGTATTATTTCCTAAGGCTAGGGTCTGAAAATACCTTAAAAGGTACCAGTTCACGTAATCCACGTATAGACAGGAATATTTGGGTGGGAATAGGCAAGATGTAATGCAGTACAAGCAGATAGTGGGTCTTAAGTGGATTCTCAGAATTTCCTATAGCTCAAATCATCTGTTCCACTTTCTTTCCCCAAAAAGTTTTTGAGGTATTTCGCCTTCCCTGTCCTCTGATCCTGGGTCAAAGTTGAAGCTTCTTGTGCCCTGTAGAACTGTGTCTGGGAAGGAGTGTGGTTGCTCCTTAGTGCTTCCTTAGGCAACGGGAAGAGAGAAGTTGGTTGAACTAAAGGCAGTGTTGACACATGACCTAATATAAGTTATTAGTCCATGTGCAAAGCTAGAAGGTTTCTGTTCATCTGGGACAGCCTGTAGCAGGATCACTGGAAGGGGAAAAAACCATAGTCAGCATATATCATCCTCCCCACCCCTTCCCAGTGGTGTAATATAAAGCCTGATCACAAAAGGAGAAGGACATGGAATAGCAGTGAGCTGTTGATACAGGGTGTTCTTCTTGGCCTGGTGTTACCTAATAAGAACAATGGGGAAATGGGCTGGCAGTTGAATGTTGCCTCAGTAGCGTGCTGTCTGAGGACTGTTAAGGATTTTCATGTCCTTTCATGCTGAACACGAATTACAGAAAAAGTTTTAAGTTTTGTTTTTAAATTTGTATGTTTAAATTCTAACATCACATGGTTCTTGATGACTTTGCTGATTGCAATTGCTTTACATGACTCTGCCTAGCAATTTCAGCAGCAGTGCTTAGTACAAGCAAACTGCATGTCTGTTTTGAATGCGACTCTTCTGTGAAAGGAAAAAAGTTTGCACATCCAAGTGATTGAGCTGTTTGCCGTTCTCTGTGCTCCTGACTCCCACTCTTCCTGCAGTGTCCTGAGTAGGTTTTACGTAGTACCGCACAAGCTAGTAGGGACCCAGCCTACATCTGGGAACAACGGAACAGCAAATCTCTTCTGCCATTGCGTGGTGAAGAATGGATTTCTTGCCCTGTCCTGTTGACATTGCACAGGTCATTCACCAGTTCAGGTGCCTCTTAAGTTTTAATCTGTGGGTTGCAATAGAGCATGTGCTTTTATCACTTGAAAAATTGGACAAGGATGCAGATCTGCTAAATACAAAGGGGAGGAGTGGCTTTTAGACTATAGTGAGTTGATTTTCATGTCATTCTCTTTATTCTAGAATATTGTGGGTGATGCTAAGCCTAAGGAAAGAGGTAATGAAATTCCGTCATCTCCTGAAAACTGGGAGAAATTTAAAGAGCAGAGGAAAGCAACAGGTAATGCAAAGAAAGACGAAGATGAAAAGACATTGAAGACTGATAAACGAGTTAAACAACCCGATAAAGAGGGAAAATTTATAGTCATCTCGGAAAAAGGCAAGATCTCAGAAAAGAATATATCTAAGAATGGAAAAGAAGATAAAGAAAATATATCAGAGAATGATATGGAATATTCAGTAGATACACAAATTGAGAAGAAGCCTGAGAATGACAATGTAAAGAGTCCACAGGAAAATGCGAAAGAAACTAAGCGAAAGCGTGGCAGACCACCAGTAACACCTCCCACAGGTATGTAGCCAAACTTAAATGTTTAGGCATGTACCAGAACACTCTTAAACTTAACCTAAAGGAATGAGAAGTATCTTGCTCTTTCACAGCCTAAATCTCTAGAAACTCTTAAAAAATATTAAGCTCATCTTTATTCAGGACAGCCAAGAACATACTGAAGTTTGGAGCCTTGGTGGTTTGGTCAGAGATTAGATTTAGGCAAATAACCATCATGTAATATAAAGCAGACCTATAGTAGGATTAAATGCTACTATGTAAGTTTCTGAAAGCCAGATGAAGCTGTATTTATGCCACTCCAGTATTTTAGATTGTGAGGCTTGGGAATTTGTGTTAAGTGTTTCACAGCTTTGTATTCAGTTGATTTTTCTTCTCTATCTAAATCTGTAGAGCCAAGTTCTCAGACCCTGCAGCCCATAACTTTAGAGTTAAGACGTCGGAAAATACCTAAAGGAGGTGATGTTCCGTTGAAGCGTCCCAGGATTGAAAAAAACTTGTGTGAGTTTTTTGGTATTCAGCTCTCACACTATGTGTGTGCGTGTATAAATAGAAAAGTTCTTCAAGCTTAATGGGTGGAGGACGGGTAAAACAGCTATGGTATTAATCTTGAACTGTGATAGATGCAGTGACTAAAATACAGCAACAGTTTTTCTTTAATTTGCCATTCATAGGTGGCATCATCATTCTGGAATTCCCTCCAAAATCTTGGAAGTTGGTTTTGGATAAAGGAGGCATAAGTTGTGAGCCTTGATCCAAAAGTTCACAGATGTAGGAGTGGCAGTGATTATATTGCCTCCAATATATAGAAGGCTATAAAAGCCTTAAAAGTTGTAGAAACTCTTCAGTTACTAGATGGAGGATCTACTGCATTGCTTAGCAAGGACACTTTAATGCTATGTAAATATTCATACCTCTGCAGTTGAATAGCTCCTACTTCATCTTCGTGTGGTGTATGTGGAGGCTGAGGAACTTGAGTGTGTTGATGGAGAAAGAAAATTGTATTCTCTGTAGTAGTGTCATGACCAAGGAGAGGAAGAGCTAAAGAAAGCTCTTTCCTTAATACCACAGAGTCTTAAACTTCAGTGTGTGTAGGTTATCTAGCCTAGTCACGGTTGTTTGTGTGTCCGAATTGTCTCATCTAACTCCTGGTATTACTTACGTCTGTGGAACAGCTTGTTTAGAGCAGCTCCACTCTAATGTGACAAACACACCCCCACTGCTCTGCAGTATGCTTTTGTGTGCATTTTACTCAGTGGAATTTTTTTTCTCAATAAGAAACCAGTAAGATACTGATCTGTATTTGTACTTCAAATCTGTTACTAGAAAAAAAAAGTTGAGAGTTTTTGCTGTATTTTTATGCTTATTTGTAACTTACCATTGTAGCTTTTACAGAGGCCTAATTACCTAGGCTTTTTAGCGTTTGCTGTTAGCTGTAGTCCTTAAAAAACACACTTTCAAGCTGTTGCAGGGAGGGAAGAACTTGAAAGTTTGTTTGTGATCTGTTTGTACTCCTGTAACTGCATGGTACCATTAAATACAACTGTTCCAGCTCGGGAAAAATTTAAGAACTCTTCAGATAATACTGAGAGAGACCAGATCAGGAGGCGATCTTCAAGACTCTCATCCAGTATTAGTAATGAGATTTTAAATACAGATCTTGTCACAACTTCCACGGAAATTCAACCTTGGAAAGATGCAGTATCTAACCAAAATGAATCTGAGAAGGGTAAGTGCCTTCGCAGTGTACCCTGGATTTTTGTAATGAGGTGGTCATATAGTTGTTGCAAGCTCTATATTTTCAGTTGCTTAACCTGCAGTCTCCATGTCTGCCATTAAAACCTGATTGCATCACTAGTGTAGGGAAAACTCATGGAAAGTTTCTGTTGTTCTGCTGCCCTGATTGCTTTTGGCTTTTGATTCCCTTTCTATCAGTAGCCTTGGCATTTGCCTTGGGTGGTTGGAGCGTTTACAGCAGAGGAGTAACTGGCCTTACAAAAGGAGAGCTCCATAGGCTGTAAAAATATCCAAGGAAATAGTTTGGTTTGGGGTTTGTTGGTTTTCTTTTTTAGGGAATGCAGGTTCTGATTGTGAACATGAGGTAATTTCAAAGTTTTAACACTTTCAGACTGTAGACGTGACAGCCCAACTGCTGAACCCAGAGCTCTTACAGTTTAATCCTGTTGTTGAACACTAAAAGCATCAAATGGGATGCTTTTATGCTTAAACTGGGTGGAGATAATACTCCCTTTTCTGCCCTGTGCTTCACTGCCTTTCCCTTTTGGGGGAGCTCTTGTAGTGGTGTGAGGAGATCTGTCCTATTCTGGGCTATAAACAGTTAGCTTGTGTGTTTCTAAGCAGCTGTAAATTTAGAGGGGGGCTACAAGTTAGTTATGTTTTAAAAATTTTTTGTGACCCAGAGCAAGCAGTCAGAGCATGGATGGGTATTTTTCTCCACTCTAATGTGATGAAGATTCCCCCCCACACACACTGTTCTGCAGTATGCTTTTGTATGCATTTTACTCAGCGAAAAATTTTTTCTCATTCTAGTCCAGTTAGAAATTCCTGTTGAATCTGACCAAAGTTTCAGTGAGCAAGGATCGCCTGGAAACACGTCGCATAGCACAGCACTCAGTACAGATGCCAGTTTGCAGGAAGAAAAAGCTGAAGACACTGAGTCTTCCTCTGTCACTGTCAGAACTCAAGAACCTTCTGCTGCTACAGGTTCAGATTTTTCATATTTAATGTTGATGCATTTTTTAAAGGAACTGACACCAGGTGTTTTGTACTTGTACAAGTGTTAAAACTGTGCATTCTTGCAATGTTAACGTTGGTAAAAACCACATTTTTATTCCTTGTGGACTCAGTTTTAATCTTATGCTTTTGAGTTGGACAGCACTCTTAAAAGTGGAAATCATAATTTTTAAATGACTGGGTGTAATATTTTCAGCATGAGTGAGGAAGTTAACAGATGCTTGTTTTCAGTGTTTGGAATTCTGGATTAAATAGGACTTAACACCTTAAAAGATCAGGTTCTTTTCTCCTTAATGTGCTGCAGGTATGTGGTAACATTACTGTTACTGCTGTTTGGGAATCCTGATTTGTGCATTTTTATACCCTTATGTTTAGACTGGGAGGCTTTAGTGCAAATTTATGAAATAGTTCAAACATTTCAGTGTCTGTCTTGATACATACTCTATTTTCTCTTAGCTGGGGAGTGTCCTTACCTTGCTTTTTCGAACTAAAATTTCCTATGCAGATAGTAGCCTGTCAAAACGTAGTGCTGTCCTGTGATTATTTCTCCTAACTTTAATCTTTGGATCTACAGCTCCCTGGGGAAACTTGAACTATGTATTTCCTAGTTTATGCTCTATCAAACAAGTTTAATTTTAAGTGGAACAGAGCATTTGGAGAGATTTACAGTTGCTCAGCATTGCTGGAGTAATCCGTGTGTGTTGTTTGTCGGTTATTTTAAGTTTCCCTCCTGTTTGCAGGTATCTTCTTTCACTCACTCTGGTGTAACTGTTCAAGTGACATGTCCTCTCCCTTTCCAGTAATGTGTACCCTCAGTGCAGGAAGGAACTGACCTCTTTCCTTCATTCAGATTGGATGTGTAAATGGTCATTTACTAATTAGAAATTAGAGCTCTTTTGATACTGGTCTCCTTCAGCTGTTGCTGAGCATTTGTAATTTGGGTTTAAACTCGGGAGAATTCCAGCTGAATGTGTAATATCTGTGTACCTGGTGTCATTCACGCTAATGGAATGTGTGGGATGTGGCCTTCTGAGCTTGTTTCATTAGATACAAGTAGCAAAGCTGTGGAAATAGGGCTTGGCTGACACCTACCCAAAGGCTCTGATAGAGTTCATGCACTCTTGTTCCTGGCTCTTCTGTCAGGACTTGAGCAAGCTAGGTTAAAGTTAATTCAGGAATATGCACTCACATTGAATTCTGACCTGAAGTACATTACTGGTGGTATGTAAAAATCCACACTTCTGAGCATGGATTTTATTTTATTTTATTTTATTAAAAGTTGTTTCATTTAACATTGGAAATCAGTCATGCACCTGGGTGGACATCCAGATGTGGCAAGCAGGTGTTTTTACTGTAAAGCACTCTTAAGGATTGGGGATAAAAGCTATGCAGGGTCTTTGAGTAAATACTGTCACCTGAAATCTAAGTACAAAAATCTACATTTCCATACTTAACCAACAATAAAAATGTTACTAACGAGCAGTTTTAGATGAGGGTTTTAAAATTCGTGTATTCTATCACAGATAAATCCTTTGTAGTTGAAAGTGGATCTGTGTTTCCTTCTCCGTGCTCCATTGTGGTCGTGGGATTGTACCGGTACACTCCAGTACTGATGAGCTGCCTGACTGGGGAACAGCAGGGCTTGGTCTTTTACCTGGTAGTGGCATGTGTGTATGGCAGCATGACAGTGACAGACGCCTCTAGGTGGGATCTGAAAATGCCTCTGAAAATCGCCAGTGGTTTCCTGCCCTTATGGAGGGGTAGGTGTGTTGCAGAGCCCAGGCATGCTGTCTTGAAAATAGCTGGTGTTGGAGACTGAGAGCTGAGTTAACTCTTTTATGGGTGATTATCAAGTGAACAGATATGCTCCAGATATAATAACTGTATGTCAGACAGTTATGTTCATTATATTCTCCGTCTGCCATGTGTTTTAAAGAGATTTGGGGCTTGGGAAGGGGTGAAGTACATTGTTGGAGTAGGTGGTGTGTGTGGGAGAAGAGGATGTTCGTTGCATGTGAGATTCCCACAAAGTGCAGTAGGGAAGTTAGTAGCTTTCCATATGTAGAACAAACGCAATATTGTAACCCAATATTACCATTATTATTTGTCTGTAGACTTTAATTCTAGTCACTTAGTGAGAATTAATTATCTTCCTATAGGAAAATACTGTAAAACCTATATTTTCCTCAGTGTGATATGTTAGTGTTGTCTTGGCATTGTTGAGTAATGCATTCTGGTAGTACAAGTTTTGCCTTGCATGATGTATAGGAAGAACATGATTTTTATAGCATTTGAATATCAGGAATTTTTAAGGACGAAAGCACTCCTTTTAAAGGGTGGCTTTCAAGTCACTGGTTGGTAGATGATTCAAGATTCTTAGTGGTTGCAGACATTTATAACAGCAAACACAGTCTGGAGTCTTCCCTATGAGTGAGATGTTCTAAAATTTATGTGTCTGTAACATTCTGAAAGAGGAATATAGCATTGCTTGTCAAAACTTAAGTTCCTTTTTAAAAAGTTTCAACAAAATTCTGAATTATATGTACTGAAAGATTAAAATCCTGTTCTGCTGGCTTTTGGCACCTCTAATGACAAGGGACCAGAAGTGGTGATCAGAATTTAGCTAAATCAAGTTGTCTTTCCAAAAAATATATGAGTCTGTCGGCAGATTTTTGTAGCTGGTTAAAGCTCTGCATATATCTGAAAACAGACTTAGAAGCATTCCACAGCTGTTCATGTGAGTTTACTCTTACAAATTCCTTTTACTTTAAAGGTAAGCTGCCTTTGCTTTGCACAGATCTGCTGTCGTGTTTGTAGTTGTATTTGCCAGCATCCTTGAAACTACTTATTTATTTGCATAGACATGCATCAGGGATTCTATTTGCCTTATATTTACACCTGCTTTTCTAATTTTGTTGCTCTTCGCTTTGGGTTTCAGTTAAGGAGAAGCATAAGAACTTTTCATCAGTTTGAGAGAGCTGCTGTTTCTCCTGCAGCTCACCTAAATAGGCTTTAATCCCTTCAAGGTAGTGTGAAAGTTGTATTTTTGAGCCTAACAATATATGGTAGGTAAATAAGTCCTTCCTGCCTTGCTCACTTAAAGCTCCTTGCAGTGAGGCACCACAATCTGGTCATGGTGTTTCAGTTACACCTCAAAGTGCAGGTAAAGCCTTTACATGCCCCCACCTGGCCCCTCCAAAGGTACATTGAGGTATGAGTGCACTGCAGGCTTACATGCTTTACTGCCCAGTACAGGCTGCTTTTATTGGTACCAATTTATTTCCAGCACACGGGGAAAATGGTGAGTGGAGGGCCATAGGAAATACTATCTGGAGTAGTTCTTGGAATGCCAAGTAATATTACAGCTCAAAACATCACAAGATTTATAAATCTGTAATGATCTGTGATTATTGATGCTCTTATGTATTCCTTACACCAGGCATCTCCTTCTGTGGATTCTGGATGCACTGCAAATTCTTGGATGCTGTCCTTACCTAAATCAGTTTGAGAAGAGCAATTAAGCAAGATGGTTTTTGTTTCACAACTGAGATATTGAAAGAAAGAGGGTTTTTGAAAATAAAGGAAGAAATGTAGTTTGAGAGCTGAAATGATGAAACACTTGGTGAGCTCAGGAAAAACCACACAAGATTTCAGAAGAAATAAGTTGAATGAAATAAGTAATTAGTGAGGACACTGGCCCAGTGGTGTGAAGTGGTCCAAAGCACAGTGTGAAAACTGTCAGCTCAAGAATGTTTGTTACCATGACCTATCATGAAGATAATGCACCAGGGAATATGAGTTTTAGAGAGTTTCAGTGTGTTCAGTTTAACAGCAGGTGAAGAAATAATTTGATCTTCACTTAAATATTTCTTTGGAGACCAGGAAATAGAGAGTGGAAGTCTCCTCAGTTTAGCTGGCAATTGTGTGTGGAGGTCTAATGGCTCAAAACTGCAGTAAGGCCAGCTTTAAGTGGGGGAAAATGGGAAGAGTTCTGTGCACTGCTGGCTTTCTGGGATTGTTTACCAGGGTGTTGCAGGAGATGCCACAGGATGGCAGACCTTCAGTCAAGGTACCATGCTGCTGCCAAATATTCCTGTCCCAGCAGGAGTCACATCAAACAGAGAATTGGTGATGGGGTAAAAACACCTGTGGTGGACTTGGAAGCTTCACACTGTGCATTTTACAGTGAACTTACTGATGAACATGGTCACAGCTTGACCCTTGGATAATTCAGCCCAGTGAGAAGTGAGAGGAGTTGCTGACTGGAACACTGAAGGAATGTTTCTCTCTGTAGTGAAATTAAAGGACACACTGATGTTTGACCATCAGTGTCTGTGCTTAAGGTTGTAATGGCTGACTGGAAAGCAGATGAGGAGTTTGAATTTTGATTATAATCATGGGAGAAATAACAGGTGTCGATTTGCCATTCACTTTCCTCTGTACTCACAGAAAATACCCACCAAGCTCCTCTGAAAAGGCAAGAGCCTGAAAATCTGAAGACAATACACCAAACCTTTTTCTATAGAAACCAATTCTAGTGCCTTATGTTGTGAGCAGAAATTCTATCTGTGTGGAAGGATGGTAGCTGCCCCTTCAGGTGTTGGTATAGGAAGTCATTTTCAGAGCGCACAGAGCATGGGCTCTCCAGAAGCTCCCCTGGGTGGCAGTTAGTTGTCAGTTTTCTGCTTTGCCTCGGTGACTGGGAGTTCTATTGTGCTACTTGCAAAGAAGGAAAATGTAGTGATGGGAATGATTGAACCTTTGTTTCAAATTTTGTGGGATTGTGTGTATTTTTATTACTCTGAATACATTCCTTTTGCACATTGCAGTAAGTTTTTCGTCTGCTTCCTTTCCTTTTGCCCCATGTCTTTGTTATCCCTATTTCTAACTTCAGCTAATGCAATCCTTTCATCTTTGAACTTGTAGCTGGTCAGTTAGAAGCCATTCCCTATATCTTCAGAATCTGTCCAGCTCAGTGGAGGGGAAGTGCTCTGAGCTTGGATGCAGGGCCTCATCCTGACAGTTGTGTGATGGTATAATAGTTTCCCTTGTCATCTTTGTAATGTTTTTTTGTAAAGTCTTTGGGCCCCATTACTCCCTTCTGCTGCAGTTATGTTTTCCAACTTCATGTTGGTTATTAAATAGTAACAAGTTCTCAGCATTTGTAGTCCCAAATGCTGGTGTTTTTCCTTTACAGTCAAGAGAACCTTTCTGTGTTTGCTTTCACTAAACCCACAGGCCATTGCGCTGAGCCTTCCTAAAATACTTTTTCATTCTTCCTGAATGCAGCTTTTGATGGTCTGCAGTCTATTTTGATTTTGGTATTGGCAAACTTTGTCATTCTTCAAGTGTGAGTCTGGCTTTGCTGCAGTCTTATTGATGTTCCTGTCAGCATGTTCTTAACGTGGCTATGCCACAGTGTCTTCCTCCTGGTCATTATCACTGTCAAAACACCCAAAACTAGTGTATTTCTTTGTACTATTTCCCTCTGCCAGTTTCACTGCATATTCTTGCTTTTAACTGGCTTGGTGTTGAGTATGACTAATCTTTCCCTGTGCATCGGGGTACAATGACTTGTGTTTTCTCTGTGTTAAAAGATTTGTTTGTACATGGTACTTAAAGGCTGCGTGTGCCTCAGTCTAGGATGCTTCTCTGCACTGTGACATAACCTTTAAGTCTGCTGCTCAGTAACACCGTTTTTGTTACTGCATGCTAAAAACTTGGAAACAAGCTGTGCTGTGTTTTTATGTCAGGATCTGGTTGACACTGCCTTTTAACACTCCTTATGTTCAATGCCTTCCTGCACTTACAGAAAATCTTATTTTCATTCATAATGTTTCTGGGTAGTTTTGTCCCTTGCGTACAGCTACTTCTAATGCAATGTCTTTCATGTGCTGCATCCCTTCAGTTTTAGTCACTGTTACTAGGTTTGGGTCTTGCAGTTAAACACTTCTTTCCTAAAAGTCAAAAACACTTCTAAATATGGAAATAATACATTAGTACTGGCAAAACAAATTGAAAAATTGTATTTGGAAGCTGGTTTTTAGAAATGATACCTCCTTTCCATTGTCTTCTAGCTGGAGAAGGATTTTTTTGATGCTGTGTATATATTAGTGATGGATAATTGCCTAGATCTGCTTAGATCTGTTTCCACAGTTTTACCTCTTGTGTTATATTGAGTACAGATACTGGTGACAGTAACCTGATTTAGTTCAAAATGTTTCTTTTTTATGTTTCTTAGCAAAAACATGATCTAAAAGTTTCTGAAATTTATGATAGATGCAGCCCTGGGTTGCACAGCAGTGCTCTGTGGAATAGATGCCTTAAAATGTTCTTACATTTGAATCTTAAAGACTTTCCTTGCTTTTTTGAGAAACTAAGTAAGTATAGCTCATAAGGAACGGTTTGTAACAGATGTGAGCAATTTTGTTTTTCATAGCTGCTTAAAAATGGAAATAAATTTCAATTTTACTTGAAAAATGTTCTGACATACTGCTTCTGTTGTCTTTGGAAGTAACCAGGCTTTGGTGGTGGGACTGTGCACCCAGAAAGTAGGTAGCAAAATAATTGTAAGCAGAGAAGCAGAACTGTTTTCCTGGAAAGTGCTTTCACCAAAGGTGTGAATAGTTGCAAACAAATAATCTTTAGTGTTCTTACGTAGGGATGTAACTTCTGTGTGATTCAGTCTTTTATCTTTAGGAGCACTATACCGTGATAGCAGCTGTTGGGCAAGGACTCGGGGAAGCAGAATGTTGTAACTTATTCATAAAAACAGTGGTGTCATGACAACCAGTTTTTATGATCAGTGTAGGGTAGAGTTTTCTCTTTAAAGTTGCTGATCTTAAAGGCAGATAAGGCATTGTCATTTTATTTTTAGCATTTCGTAGCTAATATGTTTGAATGCATGCTTACTTCTTTTTACTGTTTTAAGTTTAGGAAGCCATTTGATAAGTATAGCAAATGCATGGGGCAATTTATCTGTTTTGTTCTTACAGTAACAAAACCTTGTAGGAGAACAGATTTTCTTGCATCAAAAAAAGCTGCAACTATTGACCAAGATCACAAGTTTAGATGCAAGTTCTTGGACTGTTCAAAATCCTTCCGCAAAGCCAAGTTATTGCATTATCACATGAAATACTTTCATGGAGTGGAGAAGGCTGCAGAATCACAGCAGAACCCTGTAAAAAGAAATATTCAAACCAGAGCTTCTCTGGCTTCTGAAAAAGCTAATCAAGAAAGGTCAAAAAGAGGACGGACCACAGCTGGTTCACTGTGTAAGTATGGTGCTGATCTTTCTTTTTTTTAAACAGCAGCAGGCAGGACAGGCAAAAAATACCAGAAATCAATTTTCTTTTGGGCTGAAGGAGTCTCTTTTAGGGCTCTATCTTAGCATGTTTCTCTGTGGAGAAGAAGCATAACGTGCGAATATCGTGTTTTAGAAAGATAATAGTGAAGATGTTCCTTCCTCTAGAAATCAAGATCGTGTTCTGGTAAAGAACCCACTCAGCTTCTCTTATGTAGCAGCTCGCTTGCATATTAAACCTCTGATCCCTTTTAAAAACTACAGTTCCCTGAGTTTCTGACTGTTTTCTCCTGGCTTTCAAATAGTATTGGTTGAAGACTTCTGTCCTTTTCTGTATTAGGGAACAGTTTGGGTACCTCCAGTTCTCTCCTATTTCTTGCTCATCTTTAGGTTTTGACTTTATTTGTCTGTACTTTACTGCCTTCAAGCACATACCTGGCTGGAAATCTAGTACCAGTTTCTGCAATATTTACTGTTCTGTGGGATGAAAAATCCTAGTATTTAACAAGTGCAGTTGTTTCAGCTGTGCTTGAAAAAGATCTTCACACAACAGATGGGCAATGGAAAGGGATAAAAACTTGATGGTTTGCCAAAAAAAAGTAAGTTTTAACTGCTTTGCAGTCTGCAAAATCACATTTACTTCTGCTTCACCCTTGTTTTCTGAAGCACTCTCTGCCTGGCATGACACCAGAGTGGCAGTCTAGGTCTAGTGTGAACTGCAGTGGTTGTTGATAACCTGTCCAAACTTGGCTCTTGTGGACTGATGTCTCTGTGTACTGCAAGTCCGTAAAACTAGTCATGTCTTCTGTCTTTTCATTGAGCCTTTTTTATAAAATCCATCTTTCTCCTTGCCGAATTCCCTGGCATCTTTTGTCTTTGCAGTTGATCTTTCATTAATATTTTGTTTAAGAATTTCGAAGTCTTGCAAGTTGCTCATAGAGCTCCAGCTCACTACAGCAGGATATATCCTGCCTTACTTTGCTTTGTGGCTGCTTTTCCTAAAGAGTCCAGAAAATGATTTTTCATTTGAGCTGCTACTGCTTGTTCCTAACAAGATCAGTGTGACTTTACATACTGTTACTACGTGTAAAGCCCAAATACTTCTGTGTCTTTCTATAATGCAAAGGCATAAGCTTAGATTAGGTAGGGGAAGAGTTCTCTTTAAATGCATTAGAATGTAATGATTTGTGTGTACTGTACTCTGCATGCAGCTTAAGTGAACCCAAGTATTGCCTGGAGGAACACACCTGACAAGCAGGTGTGAAGACAAGCATGGTGTGAAGACTTGGCTGCTGACAGCTGCAAAGTGATTAAAACAGGTTTTGTGCATGTCATGGGCTTTTCAATAACCGGACTTCTTTTTGGCTCTTTCGAACTGTGTAATTATTTTGATTTCAGAAGTTATTTTGTTGTGATTGTCTTGAATGCACTGACTAGTGACTCAAGATCTTAACCCTTCCATTTATCCTTTCCTCCAAGTGCATACAGTCAGATGCATCATCATCGCTGGCAGGTAATTCCTTGTAGAGTGGAGATGTAACTGTATTTGCTTATTTTAAGCACCCACCCCTCTAATTCCCCGTTTGTGGATGGATACTTTCCAGCTGGATCATTCCATGATGTGCTTCATAGTGGCTCTCTGCACAGAGCACTGGGGGTGTGCTGACAGCTGCTGGACATTGCATCAAGGTGGAAGGGGGGCTGTAAAGTTCTCTAGTCACCTTCACAGTTGAAGCCTGCTGTTGTGGACCTATACTACGTATTTTCTTGATGAGGAAAAGCAGTGTCATTATATATTAGTTATATGATGCTAAGTGCCATTGCTTTTAACTCAGTGTGTTCTTAATTTCCCTAATTTTTGTTCGGTGGTACTATACAGTCGAAAGCAGAGTTAATGAGGTTCATGAGCTCTTACTGTAGTATTTGGAGTTCTGTTCTTCTGTCTTAATGGCATGTGTAGACAGCTAGTCTTCTAGGCAAGACTTTCTGCTTACTGAACACTTATGCCACTTTTTCAAAAGGCTTTTCAGGATATACTGCTTAGAGTGAAAGCTTTTGAATCCATAATTCAGTCTGGTTTGTGGTGGGTATGCTTTTCATCTTTACAATCTTTTTGTGAGCAAAAATTCTCCTGTTTGAAAAGAATGTATTTAAATCATTTTGCCTTTTGGTACAAATGTCTTTTTCTTGTACTTCACTGTACTAGGTAGATTTTAATGCGTAAGAAAAGGTGGTAGTTTCTAACAGATAAAAAGTTTTCAGCAATCGTGATTTTTGTTTTTCCATAAACTTGAAGATACTCTTGCTTTAGAAGCTTTGTCACACTTACCTCACAAGTTTTATTTTAGACTTCTGAGACTCCTTACTCTTTCTGCTACACATAAAATAAATAAATGGTGGAGGTGGTCTGGTGCTAGATTTAAAGTGAAAATATTTACTGCTTCTGAAGTTGTAGGAAAATGTGCAATATTCAGAACAGTAGCAAAGCCTTTTCTTTGCAGTGCTTAAAATTAGAATTTTAACACATAGAGATGAAGATGGATGTAATGGTCTTCAGTGACTATGTTGTGGGATTTGGGAAAGAACAATTTAAATATAGTTGCTTTGCACTGAAGTGGAGACTCTGAAATTACAATTTCTAATATGTAAATTATGCCACTTGACATTGGAATCAAAGCTTGAGTGAGCTGGAAAGGTTAATGTGGGACTGATTTGAGCTGTCTCCCCCTTTTTCCAAAGAAGGATCTTGCCTTTGCAGTGGCAAACTTGACAGATAGCTCTCTAAATTCTGTAGTGGCTCTGAACAGAGAGGAAGGAACTACCATTGCCTGCAGCTTATATTTTACATATGCCTTACAGAATATGCCTAAACAAAATGACTAGGACTTCATGGCTACTGGATGTGTTTAGGCAATACGTCTTTCTTTAATTTATCAGGAAGTATTAGGAGATCATTATGATGAAGCAGCTCTTCCCCAAAGTGCATGTTACAATACTTACCTCCTCGAGTTGCTGCTACTTGGTCTTCCGGAAAGAATTGTCCTTACATAGAAGAAGGCAGTTTATGTTGTTTTCCCCGGGGCTATAAGAGATGCAAGTATACCTGCCCTCAGTTCTCAGGTTGCATCATACCTCAGCAGGTGCCTTGCAGAGCCACCTGCAGCCCTCTGTTAAAGAGGAGAATCGAGATCTGCACAAATGTATGTGGATGCGTAAGCCTGAAAGAGACTTTTTGAGTCATGTGGGCTGCAGATGACTTCTCAGTGGTCTTAGATGAAAGAGTTGCTTAGGTTCTGTGCTAGTTCAAATTGAGATGCTCTATCAGAATAACTGCCTGGAAATTAAATTTTCATAGATACTGTACCACATTTATGTCAGTTAGTTACTTATTAATTGTTGTAATTAAAAAATGGAGTAGAACTACATTCTGTGCCCATATGCATTAACCTTAAGACAGGCTTTTTTCTTTGTGGTCCCTTCTCTTTTGCTGCAGAACCCCTTAGTTTACTGTTGAAGTACGTCATCCCATACTGTGTACTTGTGCCCTGCAGACACTGTAAACAATTTTCTCCAAAGGTACCAGTTTTCTCTTTCAGATATGTCTGTCTGTCCATGTTATTTTGTATAAAGTGCCTGCAAAAGGTTATTCTTAATAAAGACTGCTGTTACCTGACTATAAAGATTGTATTTTCCTGACCTAGACCACTCCAAGGGCATGAGGCATAGAATAGCTTCATTTCTTTCTTTGTACCTGCAAGTCATAATTTTGACATCTTGACTTGGAGTTTTTCTGGATTGGTGACTTTCATATTTTTAGTAAAATCTATTCATTTTGAGATTTGCTAATACGTAGTTCATGCCTTTGTGCTGAACATATTTTCTGAAATCTGAAAGTCAAGACTTGAGTGCTTGCACAGCTGATGGGCCTGCACATCATACCTTGGTGAGGCTCTGTATTGCTGGATGCTGAAGATTTCTCAGGAGACACAAACCTCGTGAACAAGTAGGGGAATTGATAACATGCATGCAAGGAAGTGCCGTCTGAGGTGATTGGTGTGCTCTTAATGCTCCTAATAACTAACCCCTTAGTCCTGCTGTCAGCACAATTGCACTGACAGGGACCTCATGAGCTGATACCCATTGACTCCTAGGATGTAGTTTAGCTCTTCTCAGGCGCTTTGGTCCTAATAGCAGCTAAACTCAGTTTTGGGACTTCAAAAACACTGTACAGTATTAGGCTTCAATTTGGAGTGTGGGTATATAACAGTAGCCTCAGTCTGGCAAGTTGCTGCCAGTCTTGGCTCTCCTGTGTTCCTTACCATGAGGAAGAAAAGAAAGGAACAGACCTGCAGTTTGTAGTTTGGATACTGTAAAAAATCTGTCCATACTGTGGAGCCCATATAAGGCACTTAAAGAAGGAAAAAATGTTTTGTCAGTAGGTTTAAATTTTTTTACATAACCTCATTTTTAGAAAATTCTGCCTACTCAAAGTTAATTACAGTATGTCTTCTTAGTGTACAAGTGATTCAATGCACAAATTCTTTACATGCATGCATGTAAAGAAAATAGGTATTTTGTCCTTACTTGTGTTACTGATGAGAGCTGAATTGTGCGTGGGTAGGGTTGGCAAACTTGCTTTGACTTCTTAAAATGTCTCAGGCATGCGGTTGTCACTAATAGCTGTTTACAGGTGAACCTCTGGCCTGATGTGTACTGGTTGTCTGGTTGATCCTTTGGGAAATTTTCCTGTTTCCTCTTAATTCTGGCTGACTGATGCCTCTTTGCTAGGCAGTGGGATGTGCATGGTGATCTACAAACATGGGGTTTTTCCTTGCAATAGGGGAAGATCTGCATAAACACCTTCTGTGTTCTGCAGAATTGCCGATTGTCTTCAGCTATCATGACAACTCTGCATTTGGTTTCTGGGGGGTGGCTGTAAGTCAAGATGATACATTGTCTTTCAGTTCTTGAAAATACCACTGGAAGTTCTCAGCAAATGATCTCACAGCTGTGGATGGTAACTTTGTCTGATTCACATACTTGGGAATGCAGTCTCTGCTTCCTGTGCATGCTGAGTTGTCTTCTTACCTGGAGTCCTACATCAGGGTTCCAGGGGACAAAAAGCTACTGCCTTGTCTGTCACTGAACCTCGATGTGCTTAGGTGTAAGTTCTCTAAAGCTCTATCCTTGTGGTTTCTGCATGGTTGAGGTAATTTTGTATATTAGGTCTGTATGTGTTAGTTTCTAAGATCCTTCACTGCTTCTGGGTCAGCTCTTCATGTGACAGAGAATACTTCTTCCAAGCTTAGGGGAGAGAGGCCTGAAAGAACTCAGTGGAAGAAGGCTGGGGGCAGTTAATCAGCAATCCTGTTCATCTTCCATATCTTGTGAACATACCTCCTGTTCCTGTTAGTGGTATTCAGTGTCATCTGAGCTGGAAATTAGTCTGCTCTGATGTTTAATCACAACATTCCAGTTCAAGAACAATGGGAGTGTCACTGCCCAGGATGTTAGGAGGCTTTTCATGCTTTTTGTGGTTTCCCTGAGGTGGGACACAGGTGCATGTGTCTTCATGGGGCCTGCACAAGCAGCTTTAGGAAACACACAGGGGTCCCCTTTGTACTCTTCATAGGAGTCTCCATGAGCATGGTCCGTCTGTTGCTGCAGCCTCACAACCCAGTCATCCTGTGACTGGGTAGAGGAAGAGGAGTAGGAAACCTTCTGAAGGGTTAAGATTGGCTTGGGGAGACCAGAGGATGGAAGCAGGTGGCACATTCTGCAGGTGGTACTAATACAGAAAATCTTAATGTGAGAAATGTGCAAGTTTTAAAGCCACAGGCCTAAATATAAGGTCTTAGTTGTGGTTGTTATGAATAATTGTTCTTTTGGGAATGATTTTATAAATTGACCTGAGTTACACTTGCAAATGAAGAGGAAAATGGACACTTTAGTGTGGAAAGCTTGTAAGTTTGTATCTCCATGGCATCAGTTTTAATGTTTGCTGTCCCAAAAGCTTAGGATAAAATTGCAGGTTCTTAATCTCATCTTCTCAAATTTAATCACAACTCCTAAAATATATTTCAGAGTGCTCAAAGATCCTGTAGACCCTCTAAACTTTTCTGTCAATGGAACAAAGGTGTTTCAAAGCTTCAGTGTGTTTGTGTCACTTACTGAAAAAAAATGCATCCAGTGTATGATAGAGTACCTTGACCTCCCCCAGGACAATGTTACAGTTAGCTGAGAAGTCTTACAGAAATATATTAACATGTGTGTTGTAAAAGACAGGACATACTCTTGGCAAAAATCTCCATAAAATTAAGTCTCACGAAGTTAAAAAAACCCAGTGGACACAAAATACAATTTTGTTCCACCAAGAGCCTGTGTGCACCTATGTCAGCCCACAGGAAGCTAAGAGGCCTTGTGCTCTTGCAAAGACTAGTGGGATCAAGGTGGCTATGGTGTTCTGAAATGTTAATTCATGAGATTGAGTTGAGCTGTTGAGAGAGGGGAAAGTTAGGAGGCCTAAATGAAGGCCATCAGGTTTGTATGGATTTTTGTATTATAATTTTGAGTTTCTCTGACACGGTGTTGTGTAAACATTTTGAAAAGTTATTGCAGAGTGGAAGACAGGAAAGCTGCAGAAAAGATTGTTTATGTGACTTTTCACCCTGTACTGAAATACACCATTTGCATTTCATAAAGTTTGTTAGGCCACTGGTGTTCCCAAAGAGATTATGTAGTACCTGAGTCTTATTTCTCAGTTACTGTGTACCATGGAAGAAGTTTTCTTTTGTTTTTGTCATCTGAACTGATGATATCTTGACCCCTAGTTGTAGAAGTCCTCAGAGGAGCAGGAAGTCAAAATAGACCTGACTTAGACAAGCAAATAGAGACAGGACCAAAAGAAACAACCAAACAAAAAAATTACCACAAAACCTCTTTATACTTATTCCTGCAAGAGAAGTTAGTCATGTTGCAAATGGAAGGTCATACTGTGGTGTTTTATCAAGGAGTATCTTCTGGTTTAGTCATTCTTCGTGGACAAAACCTTCTACTTTCTTGAGGGAAGTACGCACCCAGTGAAAGGCAGCAGTGAGTTGCCTGTATGGACAAAAGGCATCTTTTAGAGAGTTGTGTGTGGTAATTGGGTTTTGGTTTAATTTATGTCTTTTGTGGCTGCTGTAGAGCACTAGGGCAGGTGACTAGAAGCTAAGTTTGGTTGTGGAAATAGTTGCAAATGGCTTTTCTTGTTTGTTTGTTTTCCTTTAAGTTCTGACTTCAGAGAGAGAACACCAGGGAAAATGTCATCATTTTTCTCCATATTGGAGCTTCTTTTGCCTGAAGAGATCCACTTGGTTCTGAAAGCTCTACAATGATACGTCTTAATGTGCCTTGTTATTTCTTCAACTTGAAATGTTGATCAGGGCAGGGTGCTTGATCCAATTTCTTCTCCTAAGTGTGCTCTCTGGGACTCTTTCCCTTCTCTTTTCAGTCACTCTCAGGTTCTGCTCACAATTATTTTATTATAGGTGTCTTAAGTGGCATGTTAATCTTCAGACTGGAAGGAAGTTGCCCTTCTTATCCACTGAACTTCTGAGATGCATGTGATGATAGACCTGGACGTTTTTGATGAAAGTCAACAACCTGTCACCTTGGCTACTGGCTCTCATTGACCAAGATACTTGATGTAATACTCCAAAATGGCAATGTTCTGCTCTTGTTTAGTCTGCTGTCCTACCTGTCATGCAGTTTTAGCTTTTATCACCTTCATTGCTCTTTTTCTGTGTCCAGGAGTCTTTCAGTAGGAGTTGCTACTTGCAGTTAGGAGGATGAAACTGTTTGACTTAAATAAAAAATGGAATCTCAGGTGAAGCCATGTCTGAGTCTTATGATTTTTATGAATTTTAGGTAGTGATCCTATTCTTGCATCTCACTCTTGGTTGAAACACTGTTGTTTCAGTGGTATGTATTTTAAAACTGCTCTTCCTTGTATGTGCAGAGCTGCTTTATGCCACTTGCATGTGCGTCCTTACAAAGCAGACTTTCGAGAACTGGCTGTGGTGCCTCTAATTAAACCAACAGAGCACTTTTTCCCTTGGAGAAACTAAAAAAAAATTACCCAAACCATAACTCTGCCAAACCGAACTGTTTCTCTTTTCATCTTTTCTCAAAGTCACAGTATTTCTGGAAGAATAGAGCTTTGGAGAATGCATGGGCATCTTCTGTTTCTTTTTGAAGGAAAAGCCCCTCAACAAATCCAACAAAAGCATTGGAGGTTTTCGCCTTTTAATCAGGGCTAGGACTGAGCTGAGCAATGTCTGATCAGAAACATTCCACGTGGACTGCTGGAGCTGCTGCTGCTGAAGTAGACTGACTTTGGAAAGTATTTAAAGCTTGGACTTGGTCTTTGTTCTCTTTGTAGATGCTCCTCTACACATAGCCCTCAGGAGTACCCCATATAGAGATGAAAAAGTAGAAAAGAGAAGAACTTCAACTCCTGTAAGTGCATTAAATAGTCACCGACATTCTATTAGAGACCAAACCAGGAACCACATAGCAAGAGCACTGCGGAGGCCTCGGGAAAGAGTTCAACATGGTACGGCTTTTGGTTTAACATGGAAAGTTAAACATGGAAAAGTCTTGGGAAAGTTTTAAACATTGCAAGGAACTGATAATATTCTGTATACCATTGTATAGAGAGACTAATTTTGTATAAATACATGGCATAAAATGTAAGCAGTGTTTTTTCACTGTCATTTTGTAAGTTTTTGTGCTATCTGCATTGGGGTTTATTCTTCCCAGTCAGTTGATAATATTTTTAAGATGTAAAAAGTACTAAAGTATTAAAGGTCATGAAAAGATTGTAGGTCTTAATTCTGTTAAACTCTTGGTTGTCCAAATCGTTAAATATTTTAAATAATCTTGTACTTAGTGAGATACCTAAACTTAGAAGAGGGGGATGGGGGTTGGCGTGGGGCACGAGTGACCCTAGGGTGTTTTATTTTGTAGGGGTTTCTTTTCAATAGCATTTGACCACTTCTGGTAGTCAGCAATTGCTACTAGACATCTCTGAAGAACTTCACAACTTTGACTATTCAGTGGTATAGTGTAAACCCTGTCTATACTGAAATCTGCTATAGTATAGGTGGGTAACAGCCAAATGGGATGGGAGGATGTATGTATACGGCACACGTTCATAGAAACATTACGTATATTTTAATATTTTGTATGTATATAAATAATACATAAATAATTTCCAGCATACTTCTAGATTACTACATTACCACTTTCCTTCAGATACTGGTAATAATTTGAGTCACAGTGATGAGGAAAAAACACATACAACCGTCTAACCTCAGATTTTATCTATGACAGATGCTCTGTGTCCTGGAGATCCATCTCCTTAGCTGCCTATCTCTGTGTTGTTCTGTTGATCATAGTAGTCAGGCAGTATTTAGCACCGTGTTTGTTCCTGGGCATCCCTTACTGCCCTTGCTTGTAGGAAGGTCTGAATGAGATCCATCAGCATCTCCTCACTGTTCTCATTCAGTGAGATGTGTCCTATGTGCAAGTGTGGCATTTAGAGATTAGAGTGAACTTTGACTGTGGTGGTGTGATGGCGGATGATGAGTACTCATCCCTGTCTTCATGAGTCTCTGCCATTCAGGGAAGTTGAAATCCTTCAATTTTTCCAAAAAAACCCCAAACCATTTAAAAATGTAGTTGTTTTGTGCTTAATTTTTAGGATTATGTTTTTCAGTTTATCTTTCTGTTTGATCATGTGAATGAATCTATGAGGATGCTCCTAACGTAGACAAGTCTGGTCTTACGGCCTTGTGTCAGTGGTCTTATGTCAATGAGAATACATTACACTTCAGAGCATTTACAAGAAACAGCTTTAGGCAACAAGATTGTTCAGTATGTGGGTTTTTGGAAGGCTCTGGTATAATATTTGAATACTTGTTCTTTGAAGATTTTTTTTCAGGGAAACATGCATTAACTGTGTTGTGCATTTCAGAAGATAGCTGCACACAGAAATTTGCAAATACTTAGATTTTTTTCAGATTTTAAGACACATGGGGAAGCTCAAGGGGACAAAGTGGACAAAGTGACAATTTCTTTCATATTTGTCTTAGATATGTTGATAGTGATTGAGGAAGCTTATCCTGTGCCCTTGGATATCTTCAAACAAATCTAGCAATCTTTATCATGTGAATTTCAGTTTTCAAATGAAAACAAGCAAATTTTTCCTACCTCTGTTGAGCTCAGTTATTTTCTCTTTGCCCTTCTGGAAGAATAAAATGGCAGAACTTCGTGTATCCCTGTGAGCAGAGAAGGGAATGGTACCAAGAGGATCCTGACCATTGGAAGAATGGGAGATGAGGACAGAGGAAAGTAAGAAGGAAGTTGGAAGCACTGTGTTGGCACTTAAATATGAATCTTTTTTTCTTCCTGTGTTTTGTTGGTTTTTTGGGTTTTTTTTAACCTCCCTCAACACCCATGGAGGGGTGGAAGAAGATGGCTTTTGTGCTGCCATTCCTGCTGCCTTTGAAGGCCAGGTGACTGCCGTGGCCATGTCCGCGAGCACACTGAGTTGCCTTCACAAACCATGTGCCAAGAGGGGCACAGAAGTGGCAAAGTAGCAGGAAATCTTCAAGGACTGAGAGGGATAGGGAGGTGCAGAACCAAAGAGTCTCCTGAGGACAAGCTATTGAGCATGTCTCCTGCATGCTTACTACAGCTGATAAAATGTGACTGCAGTTTGCAGTTTCTCAGTGAACTGTTTAAGCCATAAATACACAACAAGTGAATTGGGGAGTTTACTGTTGACATGTATGAAAGAGGTTGACATAATACACTGGTATTGCTAGTTTGCTTCATAAATGGTTACAGAGGTTACAGACAACCTAGGGTTTTCAAATGGTTTGTGCAAGTGAAGATTTCTTACAGTATAGAGTGTCTTCAAGTGCATATTCAGATGTCTGTCATCCAGCATTGAACTAGGCTTCTGAATGGGGTAGTGAGTGGCTCAATCGGCCAAGCACTCTGAGAGCAGAGCCCTTTTGAGATACAAGGCATCCTTCCATAATAGGTGTTGATTACATCTCCAGCTGAGTCAGGATAATTTACTTAAGGAACTGTGTAAGTATCTAGAAATGCTGCTGCTGAGACCTAAATCTGAAAGACAGGAGTTGTAACCAAACACTGGGGTCTGGAAAGCGGGGATATGTGTACATGACCTTGCAACAGGGTTATACTATGCTGTGCATGCTCTGGAAGCATCCTTTGAGGATAGACTTGATTGACAGCTGTCACTCAACATTCAAAAATTATGATGTGTTTTTAATCCCATAAAAATAGGATGGAGAACAGATGTTGAGAGAATAGTAGTCAAAGCTAGCTGAACCAGTTACTCCATTTTCAATATCAAAATACTTGGGAACTGAAGTTTGGGGTGTTAGGGTTTTGTTCTATAACAATGCTAGTGAAATGTCCAGTCATAATAATTTAGAAAGTGAATGTAACTTTCCACTGAAATCCCTCAGTCTTTTTTATAATCTCTGAAGCACGTAAATAATAAATGGGCACTGCTGTACATTTGATTTCTCCCACATAATACTTGTATTTTGTTATGGGACAGTCAAATTAGGACTTAAAATAGATCATTCCAATTGAGAGCTGGGGAATTCTTACATATAAGTTTTCTTCTTGGGTTTTTTTGGCAGTGAACTGGCCTTGATTGTCCAAAGAAACTGTGGAGGCCTTTAAGAAAATTACTAAGTAGAATAAACGTATTTCTATTTTTTAAACTAATTTGGAATATTGTCTGATTTCAGCTGTTAAAGGACATGAGAAGAACAAAGAGAGAAAATCCAAAGACTATGGAAGATCCAAGTCAAAGAAAAAGAAAAAAAAGAAAAAGAGGTCTAAGCCTGGTAAAGCTCATTTTTCTTCTGTAGATGAAACTGGCTTCATCATTTTGTTTTGTTACCTCAAAAAACTCACTTTAGATCACTTAAGAGCAGGCATTGCAGTTTAGACTGCTTTCTTCACTTAGCTTTTATTTTATTAAGTGGTTGATTTAAAATTGTGATTGGCAGCATAATCTGTTTCCTGGTTAAGCTTCATCGTTAATGCTGGATGGTGGCTGGTAGTAGTGTTTGTAATGGCACAAAATAAATGTCACTCCTAAGTGAATGTGTCAGTCTTTAAGTCGGGCTTTTCCTTAACTGTGCCTCTACTGCAAGCTTTGCCCAGTTACGAGAGTGCAGATGCCCTGTGTACAGGCTGTTCTCAGTTGTGTTAGTTTTGGGTCTGCTTTGTGAATGGTGGAGTTTGGAAACATTGAGTCCTCTTTTTCTGCTGTTAACCTTGGTATTTCTTACACCTTTACTTGGGGGGGAGGGGGCTGTGACAATGAGCCCAATTAAACCTGTCACAGCCTTAATTTCTTTTTTAGAGAAATTAATCTTTTTTCTGGAGAGATTAAGTAAAAGCCCAGTTTAAAGTCTATACTCAAGCTGTGTCCCTCTTTCATGTCTCAAAACATGCTGTTGCACTGCATTAAAATGGCTGTAGTAGCAAAGTATCTTCTCTGTTGGTTTCATCTATGGAGGCCTGGGAATGCTTTCATTTGGCCGCTTCAAGCTTTGAACTTGAAGTAGAGGCCCAGATGTTAGAGGTAATGGATTCTTCACTGCTGAAAACAAAGCTGATTCTGGAACATTTCTTTGGTGAAACATTTAAGGATCAAGTGTGACAACTTTCTCTGCTGTTGATGGATGTCTAGGATCACTGATGCAGCATACTTTAATCTGCTAGGCATAATTTATGAAACTAGATCTCCTTAAGGAGTAGTTTCTGAGATAGAAAGAAAATATCTTACTTTCTTGTTTGCTGCCATGAAGAAATAGGGCAAGCTATCAGGAGAGTGGATGGGAAGAACCATAGGCCAAGTGACTTAAAATTGTACTGAAACAAATAATTTTAATGAGTTTCTGATTGTATGGTGCTCACAAGTATAATGATAATGTGCAAAATATAATTTGTAGATTTTTGCAGGAATAGTCCTCATGAGCTGCTTGTCAGTCTGTCCTGAGGTTTTAAGATGTTGCATGCCTTTTTTTGATGTTGACCTTATGGTAATTCAGTCCAGGAACTGTGAAGATTTTTTCCAGATAACTGGAGGATGCTACTGGTAACTGCAGCCAGGCTGGATTTATATCCAGTGGTAGGCCATGACAGGTGGGGACCTCACAGAGGAACCATTCAAGATGTTTTCTTCACACACTCCTAATCTGGGTTTGTCCACTTGTGTGTTCTGTTCCATACATAGACTAGGAAAATGAGTGCTTTCTGTCCACTTCGAAGTCTTTGAGATTAGGGAATGTGTGTAGCCCATGTCAGTAACAGTGGGATGTGAGGGGGAGGTCTCCAGCTAGCAGTGCTTGTGTGGATGTGCCTGTAAAGCAGAAGCGTTTGTGCACCTACTCAGCCTGAAGAATAATTGGCCCCTGGAAAGGCTTGTCACTTACACCTTTCTCACTTCTGTCAGCAGTAAACAGTGACTGAGCAGCATAAAATTGTCTGATTCAGGCAATACCTTCCTTGCCTCTGGAAAGTTTGCTCATCTTGTAGTAGCATCATGGAGTCCCAGAGCTCCAGCATACTGGGAACTGGCTCTGTGAATTACACATGCTTGCCATGGGCACGCACAGTGCTGTTTCTTCTGTCAACTTTCTTTGACCATAGATTTTTAATGATAACACTTACTACAATTTTACAGGGTATTCTGGCACTGGGGAGAACACAGATATCTCACGAGAGCTTTCACCTGAAAAATCAGTTGTCACAAAATCTATTTCTTCAAATAAATCATCTGCCCACCCAAGTACACTGCTGCACTGCACTGATTCCGGACAGCACAAGGGAAAATCAATAGCAAATGGTGAGATGACTCTCCTCTATGGCTTGCTGGTTCTGTTTTTCGTTACCAGTAAATATATGAGCAGCACTAACACACTTGAAAACTGGTTCTCGTTGTGTAAATTTGGCTATTCTTACTGAGGGCTGTTTGTGTTTCCTTACACCCCGCCTGACAAGACTGGACCCACTTTGTTTCCAGAGTTTGATGTTGCTCCTTTTTGCTTTTGACTTTACCTTCATATTCACTTTGAGACTGTTGCCCTTATTTCAGAAATCAAAGTCATTTTGCATTTTTTTTTTGGTGCCTTATTAACTCCTAAAATAACCATGTTCCAACTTAATAATTAATTTTTTTATATTTCCGAAGGTTTCTACAAAGTAAGAACTCCTTCAGAGTTAAAAATGGGTGCTTTGCAAGCTTGCTATGTTCGAGAAACCACTAGGTGTGGTGATGTGTAGTTGTATAGATACAGAATCATATATGATTATAATGACCTGGAACTTCTTAATGAGAAGCTCTTGAGTAGCTGTTTATTGGTGTCTTCATAGTACTTCATACACAGAACTCATAAAAATCTGACTGCTCTGTACCAGCTTTCATAATTCTTAATATCTTGGTCCATATTACTATTTACTGTCACAAGCTGGTACAATAAAAAAGACAAACATTTGGTTTTTTCTCTTGTTCTTAAAACTCACAGATTTGAAGGAATTAGAAAATGTATGACAGCTTGATTACATACAAGAATCTTTAATTCCTTTTTGAACAGGTACACTGTTGAGAACCATTCGGGGTTTTTTTTGACACAACTTTGTTTGTTATTAGACAAAAGTAAAATTTAACTTCAGTTGATTCCCCTTTATAGGCCAAACAGGAAATATTAAAAACTACTGAAGTGCAGATGGTGGTAATGTCTTGAAACATGTTTTGCAAGTCTGAGCAGTTGTGTTTCTGGAGTATATCAACCATAGAACATATGGTTTAGTAACCTGGCTGTCAGTTGCTCAGATTTCTTTTGATGAGTTCATAGACATTGAGAGTGGTGGAAAATACTGGAAATTATTTTATTTTATCCTTTTCACAATTGTTTTGTTGCTTTTTGCATCTGCAGAACTTGTGCCTAGATAAACAAGATCTGGTTTAAATAACAGTGAAACTTTCACATAATATGGAAGTGTAGTGTACCTAACCTGTCGCTTCCACAGTGCTTTAGGAAAGAATGTCCTAGTTCAGAGGTGGAATAGAACTTTTAAACATGAAAATAAACTATTGCATTGGGTTCTCAACCCCTTTAATTTGAGAAGAGATGTTTCTCCAAAAGATGTCATTTATGCCACAGACTGGTGGATCTATTTTTGCATTCTATGATTCTGTGAACTAAATCATCAAAGTAGTTATACCCACTGTAGGTGAGACCCCACGATCTTACTTAAGACTAAAATTTTTACCTTCCATTCCCCTCTAACTCATTAAATTTTTTTCAAAAAATTAAAGTACCTCATCGTCTTCCTCTGACCCTCCCATTCTATCCCAAGGAAGATGCAGACAGTGCTTTAATATTATTGAGGTAAGAATCTCAATTTAGCATGCTGTTCGTTAAAAATTTTCTTGGCAGTTTTATTCGATCTAGAATGCACCAATGCTTTAGTTAAGTAGTGTGGGTGTGTTCTGGAAGAATACCTTGTGCAGTGTGCTGCTGTGAGTTTATAAATGCATCCTAAACAGAAGACTAAATGAAAATAATAATTTCTGAAGCAGGATTAAATTCTGTGTTGGACTCAGTATTTCCGTCATGGAAACGTCACTCTGTGAGATTGAAAGGTTCATAAAACAGAACTGTCTTGCCTCTTTTTAAGAGCTCTACACTAGAAGTGCCAAGTCACAATTCTGTACGAATTGCAGGAACTAGCATGAATCTTATTTGAATGTACAAGCCTGGTTTTGATGTTTATAGTTATTTGTCTGAAGAGACTTTGTGCCTTTGGTTTGAGACACTGTATGTTGGCAACAGAGTTTTAGTGACAGAAGCTGTTAAGTTGGAATATTTTGAAGGAGCCATTAAATGAGACTATAAAACTTCATTATGTAGTAACCTTCAATAAACTGTTAAAACTGTAATATTCCTTAAATTACACTGTGAATTCATGCTTTTAGGAATGTATGTGTGCATACTTGGGATGAGATCTTGAGGGACCTTTTTTGTAATTACTCAGGATTTTATATAAATCCTTCTTGTACAGAGGATGACACCCTGAGTGAGTCATCTATGGATAGCTTGCTTTGGAGTGACGATGACTGCAGTCAGGATGTTGATGTAACCACCAACCCTGATGAAGAAGTTGAAGAAAGTGATTTTGAGATTGTTCGGTGTGTTTGTGAAGTAAAAGAAGAAAATGACTTCATGATTCAGGTATGAAGTGGAGGGTAAATGCACATTTCAGTGAATACAGTGGAAGGTGTTAGTGGAGTAGCTTTTGTTTTGTACATGAAATAAACTATTGTTGTCTTCCAAAGTCATAACATTTTTTGAGGTAATCTGTCAGGGTAACTGCGATGAGAGTTAACTTTTGCTTCATAGTACCATTTGGGATTTTTAATTGAAGGAAAGAGGGAAAATTCATTCCAAGTCATAAATGGTTGGTTTGTTATTTGTGAATTTTTCTAAAAATAGACTTCCTAGATTTTGAGAATGCATATTTGAAATCAGTGACTTTTTAGGCCCCCTCTCATTTAGAGCCTGTTCAGAACATTGCCATGGGATAGTAGTGTACCTCCCATTCCTCTGCCCTGGCAAGAAGTTGGACTTACATGTACAATTCTCCAGACAGGCTGAACAACAACAACAAAATCATTACTTGAGTGTTTTGCTTTAAAGCAGAGCTGCATTTGTCCATTCTGCAGTAGTCTGCAAATTCAAAGTTCCTAATCTGCGTAAGGTCATCTGTCCATTCCACGTGCATGTGCCCTTTTTAAACCAGCTTCACAGAAAACTTGAAGAGGCTTCTATTACCACTCCTGCTTAAAACTGTTGATAAAGACCTCCTTGGAAGTTACCTATTTACTTTTACTTTTTGAGAAGTTTGTAAATTGTCAGGAAATCATTCCCTGCATAGCTCCTCTGAACCATCCCACCCAGTTCCTATTAATTTCAAGAGGTGAAGTTGAAAAGATCAATTCAATTTCTTCATAATTTTTTGTTCTAAGTAATTTTCTTTGGGTTTCCATGCTATTTCATGGAGGTTTGCTGTGGAACGTTTGATGCTTTTTCTCTTAGTGGTGAGTTCACGTCAATGCACGCCTTTGTTTTAATGTTGGATCCTGGCAATGCAGGGCAGTAAGTACCTTATGAATTAATAAGGGAGGGTGGAGTGATGGGCAGTGGTCGAATTTAAGTAAATAGCACTAGAGTGTACAGGAGAAAAAAAGGAGTCTGCCAATGGTGACTAAAGGGGGTGGATGTCCTCTGAGGAGATGGCTTACAGAAAAACACAAAGAAATAGCCTGGAGTATAATTTTCTGGTAAAAGTAAGCTCAACACTAGGTTAGGATTGCAGAATGTAAGGAACTGTCAGCTGGCTCAGGACACAGCCTATGGATGCCTTACCTTTAAAGTTTCACGGGCTGCTTCTTAAGATTGACTTGGTAGGTTGAACTAGTTTGGGCAGGTTTTTTAGCATATTCCAGACTTATAAACAGTTGAGCTGTTTTATTAAATCATTGGCTAGGAGAGTAGGTTATTCTCTCTGGAAAAAAAGATGCAGATCAGCAGTATCTGATCTGCAGTGAGTACCTGCATTCTTTATGAGGATTGAGGTAATAGGAAATAACGCTGGCACCTGGGGCACCTGCCTGGGTTTGCTGTGTACCCATCTTGGTATTGCAATGAGGAGCCAGGGCAGTTTCTTCATGGATCTGGCTGGAGGTTCATTCCTCCCAGTATACATGTATCCCCTCTTCTCTTACAAGAGGGAGAATGCCAAGCATTCTCCGTGAGCTGTGCTCATTTCCATGAATGTACCAAATTTAGAAATAATGCAGGAAAATGTTAATTTTAAACACATCAGCACCTTCTTGTCCATGGAAGATTGGAGACCATTAAGGTTTAATCGAACTCATACACAGTTAAAATGGGAGTTTGTTCCTTTAGGTATCTAAACTAATAACTTGCCCCCACATTTGGAAGATTTTATACAAGATTTTCTTTGACATGTGCTTGCCTTGATTTAATTGTCTTGAGCAATTTTAGCATTAAGGCTGTCTTTCATTGCACCAGGATGGAGAAGTCTGGGTTTGCGTTTATAGAAGTATCTGCTTCAGTTAGTGGAAGTTAAATCTGGAAAAAGAAGTACAGAAAAATACTGTGTTGTTGGTCAGTGCTGTTTTGTTCCAGTCTCTATAACTCTGCAAGGAGGTTACTAGACTTCATTTATGGAGCCGGTGTAAAGCAGCAGTGTAGCACTGCCCTGTGTTCCTTCTGGAGGCACAGCACTCAGTTTTTATGGTGAGGCCCAAAAAAGTCCAAACAGACTGTCATTGTCCCTTCTTTTTCGTTTTTGTACCTAAACATTGGTGAATTTGTATATGATGCAGAAAATTCTGGGGCTGGATTTGATGGCTTTGGAGGTGATGGGTGTAAATGGACTTGAGATATTTTTGTTCTGAAAGGTGAAAAGCTGCTTTAAATACACATCCTTTGGGTTTGGTTATTTCTTTTGTGTCTTGAATTTCAATTTAAGTATTTTTTGCACAATGCTGCATGTTTTTTCTCTTCTAAATCTCCTACTTGGCATGCTTTGAACCTCCCTACTACCACCTAGGCAGGGAGTAGCTTCCCTGTAGCAAGTGTGTAGAGCAATATCCTGTAGCCTGGCAGCCACGGTGTGCAGTAGAACCTGCAGGTTAAAGAATGGATCTGTGCCCTGACAGAGTTGGATATTTAAATATCAGTTGAATAAAATAAAAAAAAGTTGGAATGCTTGTGCTGGTTTGAAAGTAAACCAGCGGGAGAAATGAACCCCACACAAATAGCTTGAGAGAGATTTCAGGTCAGAGTTACAATTTAATAGAAAGATTATAGTAAGTGCAATGATACACAAAAACTGGCTTAAACCCACAAAGTCAGACCACAGCCTGGTAACCGGTTGGTCAGGGTGATGGTCACAGTCCTATCAAATAGTGATTGCAGTCCTGTTGAAATGATGGTTGTAGTTGAGAGCAGTGGTCCTGTGGGAGGTCTGGTCCTCCTGGGGAAGTTCAGGTCCTCTGATCTGTCCAGTGGTCGTCAGGTCTCCAAAGCGCCCAGATTATTTATGGTCAGATACAGACAGGAATGCTTAGTACCTCCCGCAGGGCAGGGAATTTCACAATGGAATTATGTAATCCAGTGAGTCGTGGGATATTCTGGGGAGTCATTGATGGCCGATGTCGTTACAGTTGCCCATTGGGGTCGTTGAGCCATTATGGCCCCCTGGCAGAGATGAGCACCGTAGCCTGGGTGTCGTTATAACGGTTCAGTCAGTTTGTGAAGACAAAGAAACACTACCCTGATGTGCCCGGATGGGGGAGCGAGAGGGTTGCCTCTTTACCTTACCTAACGCTTTTAGCTTGGGAGGTCGGGTGTGCACTGGGCAGCTGTTGCAAACGACTCACTATTAACAGTTCATCTGGAATAATGTAGATGGGAGTAGAAGACATAGTTTGGTTACAACCCCACTTGTAACCCAGGACAGATGCTTCACTAGAGTTCTGGGCAAAATTGCTTGGAAAATCACTGAGTGCAGCCCTGTGCAATATGGCATGATTTATAGGATGCAGGTGTAACTACATCCAGGAGCTCCCTTCTTATTTTTAGCACAGAGTCTATTTCTCTTAATCTGTTTTCTTTGTTTTAGAACACCTTTTTCTGGCTTTAGTTTGTGAATGGAGGATGGTCTCTCTGCCTTTTTTGAAAACATCTCCTAAATGCTTTAGGTCTATTTACCCATTTTGGAAGGCAAAACATTGTTGGTCCCATTCTTCAGAAACCTATTTCTCTCTAACCTTGTACATTCTCCATTCCCAGAGCTTCTATTTCCTCCACGCCTGGACCACTCATTTAATGCAGTGAAGCATTTGAAATCTGGTTGTCTTTTTCTGTCCCTCCTAGCTTGAGGAAGGGCAGCAGAGACGAGCGTTAATTAAAAGTGGTGTTGAACACAGATGAAATGTTTAGTAAGTTGGCATCTTTGTAGGTCAATGAAGAGCAACATCTTAGATTGCTTGCAGTTGCTGTTAGGGTTTGGTTTAGCTCATATTGCAGTCCTGTACCAGCATTGACAACATCTCTGCTTTTGGTTTATGCTCTGAGAAATAAAGGGTATATAATCTCTCGTCTCACTGCTTAGGAAAATAGTTATTTTTAACTGACATCACAGTTTCCAATCAAAATTGACTTAATATTCTTATGTGGGGTTTTGTTCCATGTTTCAGTGGTCTATAGTCTACAGTCAAAATTTTGTCTCTCATTAAAATACTGATGGGGTAGAAAATGACAGAAACAAAACACGTGAATATAGTTTTTTTCCTGCTCTAGAACAGCGTGGCTTTAAGAACAGTGATTGCATTTTAAATAGTGTGACTGTGCCAAATAGATCCAAATTATATTCAGTCGTTGCCAGTATGATTGCTCTGCCTTGGAAGGATGTCGGAAGCTCTTACAGCTGGTGCAGCTGCATCTGCACTGCAGGTTTGTGTTAGTAGAGCTAACTTTGAAATTGATAAAATGTTGGAGGTACAAAAATTAGTGAAGCATAATATTGGCTACTCTTGTGTGACATAAATATCTCTGGGATTTGGTAATTAAATATGGTTTACTGTTTGAGGGGGAAGCTTTTGAATTCAGAAAAATTGATCTGTGTTGGTGAAAAAAGCTTGATTGCTCTGTTGGCTATTCTGGTTACATGCACATGCATCTCATGAAAGATTTTCATCTCCAAAGGGAATATTTTCGTACCTTTCAGGATCTCTGCTTCCACTTTTTAATTGTCATTCTCCAGAAACATATGTGAAAAATGCGTGGGAAGGGCTCACATTTTATTATAGTCTGATTTGTAATGTATTTGCTTGTTAAGTGGAAGGTGGGATGTGGATATTAATAGACCTCTTTGTCTTAAAATATGTAGATCCTGTGTTTCTTAATTGACATAATGGTCAATTATATATTATAACTGAGCTCCTCTAGCCTTCATTTCTGCTAATGTGCACTTCTTGACTTTGAACAGTGTGAAGAGTGTCTGTGCTGGCAGCATGGAGTCTGTATGGGCTTACTAGAAGATAATATACCTGAGAAATACACCTGCTATATTTGCCAAGATCCTCCAGGTACAGAAATTTAAGGTTATATACCCTTGTTATATATGTAGTAAATCTGCTAGTTTGTCTATATCTAATCTGTATCTCTTATCTCTCTCTCAAAAATTATGCTATTCTTTTCCCCTGCCTGTGTCTGTCACTGTAGATAATTTTCAGTTACAGATACAGAAAGTATAATTTATGTGAATGTCCATGAGTCAATGTTGTGGAATTACAACAGGAGAGGAATGGAAATGAATGTTTTGAATGTGATGACCATCTGTCACATATTTGCTGTAATAAGGATTGTACTGTCTGACTGTGGAAAATGAGTAGAGAAAACACTCAGGAAGCTCAAGCAAAGACTCCCCATGGGCATATCTGAGGGGATGTGGCTGCAGCTCTCCCCCAACAAGATCAGGCTTATTATGCATTCTTTAAAATCAGTCAGCACAAGGCTCCTGGCTCTCCTCCGCTATGGCTCTTGTTGTTGACTGCATTACCTGCTGTCATGGTTTGGCACTGGCCAAATGCCAGGCACCCACAAAAACCACTCACTCACCCTCCTCTGCCACAGCTGGGCAGAGGAGAGAAAAATTTAACAAAGGGTTCATGAATTGAGATAAGGACTCGGAGAAAACACTCCAAGGGCAAAGCAGGCTCAACTTAGAGATACAAAGCGAGTTTATTACCAACAAAATCAGAAGAGGATAATGAGAAATAAAATGAGCCCTTAAAAACACTTTTCTTCCCCAACCCCTCCCTCCTTCCCACCGACAGTGTAGGGAGACAGGGCATGGGGGTTTTGGTCAGTTTGTCACCCAAGGTTTTCTTCCACTTGGCTCAGGGAGGGAAGTTGTTCCCCTGTGACGCCGTGAGGTCCCTCCCATGGAAGACAGTTCTCCTTTAACTTCTCCACCGTGGTTACAATCTCACGAGCCGCAGTCCTCCCAAAACTGCTGCAACGTTGAGTTCCTCCCACAGGCACATGGTCTTCCCAAAACTGCTGTGCCGTGGGTCACTCTTCCAAGGAGTGCAGTCCTCCACGGACAGGCTGCTCCAGCCTGGAAGCAGGGCCCTCTCTTTCCACTGGGTCTTCCAGTGGAACACAGCCTCCCCCGGGCATCCACCTGCTCCAGCATGGGCACCTCCCCAATGGGCTGCAGGTGGATCTCTACATCCCACGTGGATCCCCATGGGCTGCAGGGGCACAGCTGCTTCACCATGGTCTTCACCATGGCCTGCAGAGGAATCTCAGCTCTGGTGCCTGGAGCACCTCCTCCCCCTCCTTCTCCACTGACCTTGGTGTTGCTATGTTGTTTCTCTCACATGTTCTCACCTCCTCCTCTTCTTTGGCTGGAATTAAAACTGCGCCAAAGCCTTTGTTTTGATTTTTTCTGAAATCTGTTACCACAGAGGCGTTACCACCATCTCTCATTGGCCCAGCCTTGGCCAGTAGCATGTCCATCTTCAGAGGCATCAGGGATTGGCTCTGCCGGACGTGGTGGAAGCTTCCAGCAGCTTCTCACAGAAGCCACCTGTGTGGCTCCCCCTTGCTACCAAAATCAGACTGTGCAAAACCAACACACCTGCAATAACCTATATGTTGGTATTTACCTGGGGTAACACAGTCAGAGTTGATTAAGTGATGCATTCTCTCCTTCTGAGTAGATATTTTTAAATGCCTTAGTCCATTTTACACAGCAGGTAAAATTATACTTGGGTGAATATTTTCTGACTTTCTACTCTATGGATTACAAAGCTGTGCTGAAAGTGAAAATGGATGAGCTTTGGGCTTGAGTCCGTGTTTATAAATGGTGAGAAAATGGATCTCTGTTCACCTGATGAAAAGACCTTTTTGGTTTATATATGCATTTGGATTGTGATCTCAGGTTTTTTTGGCTGTTGAAAGCTACCAAATCTTTAGTATTTTAACTCATGGATTTGTGTAGTTCATTTACTGCTGTTGTTTGTACTCTCAGCAATGAAGACATGCTACACTTAAATTTTAAACTTTTGCTACAGAGACAGCAATATATTTAAGGTTTTTTTAGAGTATCTTGCTTCTACGATTTTAACCTTCTATTGAAGATATTTTGCTTTGTCAGTTGAAGGTAGTTTTAAATGGAACGAAAATGTACATGCAAACTGAAGTTGTGTCATCACACTTGAATATGAGTGCTTTTGCGCAGAAACTGATTACAGCTTATTTGCTTAATTAATCATTAACTATTAATTTGAAGATTCTGAAATTCGCATTGGAGGGGGCTTACTTCTGTCTTGAAAAAGGAACACGTGTCCAAGTTTTTGACTGCAAAGGTTGCTTTTCAGTGACTGCTTTTGGCTTGAAGTGAGGTAATAGGCTGTATGAATCTGCAAATAAGTGACTTTTAAAACTGGGCGTGGCTATTCAGCAAACTCTTACTTAGGAGCTTTCCCCAGTCTAAACTGCTGGGACTTGTAACAGCACCACTCATTCTATTTGAAATAAAAGCAAATTTAGTGTAATTTTGTCTAAAAACTGTACTAACTGCTATTTTACTCAGGTCTTTTTGAGTGAGGTGGGATTTTTAAGAGATTTGTTAACATTTACCCTTGCTTAGACATGATCAAGATGATTACGTGGCACAATTGCTCGTGGATATAGTTTGGTGTCTCCTCTTCAGGTTATATACTTCAAAAGGGAGCACTTTTTGCTTCAGGGTACACATCACCTCAGTTGTTTAGGTGACCATGAAGTTCTCAAAGTCACTATTTGATTCTTGTGGACTGAACTCCACTTATTGTCACAGATGTCAGCTTCTCTAATGCAGAAATTAATGAGGGAGGGCTAATGCAGGTGCCAGGAATGTCTCCAGTGTTGTTCTAACCATACCAAAAATTCTGCTCCGCTTCCTGCTTGATACAGTGTATCTTCCTGGAAGGTTCAGCTGGTACAGCCTTCAAAATTCCTTTTTTCCTGTCATGATTTCTGATGCCACCTAATACTCATGGATTGTTATGTAGTGCCGGCCTCAGTCTTACTCTGCTGAGTTACTAACTCCCTTTTTCCTTTTTTTTTCTTAGTTTCTCCTCTAGTCAGTATTAACCTGCTCATATTGGAGACCTTTTTGCAACTATGGTTCTCATGTTGTGCTCCAATTTTATCTCTGGTTTTGTGGACTTGCTGCCTGGATCGTACATAGGCAGTGGCTGATGCGGTGTTTCTCCGGGTGCTGAGCTTTCTGCTGAGAACATCTGTAGTAACTGTACATTTTACAGGGTGGGGGGAGCTTTTGTTAGGTATTTAGCATGAAGGGGTTTTTGTGTGTTTGCAATTTAGCAAGCATCTTTCCTTGTAATACTGTTTGTTTGGCAGTTTAAGTTGCTTCTACTGATGCATTTATCACATTCAACACCATGTCATTTCAGCTGTTGTTGATATTCCAACTCTTAAGATGGAGTTATTATTATTAGTAGCTTGACTTAGGCACGTTTTCTGTCAGAACCTCATCCTTGATTCCTTCAAAATGTACTTTTGCACAGCTGTACTAATACATGTATGATGTTAAAAACAAGACCACTGTGAAGTTGATGGCCTTTTTCTGTCTGCAGAGAGCTGCATTCAGACTGTAACTTCTGTCATAACCATGGGTAGACTAGAGAGTGTGATATCCTGCTAAAAATACACCTTTCTCAGCCTTACCTGCAACTGCCTGTTGTGGATGTCCTTTGGTGGAATTTGGGTCTGAATGCTTTTACAGTTGGGCAGATGTTTCTGGCTTCCTGCTTTACAAGTTCTTCATTTCTTCAGGGTTATGTCTGCTGTTACAGGATCTTCATTGGTTCTGTTGATAAGAACAAATAAGCTGTTGCAGTACCTGGAGATAATCAGAATTACTACCAGTAATGTCAGCATTTCATTTTAACTCACTCATTACTGTCACTTTAGGTCAGAGGTCCAGCTTAAAGTACTGGTATGAAAAGGAGTGGTTAAGTAATGGCCACATGCATGGCTTAGCATTTCTGGAAGAAAATTATTCCCACCAGAATGCCAAGAAGATAGTGGCCACTCACCAGCTCCTTGGTGATGTACAGCGAGTGATCGAAGTCCTGCACGGGCTGCAGCTGAAGATGAGCATATTACAGTAAGCACTATTTAAGTACCAGCCAACATGTTCTCCTCGGGAATCAGACTGCAAGTATAAAATAACCAGAAATTTAGACTTATATTGTGCTTCTCTGTGGGTTTATAACATAGTTGGAATTGTTAATGTGATCTTGGGAAGGGACTTGGCTGCTTGAAAACTGTTTAAGTGGGTTGAGTGTAAATGGACAGTGTGTATAGAAGGGGTTGGGAAAGTGTGAAGAAAGAAGGGAGAAAACTAATAATGACAGCTTTTCCTGAATCACCCAAATGAATTTTAAATAAGAACAGGATAGACTTACAACCCGTGGCACCATCTTTACAGTACTCGCCTTCTCCATTCCAGGAAATGTGATCATAGCTTGTCCAAGAGGAATCAGATCTTTTTGTTTGGTACAGTATGTTGTTCTGCTGCAGTGGAAGAGTGGTTTCACCTTCAGCAATCTGCAGCACTTCATTTCTGAGCAAAGGTCATTTCAGCTATATATACAGAAAATAACATAATTATTTATACAAAATGTTTATTTCTATAAAGTCAACTTTTCTGTATATTTTCCTATTTAAGTTATCCTTGTGTTCTGATGACTGAAAAAAAATTTTTTCTACCTGAAATCCAGTAGTTTTAAATCAGTTGAATTCTACAGTTGTAATTTATTAGTTCATAAATTACACAGCAGCAGCTGTTTGGAAAACAAAGTGGTTTTGGCATTCTTTAGACCCTTTCTTTCCCCTTATCTGTGGTGATGCAGGAGGTCCACTGACAGAACTAGAAATGCTTAAACAGTGAAATAATGCTTAAAGCAAGAGAGTAGCCATTTTAACATAAGGTTTTGCTTTTCCATTATGGGATCCTTTAGTTATATCTGTAAGTAATCTCTTTCCTCTTTGGAGACTGAAACATAAATATTGTAAGACCACTCCTTAGGCTTTTTGTTAAAGAATGAAACTTCAGTTTCTGGCTTTCCAGTTGTGAATTGAGATTTACATAGTACTGAAGTAGGGAGCACTGGGCATGTATGTGATGGTTGCTGCAGGTTTTGTTCCTTTTCTCTCCCATGCTGAAGTCAGTGTGATGGCCTGGATTAATTAAAGGTGAGATGCAAACCTGTTTGGATCATCTGGTTAAAAGCTTCAGCCGCTGTTTTCTTTATCACGACATAAATCAGAAGGGATTTGAAAAATTGCTGAATTAGAAAAATTATCATATTGTTGATGCAGATCAACAGATAGAAGATGATTTCACAGGTGCCTGAAATGATTAGGAGAGTGGTGCTCAGTGTTTCAAGGAGGTGGCAAAGGATCCCGTGACCCCGGCAGTGCCATGGGAGAGTGAACTTTCAGCAGGTTACTCAAGTATTAGCATTTGAATTTGCATCCTTAGGTAACTGGTGCATCATTTTTCAGAAAAATTTTCTGTCTTCTGTAAAGTTATCCCTTGCTCTGTTCTGAGCAAAATATAATGTCTTTAGGTGTAGCAGATAAGTGGAGCTGGAGCAGAAAGCTTTGGTAAATGAACACCTGGCTTTCACTTTTCCAGGCGTGCCTTCAGGATGGCTCACCAGGGAGATACACCCTCACTGGAGGCAAAGGTGCTTGTATGAAATAGTCTGAGCACGTCCTTGGCAGCTGTGCTCACTCTGGTTTCCTCTGAGAGACATTAAAGAAACCTGAGCTGCTGCAGGAGGGGTTAGAAAGCAGTTAGTACCAAAGTCAAGTGGTCATGTTTCATTGAGTATTTTGGTGAACAGCTAGAAAAGCTGGATCAGCTGAATAGAATAAGTCCTCCACCTTTGCAAGAAAGCAGAGAGGGGGGGCTTAAGGACAGGCCCCCCTTTCTGTGCAGCCCAATGCAGGTGCTTGAGTCAGGATTTGCTCTGCTGTGTTTCTGCAGCCTGTAGCAGATGAGCTGCCAGCCCTTTGAAGATAGCAGAGTATTCTGCTTTGCTCTCCTTTTACTGCTGTGTTGTTGCCTGACACACAAGGAAGAACATGAGTTACAATGCTCATTCTGAATCTTTTGTTTGTTATATCTTTGTAATAATCTGATATCTATAGTTGTCCCTTCTGCTGGAATAAATCATGTATTAGTCAATTTGAAGACAATTAAAATAAGAATTTTTCTAAGAGCAGATGAAGGGAACTATGGCCACTATGGAGCCACCACTATGTTGGTTTACCATACCTTACTAAAAGTATCACAGTTAAAATTAATTTTTGCTGTTAATAAATTGCAAATATTGAAGCAAATTGTTCCATGAAAGACAACTTTGCTGAGAAGTTGTATGTGCCTATTTGAAACTTATTCTTCAAGTTTTTTCTTAATCGAAACACTTGGCTTTTGTACCATGTTATGGAAATAAAAATAATGAACCTAATGGAACATTGTAGGAGAATCACAACTGAGGTCAGTGAAATTGTTATTTCAGAGTATTTGGGCATTTTTTACTGGTTACGATGTCTTGAGTATTTAGTGTTTCAAATATTCTTACTTAATTTCTTTACGTAAGAGGATAAATTTGCTTAGCCACTTCGACATTTAAATTGGGCGGTTTACTTTTTTATGTTGGAACAGAAATAAAGAACACCCTGACTTAAAGCTTTGGTGTCATCCATGGAAGCACATCACGGTGGATGAAAAAATCCATACAAAACACATCATTCACTTCGAGGAAAACTGTTGCAAAGAAGAGACAGCAAGTTATAGAACTTGGAATGGGACAGTTGAGAAACCCTCAACAATTCCTTCTGTGGAGGAATCTTACATTACGAGTGAACACTGTTACCAGAAGCCTCGGGCCTACTACCCTGCCATAGAGCAGAGGCTGGTTGTGGAAACAAGAGGTTCAGCCATGGATGATGGAGTAAATAGAATAAGGGAGAATGGGGATGATACCCTGTCAGAGAGGTTTGGCTGGAATCTGGACCAAGAAATATGCAAGATGGAAAATGAATCCAAACACAATTACTCCAAGGTATTTTTATTAAAACAGCCCTCTCTGGCAAAAAGCATGTGTTTACCTGGCAACTTGCAAGCCTCAGCCTTTTTTTAATACTTTTTGGTCTGTTTGTGTTTATTTTTTTTCTTAGACTGTTAAATTTAAGTTGCCAGTAACAATTTAAATTATAAATGTGATCAACTCCTTCATTTTATATTATAATTTAAAAATCTAGGTTGACTTCTGGACCTCAAGTTATTTCAAAACTGTGGACCACACATTATGGTCCACTGGTAGTTCATTGCTGCTTATTTTCATGTGTTAAATGTAAAAATAAACACTAACCAAGGGAGAGAACAGGCCAAACATGTATGATACTACCAAATACACTGGTAGGCCAGCTTCTAATTATTTCCATCTTGTTCCCATGTTTCTTCTAATAGTTAAATTAATTTCAGGTTCTTCAGGCAGCATTTCACGATGGGAAAAGTGATTTTTCCTGAAGTGATTTTTCTAAGACTGATCACCATGGAGTAGTCCTGTATCTTCTTCCTACTGGAGCGCTTTAGGTGTAGCTTTTCAGTGCTTGGTTCTCATTGTCAGTTCTTGTCAGGCCTAGTAAAGGCCTTTCTTTCTTCACTCCAGTGCAAAAATTTTGCTTCTGTTAGTACCAATTCCTATGAAATGTGGGCTGAGAAATGTTAAAAACCCTCTGGGAAATGAATGGAGCCCCTCTGCTCTGGAGCCAGGCTGAGAGAATTGGAGATGTTCCCCTGGAGGAGAGGAGGCACCAGGGAGACCTGAGAGCCATTTCCAGTGCCTGAAGGGGCTCCAGGAAAGCTGGAGAGGGACTTGGGTCAAGGGATGGAGGGGCAGGACAAGGGGGAATGGCCTTAAGCTGAAGGAGTCTAGATTTAGATTGCATATTGGGAAAAAAAATTCCTCCCTGTGAGGGTGCTGAGGCCCTGGCACAGGGTGCCCAGAGAAGCTGTGGCTGCCCCTGGATTCCTGGAAGTGTCCAAGGCCAGGTTGGACAGGGCTTGGAGCAGCCTGGGCTAGTGGAAGGTGTCCCTACCCATGGCATGGGGTTGGAACTAGATGACCTTTAAAGGCGTCTTCCCACCCAAACTATTGTACAATTTTACGATTCTATGAAATACTGAGCTCCCTTTTTTTAGATTAAAGGTTAGGATAGCTTTTATTTCATCCATATGTAAGTTGTAATTTGCTACTTTTAACTTCTCAAACAATTGAGATTGTGTTATGTTTCCTAGAAAGGCAAATATTTTAGTTCTTCAGTCTAAAAGAGCCTTTTTCTAAAGGCTCATATTTCAGCAGAAGGATGAAAAAGGTACGGGAATAGAATGAACACTGCTGATGTTGCAGTCAAGTTTTGTAAGGAGTAGTGATGCTTGTTTGGAGATGATTCAGTGAAAGTTTAAGTAGAATTTATATTGGATTCGTTAAGGAAAAATCCCTTTTCACTCTTGAATTTTTTGCTCTTTAGTTGATTATTGTCAGGTGAAAAACAGCTTCAGCATTCCCTGAGATGCCCAGATTCAGTGCAGGATCTTCCAGATGAAAGGTAGCAAGGAGATAACTACACATGTGTATGTTACCTTCAGAAAACCAGATGCTTGTGAAGTACAAATAGTTTTTAGCAAAATACCTATAAAAATGTGTCTATATTTAGGTCTTCTTGCCCAAACCAGTTTAGTATCTGTGTGGGGTCTGTCATCTCTCCCTCACTCGCCTATGATGACTTGAGCAATTAGCTTGGGGGACTGGGAGGACTCAGGCAGTTCAGGCTCTCCAGTTCTGTTTCACTGTAGCATTAATGTGTGTATTTCTGCTAGGTGAGAGAGTCTGTCTCTAAGAAAGTCTCTCCAGAGGAAGCTATTGAAATGAAATTGCTGGAAAAAGACAACGAAGGAGTTGTGAACTCGCAGCTGCAGTGGCAGCTCAATCTTTTAGCTCACGTGGAATCTCTGCAAGATGAAGTTATACACAGAATGGATTTCATTGAGAAGGAGCTAGATGGTAAGTAGTGTTATTCTAGTTTAAAAAATAACGTTTAGCTGAACTACCTGTTCGAAACATGTTAACCAGAATTTTACTGCTTCAGACCTACAAAGAGATGAACGTTTCATTATCGCATTTCCTAATAGACAATAGGCATGCTGCTGATGTCGGAGGTGGATTTTAAAACAAACAGCAGAATTTCACAGAACAAGTTCTGGTTAGGTCATCTCTAAATAGTTGCGTCAGATGTTGTATTGGAACATCTTTGTGTCTCTTTAAGTTTAGTTTTTTGTCATTTTCCAAAACTCTTCTGTATATCTGCATTTCTCTGTTCCTCAGGGCCTTGCTGGCTATGTTAGCCCATTCTGGGTGGCCTCTTCAGTGCACAAGGCTCTTATATTTTCCTGTCTCTTCCAAATTCTTCACTTAAATGTCTTTTAAGATTTTCATAGTAATTGAAAACTTATAAACCCTTTATGTTGCATTAAATGATTCAGGGTAGTTCTTCTTTACATGGTTAAGTCTGACCATTGGTTGTGTAGTGGTTACAACAGCAGCTTTACTTGCAGGGGAATCCAACTTCTGCCCAAATAAGAGCCTTCTCTTTGTAAGTAAGGTACTGAAAAGTTGGACAGCTAAAGGGCTATTTCAGGTAGTGAAGATCAGTCAGGCCTGTACTGCCTAAGCAAAGAAGCTCTGGTTCCCAAAAGTTAGATATTTTTTTTGTACATGCTGCTGAGCAGGGGTCTTTGCAGTGCATTGCTACTTTGAGCAGGAACTTTCTTACTCCAAGGTTGGATGTGTCAGTAGCAGGTGATGCTGCTGGTTCTGCAGCTGGTGCTGCCCATGGGTGAAATTCACCTGTTGATCTGGTTGGTGGCAGTGGCTGCTCTTGGCAGAGGTATTTATTCTGTCTTCAGGGTTTCAGTCTCCATCTGCAATACTGTCAGCATCCCCAGAGCTCATCATAGTCCAACCTGACCACCTTCCCTCTGGGCATGTTACATTGTCACTTGACTTGTCTTCTGCTCAGTGGGATTTCTTGTTTCCCACTGAGAAGCTTTTTAAAGCAGGAGTTCATTTTCCTTGTGCAGCAGTCTGCTGTTTGTGCTTTTGATCTTCATCCCCATTTTGTGTTACCCAGTTCTGTCTTGGTCAGTTGTGTTCTGTACTGATGGCAGATTTCTTTCATTACCGTAGTCCCATCCTTGATGGCATAAACTCCCTGTACCACAGTGTCCTTGCCCTGGAATTGACACAGATCAGAGAAAGTTTAGCATGAGAATTCACAATGTCTGGTCCAGAGTTTTCCTTTCCTGCTTTTTCCTAGGAGCAGCAGCTTCTCTCCCCCATCGCCATGTGAATTATTTGGTTATGTATCAAAAGTTACTTGCAAAGATTGGTGTGTTTAGTTCAGTTTTATGATTTCTCAAATAGCCATTTTAAAAATACTGCCCACTGCTTTCTCAAGATTTACAAAAGATTTATAGAAGTCTTGTTTGATGACTTCAGATGAGCTGTTTGCTGAGAACTGCAGTAGTGACAGTTTTTGTTTTCTTTTCAGTTCTGGAGAGTTGGCTGGATTACACAGGAGAGCTGGAACCCCCAGAACCACTGGCTCGACTCCCCCAGCTCAAACATTGTATAAAGCAGCTGATAACGGACCTGGGCAAAGTGCAGCAAATCGCGCTGTGCTGCTCCACGTGAGGCTGGAGAGCACTGGGCTGTCACTGCGTGCAAAGCTGGAATGTCTGATGGGAGCAGCTCTGAATCTGTAAATGAAACTAGCATGCTGGTTGCATGGGATGCAGATTGACTTCAGGGACTTCTTCACAAGTGTTGTTCAAAGAACAGCAAAAAGGTTATTTCGGGTCTATTAGACAATTATAATGCTGGGGAAGAGGTCATTTTCTTGTCTCCAGAGGTTGCCTGTTGGCTGATAAGTTACACTCAAATTTTCACTCCTTACAAGTTGCTCATCAAAATGGTAGAATTTTTCATCATTAAATTGGCTAAAAATTGTGCCACTGAAGAACAGAGTTCTAAGAGCCAAAAAAGTTTGGTTGACAGGGGTTGTAAATAACTTTGCATAGTTTAAGTGACTCATGTCATGATTTATTCCTTCTGGTTTATGCATACTAGCACTCAGTATTTAATCATTAGGAGATGTTTTAACAGTTTCAGACTTAGTAAGTATGAATGTCCAGCTCTTGACTATAAAGTGTTAAGTGGAGATTTGTAAGTAACAGTGGCCTGACCCGCCCTTCTGTTACAGTAAATAATGTAGCAGGAGATCACAGGTGGATTGCACTTATTTTCAGAATAAATGATTGTTTTCCGTATTTATCTTGTCACTGTCACATGACTCGGTACTGGGGAAGTCCATGAATGTGGTGTTTATGTGCATGCTTGAGCTCTTAAATATGGCCATCCTGTGCCTCCTGCAGCAGTTGCTGGTGGGATACCCTCGTTGCAGCAGTATGGAATGCTGCCGGGAAAGGACTGGAGCCACGCTCTGAGTTCAGACTGCAGCATGGTGTGTCATGGATATGATGTATTTTCTACCCATTTGTTAATAATTGCCATTCCGGTTATATTTGGAAATGTAGACTTTTTTCAATACTCTGGATGTGTTCATTGTAAAGAATTGCTATGAATGTGTGGTTTTGGGAATCAGTTTATTTTGTGTAAATAAAGCCTCAAGATCTATGCATGAGGTGCTGTCCTTGCAGACAGTGAGTGGGTTATTATCTTAAATGGTCTGTGTTCACAAAGTCCCTTTTTATACCTTAAGTTTTAATTTTCAGTTTATATTTACTTTGTGTTAGGAAGGTGACAAGGCTGCTGATGTTCAGTCACACTATACAGAACCTTTGGAACATTGTGAGTGTTTGAGAGGTTGAGAGTCTTTCAGCTGCAGATCACCGCTCCTGAAATAATGGCTGCAACTTTAGTTTTCCTTCACAAATGTTGCTGAGTTCTGTTCCCTGTGGAATATAGTGAGCTGGTGAGAGGGTGTCCTTAAAAAGCTGGATTCGTTTCCTTAATTTTATTGTGTGCAATGGTACTACCAAAGGGTAACATTCAAGCAGAGTTGTAATGGAAAGGCCCGTACCTGTACCAATTACTAATTTGGAATATAGATCTGTAATGTGTTTATTCTGCAAAGAATAATGTAAACTTGAAATATCCAATATTATTGTAGGAGTTACAGTCTCTACAAAGTGAATATTTTATTTCCTTCAGAAAACAAAATAATTAGTTCCTACTGCTCTATGTAGTAACTAAGACTTTTATGCCAAGATTCAGTTCAGGGAATAATTTGTCTCACAGTTTTGTAGTACTGAGTTGTTATATAGTGAATACAATGTACATACAGCAGACAAACACACTTACTTTTCTGTAACACAATTGGAATAAAGCTTGCATGGTATTTTAAGGATCACTTGGCTCTCTGAAGATGAGACCAACACTTACACCTTGTCTCATTCCTGTCAGTCACCTGAGCTTGTGTAGTTCTAGAGGAGGTGGTGGTGACCAGACAACCAGAACAGCATCAGAGGAGCCTCCCAGACAACTGGTGATTTTCAGGTGAAATGGACCAGAAAAGGTGTTCCCTGTTTACCATCTGTAAAGCAGGAAACGGCTGTGTGGGAACAGCTTGGTTGTGCTCCCAGTCTGAGGGCATTCAAGCACTCAGTCCCTGGGCAGGCTTCTTGCTCCAAAGGGGGATTTCTTCTCAAGCAGTGGCTTTTGTGTGCTCATTGTGTGTTTTTACTTGTCAGTTTATTTTTTGCTCAGGGCAGTACTGGAGGTTTGGAAGAAAAGGCAGTTCCCATGGGTAGATAGAGTGGCAGATCCTGGAGAATTGCTTCCCTTCAGTAGTGCTGGGGAAGCCCTTGCAGATAAAAACTGAAAATATTTATTTAAAATAGAGTAGTACTTCTCATGTTCAGGGAAGATTCTTCATTGTGCTCTGCCTGGATTAATTTCTGTCCCTGTTCTTGCAAGTTTCCTCATTGTTATTTTTAGTCTGGACCAACTGTTCAGGCTGACAGGTCACTTTTTTGTCTTCTTTAAATCACTGGTAAGTGAATGCAACGTGGAGCCTTGATGAACTGAGCAAACATTGCACTGTGGGTACACACGTGTTTGTCTTTGTTGATGCACTATTAGAACCAAGGGGCTGTACATAGAATTTTGTTTTGGAGCAATATTTGCAAAACTTGAAAACTTCTGTATCTTGGTGTTTGGAATAAATAAAAAATAGGTTTTTGTTGGTTAAGTCTTAGTAAAGTCTTTGTTTCAATTAATGATAACTCAGTAAAATAATTTTGGACTTTTTTCCTTCACATCGCATTGAAATGCAAGTACTGTAGTTTGTCAGGTATATAGATATCTTAACTGTTGCTGAAGCTGGGGAATTGTTTTCCAGATCTATGTTATATAAGTATCCTTAATAGTTTCTGTTGGATATCGTTTAATGAGAAGCTTATACATTTTGTTCCCAAATCCTAATATATGTAATGTATTAGCATCTAGTATGTGTGATCTGACCCTGAATTTTGTTCTGTTTGGACGAGCAGCCTGTCAGGGGCAGCCACAGCAGCTCAAGGCGGAGGAAACACAGCATTAGTGCTGGTGTGAAGCAAGGAGCTCTGGATGCAGTTGAACAATTCATATAGAGAAAATGCATGGGAAGAGGAGGAAACAGAGAAGGGCTGGAGAAGCAGTGTACCTGGCCCAGGGTGCCTGAAGGCAGGGGCAGGCATTGATATACCTTCAGGTTCCATGTCTTCCCTCTGTTTCCCTAGTGGGAAGAAAGCAGATACATTGCCTTGTCCTAGCAAATTTTCCTTTCTAACTTCAATCTCAAAAAAAAAAAAAAGCTTGTGAAATTGGATTTTAAGGCTTGGACGGTGCATCACTGCTGGAGCCTGGCATGCGAAGCCTGGAGAGACTTGAGCCACTGATTGCACATCCCAATGTGTCTCACAGCTCAGTGTCATTGTGCAGGTCTTTGATCACTTAAATGTCAAAATTGGGTTTTGAAGTTGTGGTCTGAATTTGAAATAATTCAATGGGACGTGTGCTGTGGCTTGTCATGTTTTGGTGTGCCCTCTGTTCTATTTACTTGCCTGATCTGAAGGTTTCTGTAGATGGAGACTCAGAGAAGGAGGCAGCTCTCAGTCAGCTGTCAGCCTTCATGTGGGTAGAGTCACCATATTCTCGCTGTTATTTGACCAAAACATCATCTGTAATCACAAGGTCTGCTCTTGACCATTTTCCAGCCCGTGGGTCACGTTCATGCCCAGTCTGATGGCAGTGCACCATCTGCGCTGCCGCTGCCTGCTGCTCCATCCAGCTGTGGGGGAGTGCTTGTGGCTGGTCCTTGCTCCAGTTTCCCAGTAGGGTTCTGGAGCACTGCAGGCCATTGTAGTTGTTGAGCAGTGTTTAACAGCTTTCTGCTAATCCTTCAGGTTGCACAGCAGTTCTTGTGAAGGGAAAAAACTGTACCGCTCTTGTCTGGGTAATACCTGCTGCAAGTAACCCAGAGTGATGTCCTGGGTTAACAGTAAATATCACTCTTTTTTTCGTATTACAGCATTGAAGCAGACAGAAACTGAGAACAAACCAGCAAAACTGGGATTCATCCTGTCCTCCTGCGGGGTTGTCCTGCTGGCGGTGCTTATGTGCCATCGGGATGTTTGAAAGGAGAGGCTGGATGGGGGCATGGAGCCTTGCAGTGCTGCATGCCTAGTTCTGAGGGGCTGCATGAGCTTGGGAGTGGAAGCTGTGTGTACCTTCTGGGCTTCCAGACTGGTGACTTGGTGAGTAAGTCATGGAGCTTGAGTAGAGACATGACAAGGGACACCAGGGAAGGATGGGCTCCTGAACCGATGATTTCTATGCCCTGGAGTGAGGGTTGGGTGGATGCTGCTCTGAGTCTGGGCTCTGGGTACAGCCATGTCCTTTGCACAGAGGCTCAGAGCTTATGAAGACACTGCCTGCTTTGCAACTCCTTGAAATCCCTTTGATCCCAGCACATGCTGCTGCAGGGAGAGATGCTCAGTTTGGTTTGAGGGGGATGAGGGGCAGAGCATAGTCTTAATCTGGCCAGGTTGCGCATCCAGATTATCGCCGAGTGTGAGAGACTGGACTTTTACAGGTTAATGACTCAAAGCATTCCTCAGTTGTGAAGGCACCGGGTTGCTTTGCTTGAATGATAGGCTATGAGAGAGATAACAAACGTTGTGTCAGGATGGAGCCTCATGTCAGGGGAAGGTCTGATGGGGAGTTCCTGGGTCAAATGTCTGAGAGGCAGCTGTCATGTCTTAGAAGGTGTCATAAAACATCAGGGACTCCCAAAGTGCTCCCAGACTCGTTTCTGAGGCTTTTCACCAGAGGACTGAAAGCTCCCCACCCAAGGGGAGGTACCTGGGCATTCTTGGCCTGAGTGTGTTTTAACACGTTGGACTTTGTGTTTTGTGGGCTTCTTTCCCTCACCCCCGATGGACCATCACTTCAACCAAAGGACAGCTAAGCTGCAACAGTCAAGACTTACCGAAGGCCGACTGGGTGGTGAGATTTTCACATTCTTACCTTCCCTCCCTCCTTCCTTCTTTCTTTATCTTCTCTCTCTCTCTCTGTTCCCTTATACGAGTCCTTGGGTGATATTTTTGTGGTTTCATAGACTCAGTTCACCAAGGGTTTGAGTTTCGCTGGGTGAGGCCTGATGGGCTTCAATCAACAAAAATCAACATCTACAGGTTGGGAGTAGCCAGAAGATACAGAGATAAATGGACATTAACAACGAGTTAGGTTGGAGTCATGTGGTCTGGGAAAAGATTTATGAGAGAACCAAAGAATGAGGACCAAATTAGCATCAAAGGTGAAGGGAGCAATAACGAACAGGAGATCGAGTACCAAGAATTGTATAATGTAGAACCAATGAACAATAATTTCTTTGAGTTTTAAATGTATAAATATGTGAAAAGTCTGGCAAAGAACTAGGTGAGCTGGAATGATTTCTACTGCACATCCTGGCTGGAATAAAGTAATGCCTGATTCTCTAACATTTGAAAGATGGTATTGGAGAGTTTCTTTTATTTCTGCAGCTTCGGTGACAATTTTGCAATGCTTTCGTATTGTTACATTACTATAGATAATAATAATCAAAACAGCTACATACCTGCTTTCCTTTGCAACCAAATTGTTCTAAAATAAGCCCTCTGTATATGTATACACATTGAGCATTGCAGTGTGGTTTCACTCTAATCCGCCCCAAGGGGTCTATTAACAATGTCAGGAAAATTAATCCACGAACACCAGAGGTTTATGTCCAAAAAGGAGACAGAGGAGTCCCGTTACTTTATTTGAATAAAGGGAGAGGCCATGGGGCATTCCCCTGGGGTCTCTCAAATTTTTGGAGGGCGCAGCCTCCTTTTTATCCTGATTTCCCAGCCGCGCTTCCCTCTCTCTTTCCCCATTGGCTGAGGTACCGAGAGGTACAGACTTCCCAGAACGCCTAATACCTAAGGTTCCCTTCTAATGTATAACCCCCCTTTATTTTTAGTTATCATTGAATTTTATGGTTTTCCCCTTGTTTCTTTCATCTCTCAATATCCAATTTCATTTATCAGCAGACCTACAGTTTGTTTGTAGAGACAAATCTCTTTCCCTTCATCAATCAGTGGAATCCTTCCCATTGTTTCCCTTTATCTCTCAGTGCTAATTCCATCTACCAGCAGGCCCAGAGCTCATTTGTAAAGACAAGTCTCTCATTCCTTTCAACAAGAACCTGGGTTACCCCCATCTCCTGGGTCAGGTTTGTAACACAAAGTGCTTGTCACTTCAGAGGAAGTGGTGACATGGCTCTTGGACAGGTCTGTGCTGCCCACGGGGTGGCTGATCTGGCCAAAGCGGCCACGGGTCACAGTTGCAAGGTGCCCTGAACACCGGGGAGCAGCTGGGAAGCTTCTCTCCCTCTGAGAGTCCTGGGCACTCGGAACACCACTGGGGAAGACCTGTGCCTTCACAGCTGCCCACGCTGGGGTGGCTGGGGTAGCTCGTGGGTCCTCCCCTGACCTGGCACTTGTGGGTCTTGCTGGGGCTCGTTGTGTCCCTTCAAAGCCTTCAGTGTCCCTGTTCTGCACTGCCTGGGAGAGTAGCCCCATGGTCACCACTTCTGCTCTGCTCTCCTCTGGCTGGTGGAGCACTGCTGCTCTTGGGAGCTGTTGGACCCACTCTGTGCCTCTGCCGCCTGTCAAAACCTGCTTCATGCCCCTGGTGTTCACAGGCTGCAGCATTCAACCATGAGAGGAAGGGAATGTGCCTGGGGTGCCCTGGGAGGACATTTCCCAGCATGAGTGTCATGTGCCCAGAAAAAGGAGATTTTCAGGACAGGGAAGTTGGAGGGCTCAGAGGCTGCTGGCAATGGGGAAGGATTTGAACAGCTTTTCCAACCACATCTGTCCCATTTCATCTGGCTCCAGGTTACAAATGCCAGAGCAGCCGGCTCTTGACTGTGGCCCTTTGTGTAAAAGCATCCAACAACCTGGGTGCAGGTTGGTGATGGAGGGAGGAACTCAAGAGCCGTGTTGGTTCACACAACGTGTGTCAATAGCAAAAACAAAGGATGCAAAACTCCTGGGTTACCTTGAGGCCCCAAGCGTGACAGCAGCAGGACAAGGCCAGGGACAAACCCCAGCCTGTCCTGTGCTGGGGCCACCTGGGCTGGAGGCTGGGGCTGAGCAGGTCTGTAAAGCTCTGGGTGGAGAAGGAAATGAGAGTGATGGTAGGTTGCAAGATTGAGCTCGTCAGACAGGAAAATGAGGAAGGGATTGGAGCATGTCCAAGCAGGAGCCCTGCAGCTTGGGGGTCAGGGGGAGGTCTTGCTGCAGAGAGGCCTCGCGGTGCGGAGAGGGAAGGAAGAGAGGGATGGTGCCAAGCAGCAAAACTGCTTCTGCACCATCTCTGGCCACAGAGGAAGCTCCAGCTTTGCTGATCAAGGCCTGTTGAAAGCAGAGGCTCAGAAGTGTGGCTGCTCTGAGGCATTTCTGCTGCTCTTCAGGCCACTCAGCCCTGTGGTGTAGCTGAGATAAGGGTTGTACATGAGTATTTGCATTCTACTTCTCTGAATAATCTATTCCTGGCACAGAGGCATTTCTTTCCCCATTGTTCCTACAAGAGCAGTTGTGATGTTAAATTACACTTTTAAACCTATTGGGCTCATCAATTTGCCTGAAGAGAATTGGCTGAGGACCAGCACTGGCCCGTGGCTGCGTGCTCACTCTGGCTGGGGCCGCCAAGGGCCATGACAGGAGCAAATCCCCCCAGGTTGTGGCAGTGAAACTGGTCCCATGAACAAGTGACAATATGTTCACCAAGCCTCAGCTGTGAAGGAGGTGCCTTTTAAGTGAGATGCTACAGATGGTTATTGCTGCATGTCCAGCAGGATCCTGTTTTATGGAACTTACAGTCCATATGTTAAAAGATTTAAAAATCAGCTGCTTTGGGCACAATTAGGGGCTGGTTCCCCCCGGCTGCTGGTCCCAGCAAACAGAGTGCTGAGTTATGGGGGTGAGAGCAATCCATGGCTGCTGCTCGCAGGCCTGCACAGACACCCACACCCCTAAAACGGTTGTGCTTTAACTTGAGAAGTCTGATGGGGTTGGGCTGTTCCTCCACCTGGAGGGCCAGGATTTGATTTGTTGAACATTTCCATCCTCTCTCTGTGGGGATTCAGAGTCACCACGGAGGATTGTTTTGGTTGGTGTGGGGCCTTGGGAGAGCCGGGCGGCCGCGTCTGGCAGGAGGCGAGACAAAGGGCAGGAGGAGAAACAAAGACGAGGAGGCAAGACAAAGAGTAAAATAGTTAACAGGAGATTAAGAGAAGAGATAGCGATCTGTGGCCATTGGAGATGCAAAAAGGTGTAACCCTAGAAACCGAAGTTTGGAGCTGCTGGACTGTTAGTTTGTAACAGTACATAAAGATGTGACTTCTGCAGCAAAATCTGGCTTTGCATGCACCCGGCGAAGTCCGTGTTTCAATCACCGACATCTCTCTACTGCTGTGGGAGCACATATGCCAGGAGCTCTGTTGTGGGGCAGGCAGGGCTCCTTCTCCGTGCAGCCTCTGCCTCCTCCCTCCTTGGGTGCTGGGTGAGGCCCAGGGTGCTCAAGCATCGTGTCCCAAAGTGTTCAGTGAGAGAAAAACGGGCCCTCGGGCAGCTGCCTCCTCCAGCATTGCTGCCTGCCTGGGTCCACACTGGTCTTGGCGATCCCAAGTTCCAGCCAATGGGCCCCAGCACCAACGAGTGACTGTAGCTGAAAGCAGGAGAAGGCTGAGCTGGGGGATGGGTGTCCACCACAGAGCTGTGGCCAAGTGGGGCCCTGTCCTCAGCTGTTCTTCACCCCCTTTCCTGTGGAGTCCGGCTCGGGTGTGTCGGTCTCTGAGAGGATCAGGTAAGAGCTGATGGCTTCCCGCAGGCCCTGGCTGATGGGAGAGTCCTCCAGTGGGGATGCAGTCTCTGAGAACAGGAGGGAGCTGCTTGAGGGCAGATAGGGCAGTTAGCAGGCAACCCACAGCCCCTCGAGGGTCAGGTGGGGGAGCCCCAGCCCCTGCCCCGGCTGCCCTCACCTCTCAATCTTATCCCAGTGGAGCAACAGCTTCTTGATGACAGCGGGTGTTGTGGAGGCTGGGGCTGCCCTTGGCCTTTCCATGGAGCAGGGCTCGCTGAGGCAGCAGCAGAGCCCCTCGCTGAACTCTGTGCAGGGAGCCAGCAGCATCAAGAGGGTGCACCCCCTCTCCCCCCAACCTGGGTGCACCTGGGCAGAGGGGGACCAGCTGCCACTTTTTCCCCCTCCCTCCTTTCAGGGCATAGGACATCTCCCCACACACAGCTGAGGATGCTGGGGGCTGGCAGGGCACTACCAGAGTAGTGGTCCACTAAGTTGTGCAGGCTGGGGAAGGTGAGCCGGGGCGAGATGTAAATCCATCCATTGTCCAGCCGATGGATGCGGTAGTGAGTCACTGAGGCCCAGGCGGCCCCGCTCGCCACAGCGCACCGACAGGGAATAGCAGCCTGGCAGGCAAAGGGCACTTGGCTGGGCTGTCCCAGGCCCCTGTCCTGCTCAGCCCTGCTGCCTGCTGCATTCTTACACGCTTCAGGGATTCAACCAACCTACAGAAGTGGCAGGCATCACCCTTCTCCCCATGGGCTTTGTGGCTGCAAGCATCCCTGTGCCAGCCCCATGCCATGAGCGCCTTCAAAACAACGCGGGTGACAGGGAATGGCTGGGACATAGGGTGACGTTGATGCCACCAGCCACCTGCACAGTGGCACCTGGCAGGATCTCCTCACAGGGTCCCCTTGGTGTGATGGGGCCCTGTTTAATTTTGCAGGCTGAGTCTTGTCACCTCTCTGTATAACCCAAAGCTGCAGGAACCTGATGGTTGGTTGTTCTTTTGAAGCCCCATGGCAGGGACTCAGCACAGAGTGGGGGGCAGAAATACCAGGAAGCAGCCCCATAGGCAGGGCCATTGCCACTAGATGTGAGCAAGGGAAGATCGCTCCCTCTAGCTCCTTGGCACCCCAACGGGGAGGACTGGGAGGGTAGTGGAGATGGCCCTGAAGGCTCTCACCTTGCCTGGTCTAGCTCTCCCGTATCAGGAAGGATCCACTGCGGTTGCCTGGACGGAGCAGCAGCTCCTCTGCCTTCTGCCAGCTGATGCCCTTGTACAGCCACCTGTGCAGACAGTGGGCACTGGCAGAGCCTCTCCTAGCTGCCAGGGACACCCAGCACTCAGATGCCCATCTTGCCCCAGCTGGGGCATGTCCTGGGGATACTCCAGCATGCCATGCCACCTCCCCAAGCCCCAGCACTGTTTAGGTCAGGACGTCCCAGAGCAGTGGCCAGAGTCTGGCCTCAGGGTTGGCCAGGTTCTGCGGCAGAGCCATGTTCCCTGGGGCCCTCCCTGGGACAGATCCTTCTCAGCATTTACCCATGTGTGATCTTGGCCTCACAGCTGCTGGGGATGTGGCACTCCTTGCCAGACACCCCAGATGCCACCAGCCACCACTCCCCATCCCTGTGGGGAAGAGGGATGAGCCATCCTGAGGGGCTGAGGCTGCAGGATGGGGGAAGAGACACACAGGATGGATGCCACCACCATGGCCCCACAGGGTGGACACTGATCAGCAGTGCAGAGACTTACTCAGAGAGGATGCGGAGCTGCTCCCCAATCCTCAGGACAGCAGCCACCCCCACACTGGAGGGGAAGTCACAGAGGGCCAGGGCCTGGAAGCCACTGGGGACTGCAGGGAAGGAGAGAGGGGTCAGCATTCCCTTGGCAGCACCAGCTGGGAACCAGGTGCCGGATGAACTTGCAGCTGCTGAGCACTCACCTGCCTGAGTGGGCAGTGGAGGTCGTGAGGTTTTGGCAGATGCTGCTGGGATGCTGAGTGGCTTCTCCCAGCTGGGCAAATTCCCCATCCTTGGGGTTCAGCCCCTAAGGGCCTTGGCTTGTGCTGCTGCTGTCTGGAAGGAACTTGGTTCTTGGGTCAGCATTCCCCACCCTGTGTCCCAGGCAGGGCATTGATGCAAGGTGATATCAGCATGGTCCAGGGCAGGGCTCTGGGCTGCGGCTGAGCCTGTCAGGCAGTTCCCCAGGGAGCACTTCGAGGAAACCGTTGTCCCATCACCACCACAGAGCGTGTGTGGGTACTCCCCAGGACAGGGCATCCGCAGCCTCATGGTGGACAGCTCCCAGCCAGGCTGACTCCATGAGTGCTGCCATCCCACCCTAGCCCCATGTCCCCCAGACTGTGGGGCACTCATCCCAATGTCCCAAGCTGCTGGTCCCCATGGAGATTCAGCAGCTGCAGGAACACTTCTTTCAGTTCCTTGACCATGGAGAGCTGCCACCAGAGCTGTGTGTGACCCAGAACTGTCTCAGGCTGAGCCCCTCTCCTCCCCCACCCTAATCCCTTCCTGCCCTCAGGAGAGGTGAATTCCACTTACCTGCCCCTCACTGCTGTCACCATTGTTTGGGTGCTGTCATGCCCAGGCAGCCATTGGCCAGCTCTGCCCTCCCTGCATGGAGGGGCCTCGGGGCACCCAGGGTAGCAATCCCTGTCCTTGGCAGACCCTCTTGGTTTGCCCTCGGTCCCAGTCTAGGGCTGAGTGTTCGTGTTCAGGTCCTGGTGCTGGAGCTGCTCCTGGCAGTGCTGCCGTGAAGGGCTGCGAGATGCTGGGGCTGCGGTTGCTGCCGCTTCCTGTGACGTACACACTAAGAGAGGGTTTCTCCTTTTCACTCAGTCACGGGTCACTCAGCTGAGCCCCTCAGGGCCCTGAGTATGGGCACCAGGCCCAGCAAAATCCCTGCAGGCACTCAAGGCACTGTGGGCATCGCATAGGATTTATGGGTGGATGGGTCACACGTGTGAGTGGAAGCAGGGATGATGACAGGACTTGTAGGTTGAGGCTGGACAGGAGCTGTCCCCAGGGTGGTCTCAGTGAAGGGGGAGTGTCCCAGGCTGCCTCCTCAGTTGTAGCAGCACCAGGGCCTTCAGCGTGGTGTTGGATGTAATGGGCAGGGGTGGGGAGGTGCGATGCTCATGGACCTGCCCAGTACAGTGCAGCACCCAGCACTGCCCCATACCAGCACTACCCCACACCCAACATTGCTCCACACCAGCTCTGCCCTACACCAGCACTGCCCAGCCTGGCCTGGGTTGGATTCTGAGTTGGGAGCAGCCCCAGCTCTGTCCCATCTCCATCCTCAGCCCTATCCAGGCCCAGCAGCTGCTGCTGGTGTGAGACCATTCATTGCCCAAACTGTGTGTATGTACCATTCACCTTTCAAAGCAAACACTGTTTGTCCCAGACAGCACCATCTACTTGCCCCCCAGCCCCCTGCCTGAGGTCAGAACCCTCTGATCCACACATGCACCCCCTCCCCTGCAATCCAGTCCTGAGGAAGGTCCTTGGGATTTGCTCTCGGCAGCTCCTGAACTCATGGCCCAGCTGAGAAACACTATGTGTCCTCCCACCATTTCCTGCTGTGTCCCCGCAGTGTGAACAGATACTTGCAGCCTCCTGTCGCAGCCCTGCTGCTGCTGCAGCTGCACATCCTGTTCTGTCTGTGCTGAAACGTGGAAGTTTCTGGTCAACTGTAACCACCTTGGCAGTGTGAAATGCACTCGGGTTCAACAGGGCTTTTGGGCCTTATGATGCTTTTGGGGTTCAGGACCCCCTTGAGCCTGCCCTGAGCTCAGCAGTGCTGTTTTGCAAGGGGTTGGTAATGGAGAAGACTCATTTGCTCTTGAAGTGGTGATGCAGCCCCACTGTGGTTCTTGGAGATGTGGGGTGCATAGTACATAGCCAACAAAAGCATAACAGGTGTCTCAGGCCACAGGAGGGGCCCAGGAGCCCTCTCTTCCCCCTAGCCTGGGCACACCTGGGGCAGCAGAAATGCACCAGCTTGTGCACCTTGATCTGGTGGGGAGGACCAAGGCTCCAGGCAAAGTGAGGCACAGCCACCTGGTGTTTCAGGAGTTCAGACCAAACGATTGTTGTGGGAGGCAGGAGCCCCTGATGGCCCCAGTCCTGTGTCCTCCTCAGTGTGTGACTGACACAGCTTTGCTGTGGCTCCACCCCGAACACCTCCAGGATGGACATTCCTCCCCACTGCTCATCCCACAACCCCCCCTATTCTTCTGTCTTAAAAACAAGGAAAAATCCCAACATCCATTCTGAGCCTCCTAATTCCCAGTCTTTGGCTGTTGCTCCTCACAGCATCTTCTGGCACCAAGAAGAGTTTGACACCATCCCTTTTGCAAAGGAACATGTTTAGGTGTGAGGAGGCAGGGGCTGGCTGTGTCTCGGCCCCAAGGCTGGGGGCAGTGGAGCACTCGGTCCATGGATTTCCAAGTACTGCAGAGACCCCTCCACCCCCACCAGCACTTGAGGCCCTGCAGCCCCCATTGCAGAAACCTCAGCCCGTGGCTGCGAGTTGTATTTTTCCATCAGTGACCTGGAGCTGAGCTAAGCCAGACTCACCCTGTGCTGCTGAAGGAGCCATCAATACAGAAATCTGGGATCTTGGGCTGGACACTGAATGAACTTGTCCCAAGGTTTTGGGCAATTGGGAATTCAGTCCTAAGGGTGAGCATAGGAATATGCTGACTCCATTTGCCTGCCCCTTCTGCTGGGCATCCCAGTTCCCAAGAGCAGGAAGAGGTCAAGGAAACTCCACCAATTTGCAAGGTCTTATCCAACCTCTGGGCTGCCCCTCGAGGGGTGGAAATGCACATTTCTGCCCTGCGGCCCCCCAGCTCACACTCCAGCAGCCAGTAGGGATCAGGATTCATGCCCAGGGAAGGCTGTCCCAAGCTCAAGCTCTGTGCCTGGATTTAGTAGGCGTAGTTCACGGCACCCAACGAAACACTTTGTCCCTTTACTAAACTAATTTTTCACCTTGTGTTCGCCTTTGATTGTTTTGTCTTTTTAACAGGAAAAGCATATGCTTATGTAAAAACAAGTCTACTTTTCCCAGCTATATTAAGGACAATTAAATCTTTCCAACCATCACTACAGATCTTGCCTTGCTTCTGCCTGTGAGCCACCACGACAACAGCACTCTCCACTAAATCACTCCTCTTCCAAATTGCTAAAGCCTCGTCTCCATACTAACCTGGGCTCCTGGTCCAGGAGCAGTCTGGAGCTTGGAGCTCTACTTCTCCACATCATCATGAACAGCATTTGAGCCAGACCCTGCTGTGGGATCATTTCCTCTAACTCATTTCACTGTCATTTAAATACAGTGTTTCCTTTCTTTTGGGCTGTATTTCCGGAGGCAGGACCATTCCTGGGTGCAGTCAGCAGATCAGATTAGATCCCAGTGCTGCACCTACACTGGCTCCCCTCCTGCACATGGTGCTTTGCATCCAGCACCCGCATCCCAAAGTGCTGAACTTCCCACTGTGTCCAGGGGCCAGGTTTCTTTGGTGGTCTCCTGTTTCCTATAGATTTAAACTTCTGGTTTTGCTCATTTAATCCCTTTCTACCGCCATTACTTGTTCATTGATAAAATTGGCTTTTCCCAATCTCAACTTTCATCCAGTTTGCAATTCACGAGAACACTTTGTCTCATTTCTGCAATGACATCCCCCAAGGTCTCAGACTGTCCAGGCACGCAGCTGCAGGAGCGTGACAGCGAGACTGGGACTAACTCATGCCCAGCACCGTAACCCCTCTCCAGCCCCCAGGGGCTCTTCCATGGGTTGCGGTGACACCTGACAGTGGGAGCAGAAACTGGGTCTGGAAAGCAGCAGGGGAAGAACCAGGTGTGTTCCACGCCAGGCCGCTGCACGTCATTTTCCTGCGCCCGGCTGCGGGGTGGATGTGCCAGCTGACAGCTCCCTGCTGCCCAAACTGCCCTCTCGTGCTGTGACACTGGCCTTGTCACAGGTTAGCTCTGTGTCGTATTTGTGCAACATGCCAGGGCAGAGCACTGCTCCAGGGACAGCAGGTGGCTCTGAGTGCCCATGGCTCCAAGTGCTGGCTGTTGGGAGGTCGTTCTTATCTGTGTTGCAGCAAACCTTTTGTTCCCATTCTGGAAGTTTCTACTTGCATTTTGGCAGGGGCCAGCTCTCCAATGTCCTCGGACAGCCTTCCACCAGGGGCCACAGGGCCGCCAAACACATTATCCCGGTGCAGAGGTGCCCAGTCCTCTCCCTGCCACGGGGATGAGTTTGCTGCTTGCAGCAGGAGACACTCGGACTGCCAAACCCCCAGGGGTGCAGGTCGTGCCAAAAGAAACACCAAGAGGACACGGAGTAACAATGAAACTCAGTTATAGCTTTATTCAATAACCGGTATAAAGTCCCCCTCAGGCAGAGCCTCCCAGTCCCATTCCCTACCTGAAATGCAGCAGAACGTGAGCACGACCCTGAGAGGAGCTGGCTCCCATTGGGTCAGGGCTGCCCAGCAGTGAGGAAAGGATGTTTTGCTTATCAATTGAGACTTGCAGCAGCCTGACCACTCATCCCTTTTCTCCCATTACCACCAGACCCTGGCCTGTAGCACGCATCTGCTGTCCACCCTTGGTGACCTGGCCAGGTGTAAAAAGGTAGCAGAATTGTGAATTCCAGTAAGACAGTAACTACTACCTGCACATAGGTGTTCACTGCTCACCCTTCTGACCTGACTCACAGGAACGTGTGATTGCTGACTGTCACATCACTGGTGCTTCCTGCTCCCACGTAACTGCACCCTGTGCAGACCCTGCCTGGGGCAGCAGCAGTGGGACACAGAGCTGGCAGTGCAGGAGGTTCTGCGATCTCCACGTGGCAAGAGGCACTGCTTCCCATTTCACAACCTGCTTAATGTTAAAGATTCACCTGTGCCAGGGTAGAACAGTGACCATGTGGCACTGCATCCCGTTCTTTCTGCCGGGTCAGTAGAGGGTTGCAGAAGTGGTCTAGAGCCAGGGCTGCTGGAGCTTAATCCCTTGTACTGGGTTAATAGTGCACCTCGTTAGTGTAGTTTACTGGTTAATCGCTTTGCTTTTTCAGGAGGCTCAGGTAAGAAATCACTCTGCTCCTTAACACATATACACAGGTAAGACCAAGACAGTATTCCTGACCGTTTGTCTTTCTCAGGCTGCCTGGCATGTGAAACAGCTCTGGGAACACACAGATCTTCCAGTGAGTTCTGCGCTCTAGGCACAGCTCCACACAGAGCACTGCCTACTCCAGTGCCTGGAGTGCCGCATCCTCGTGGTCTTACTTTCCCACGTCCCACCAATGACATACCAACTGCACCATAAGGGTCCTTTAGCAGAAGCACAACTAGAAAGCAATTCTAAACCTCACAAAGCCACAGAAATTATATTTAAATGAAGAGGGGAGACAATGGCTGTCATCTGGATTGATACACAGCACAGACAGGAGATGGCATCAGCATGTACAGTAATAGGACTTACTAAGACTGTGGAATGTCAACAAATTTTAAAGAGACTCTGATGCCAAGGAGATACAGAAAGGATCAAAGTAATGTCAAGTACAGACTACCAAGGAGGTGGCTGCTCAGATGGGCATGCATAGGTTAGAGAGAACAGTTAATGCCATGTTGGATGAAATGCTAAATTCTGAGTGGGTTCAGTGGGGTGAGTGGAGCTGTTTGAATCCAGAAGAGGGGCTCCTGCCTAACAGGATACTTCCATGGTTTGAGGTGCAGCCTGGAGGTCAATTCCTTCTGGGGTTCCAGCACTTCCTTCCCCATGGGTGCTGGCATGAGACCGGCTGCGGCTGCTCTCGCCAGAGCCCACGCTGGAGGAGGAGTGGCTACGGGACCGCATCAACCGGGTCATGCTGGCTGCTGGCACTGCAAGAGAGAACAAATGTGGGACTCAGACAAGGAGGCAGTTCCTGGAGCCAGGACCACAGTCACTTGGCTATGTGTCACCGGGTAAGCACAGACAGAGCTGTACCCTTGGGAAAAAAAACTCACTCTTCACTGCCAAAATTAAGTCTTTGCATGTCTAAAGCAAGATGTTTAAGGCCCAATTTCAAAAGGTCCAAGGTGAGCAAATGCCAGCAGCGTAACTGATCATCTGCAAGTGCAGCCACGGCCAGTGTCTACAAACCAAGGCAGCTGTGGCATGTGTGACCTTTTGAAAGTCAGTCTCATCACTCTAGAAAACCACAGAGCTGAGTCATGCAACAATCAACAAAATACAAATGAAAGGTGGAAACCCATAGCACACACAGTACAATGATCAGCCCACCCACAGCAGGACATGCTGAGACAGAGCAAAGCACCCAGAGGACAATTCCACTCAGCACACAGACGGGGCCGAGGTGGACGCACGGTTGGAGGTACCTGACTCAGTGCTTAGGTGGCTGAGCTGCACATAAGGGACTGGAAACAACATGAGACAAGGAAAGGGATGAATACAGGAAAGAGCCAATTAGTTGCAGTGTGTGACTAGTGGCTGCACTACTCCTGGGACCCCCAGCTACCTTTCCTTCTGTTCCCAGCTCATATACTGCACTGAAAGCTCCCAGGATTTTTAAGAACAGCTTCTAATGACCATCTCAGGGAGAGGCCAAGCTCACCTAAAAACCCACTGGGGCCAGATCTCTTCAATGCCTTTAGCTGAAAATCTGCACCTGGTGACATTAACTCCTCACTGCACACTCCATACCTGCTCAATAGAGATACTGTTTCCCTGGGCTATATTGTGTAACTCCAGATATGGGACAGAAATTCATGTCTTTGGTATGATAGCATCAGACTCCTGCTACAAGTCTCCTGCAAGGCTGTTATCTTCCACCTGCAGTGTCAGCACAAGTACATCCAGCTGCTTCAGCCCAGGTACAGCAGGCAAGGTTGGAGAACTGGCTTCTGTATTTCAAGCGGTGCCCAGCTGTGTTTTGCTTCTACCTTGTTCTCCCCAAGAGAACTGACCATGTTCCACAGTGGTCCACAGTCTTGCCCACCAAAGCTGAGGAAACTATTCTGGTACCTGCCACTAATTCTGGAAGGAGAAAATTGGCCTGTCCTTCTCCAGTGCTGCACGTCCTACTGACAAGAGAGCTGACCCCCCAAGTGCTGCTGAAGCCCTTGCTCTGACAACAGCACTTGCTGACTTTACTAACACCAGGAACACAAGAGACATGAACATTGAAACGCTCTCGGTGAGGCTGAGGGACCCTCCTCACACAGCATCTTCCTCTGCAGGACCAGGCTCCTTTGGCCAGCGTTGGAGAACATGACTGTCCTATATGTTTGTGTTACCTGCAGAGCCCTGAGGAAAAGGACAGCTTCTGCGAAGCCCTGACCATGAGCTGGCAAAGCTGTGAGGAGATCACTGCAAGTGTCCCAGCTCCCACAGTGGCCATGCTGAGTGGTTAGCCAGTCACATAAACCAACCCCTTCCCTAACTCCAGCTTTTGAAGGCTCATCATCCACAAAAGGGAACTCCTGGCCCCAGCAGGCAAGAGAGAGCTGCTGTAATGCACTGAGAAGCCCTTCTCCTGATGTTCATGAGCAGTAAAGCCCTTCTTGGAGATAGAGAAGTAAAGAAGCCCTTCTCCTCCAATCCCTCAGGAGCACCAAGGGCAGGGAGCTGAGCAGCTGTTAGTCTGACACACTCAGGTGACAACGTCTTCTGCCTCCCAAGCATGGGCAGGAAGCCATAGGGCAGGACATGCACTAGTGCAAAGCACAGCTCTCTCTGGCCTCCCTGGGTGCCTCAGAAGTCACCCAGGAACCTGTTCTGCCATTAGAGGGATTTGTTCTGGAGTATTGCTTAACCCTCGTGAGTCTCAGAGAAACAGGAACATCCGAGGAGAAGGGGAAGAGCTCTCATGTACCCAGACCAGTCATGGGGCTGCACTGCTACCTCCTTCCCCTTTGGAGAAGGTATGCACAGATTTGCTGTTCTTGGGAACACATTTTTCTGGATTGGCACAAAGACAGACTTACAAGGTTTTACCAACACCAGCAACCAGAAGGGAGTTGCCAACACATGTCAGGGAACAACACTGGTTTGCTAAGGCTTGTCAGCACACTAGTTGATTTTCCAGCATGGATGGATCTCCTGGTAACCACACTAGCTCAGAGATAGGGACACAGATACCAGTGGGCTCAGATGGACCAGAAAGCCCGAGTTCCCTTCACGACAACCCTGCTCCAAACCACAAAGTTGTGTTTGACACTTACTGTAGCCCATTCCCTGCACAAAGTACTTGAAGGCTTCAGTCAGCTTGCCAGGCTGTGGAAACAGAGAGGGCGGCTTTAGCGCAGGCAGAACAAAGGGCTCTGTACCACCCAAATGCCATGGGAGAGCCAAGGTGTGTCTCACCTGAACCACCTGGGGCAAGCCCCCGCAGTCGGCCATCTGCAACAAGAAGCAAAAGGCAGGTTGAGCTGTCCTTCCTGCCCAGGAGGACAACCCCAAACCACGCCAGCACCACCCACCCACCAGGGCTGAGAGCACCACACTGCAGTTTCCACCACCTCACCTCTACAGCCAGAGCAAGGCCAGCTGGTATACCTTCAAGGACCTGCTGCTGAGGGAACCCTGCACCTTGGAGGCCATGTCACCAGGCGATCTCAGGCCATGCTCCAGAAGCCCAGCACCTTCCACTGCCATCTCTCCCCTGGCCAAACCTGTCACTTTACACTTCCATACAGCTGCTGTCTGGCACACTGCGGGGCCACAGGTGAAGGTGGGAAGGACCGGTACAAGTATGAAAAATGATGTTGTTGCTGCAGAGAGCAGGGTGGAGGCAGGCTCTGCTAACTCTCAGGGATCTTCCCTGCCAGTTGAAGGTGGCCATAAAGCAGGGATTCCGGGACGCCCTGACAAACTCTTCCCTCTCAGCTCTGGCTCCATGGAGGAGAGAGCACAGCCCTGAATGACTGTCCACAAACTTCTTAAAGCCAAATGTACGGAAGGCAAAAACCTAACTGGAGCTGAGCAAAAATAGTGTCTTTGTGCTGGCCAGAAGGATTTTGGAGTGGCACTCGCCTTCAGAAGGGTAGTTTTGGTTGGGTCAAGACGTGAATTGCATTCAACCTAGAAAAAAAGGAGAGAGGGACATGGTGTCACACAGAAAACTTGAAGAGTCAGATGTAAAATGTGGGGTAGCTGCACCAGAAGCAGTGGCTGTCTTCAGCAATGGGAGTTTCTCTGGAGCCAGGAAGGACTGAGCAAGAAAGCAGAGATCATGTAGGAAGTGAACAATCAATAAAAGATCCAGGGAGGAATGGCAGGTGTTCCATCCAAGGGACCTTGTGATGACAGGTCATGACTTCAAGTGAAATCATCCCCTAGTTTTGGGATGCACTATGAAACCCTGGAGCACCTTCTGCACTCTGACAGCAAGACTGGGAGGGAAGGAGATTTCTGCGCAATGCAGCTTGAGGGACGTCACTCAGTCCCCCGGCCAGACAAGGAGGCCACGACCACCTCTTCTCTGTAAGGCTGCTGCAAAAAGGGAATAGGCAGGGGCCCTATAGGAAAAGCAGCCTCAGCAGGGGAGTTATCCTGGGCTGGGAACCTGGGCAGCCAGACAGGCACACTAAGATGAAGAAGGCCCTATCCCATACTGTGCTGTGGCCAGTAAGCAATGGGAATCAAGGACATTATGCTAGAAAAGTCGAAACTTGCAGACTTAATTTCAGACTTCCAGATCAAACAGACCAAGGACCATGGCCAGAAAATGCTCCCCATGAATGGCTCCTAGGTTCAAGTTACTGCTTTAGGAGACTCCTACGCTCTTCCACAGTTTTAGACAGCTGCTTTTGTTCACAACCCCCTGGTCTCCCCACAATCCCTGGCTGACAGGGAGGAGCAACATCCACCACAAACACACTACCCTGTACCATGCCCTGTTTATAGCTGTGCTGGGAGGGAAGTGGGTTATGGGCATCTGCAGAGGACAACAGCTCCTATGTGCTGCCTTCCTGATGACACAGTGCACTAAGAGAGCTCTACATGACTCCCCACAACAAGAACTGGAGTCACACTCAGTTATTTTTAATCCTCAGGTAGCCTTACTGTAACAGCAAAACAACAGGAATTCAAGACTTGAACTAAACTGCAGGCAGCAGCCTGGCAGAGCTCGGGGAAGGATGCACAATCCTGAACAGGGTCCTCTGCATCACCTGTTGAGCAGGGTGCTCATTCAGATTCTGCCATCCTCACCTTGGAGTTGCCCTGAGGGCCATTCAGGCCCCCTGAGCCTTGGCTCTCCCATGAGTAGCTGGGGGACTGGAAAAGAGCTTGGGACAAAGAGCCACTGTCTGTAACTAATTCTGGGAAAGGTGAAAGCACTGCAGGGTTGCTAAGTGACTTGTGGGGCTAATGTCACAAGAGGAAAGAGTTCATGGATACATACCACTGCTTCCACAGCAGGTGAGTTGTCACCAACAACGAGCAAGGCAGGGCACCTGCTCAAAAAGCAAAACAGAGGTGTTACTCAAAGTGCATCAAAGGGATTTCTGAGAAGGTTGAGCTCTGTGAACCAACATCCTCATGAAAGGTTAACAAAAAAAGGCTTGGCAAAATCCCTGCCTGCCATCACACCTTGGCATTTTGTTGTACCAATTCTGCAGGGCTTGCAGACGCGCCCAGACCATCCCCTCCATGCACACCAACTGCCACTGCTGTTGCAAACATGAGCCTCTGACACTGCCTTCTGGAGAATCTCAATGTGTTCTTAATGAGAGGACTTCCAGACACCTCTGCCCCATTGCAGCTGACAGTCCTGCACCACAGCCTTGGACTGTCTTGGACAGTCTTCCCAGCACTTGGGCTTGGTGCAGTTCTTGCTGAGAAGCAACAGCATCTTTTCTGCTGAAGAGACTGCACAGTCAGCAACTGAGATAGGCTGATTCAGACAACTTACTTGAGTGTTTTTGCAATCATTTCATTGACACCAACAACTGGTCTCTCAATTTCCAGGTCTTTACGACTGAAAGACAAAACAGAACAATTCTCTATTAAACCTGCAGAGGAAATTGGTTATCACAGGGGCACACAAAATCCAACCATGCGTGCTGCATCCACCACCCAGGCAAATCCGTGTGTCATGCCCTGAGCAGAAGCCTCAGCAGTCATCTCCGGAAAACAGGATCCCTCCTCTCGTGGCATTGCTGTGTGCCCAGAGATCATCTACTGTGGTGTGACAGGGTCAAAGGGCAGACACAAGGGCTAGGCTTGGCTCAGGGTAACAGCTGAAGACTAGGCTTAGGGCAAAGGTTCCCCTGATACAATACTCAATAGGATAATACATATGGCAGCAAATCTACTGAGCAGTGAAGCTATGGGAGCTATCTGTCAGGCAAAAAGGCATCCTATACCTGTTGTATGAGGTGAGGAACAGCTGAAGGTTATCTTGGTTAATGTCCTGCGCAATATGAAGCCTGTATGTTTGGATCAAATCTAGATTTGCCTGCAGTTCCTCCTGTACAAAAGCAGAAGAATTGAAAGACAGAAAACGTACTTTTCACAAGTAAAGAAGTAATAGTCACAAAAATACCAAAGCATTAAAGCGCGTCCATACACGTCATTCTCTGTGAGCAGTGACACCACAGGGCAGCGACTCCAGACTGCATCAGGATCCCAGAGACATGAGGTGTTTATGTGATGTGCTGGTACATGTCACGCTTTGGTAATGTGACTACACTTTTACAACTGGCAGTGCACAAGCTGCAGCAAGAGTACAGGTATCCTGAGGTGGGATAAGTTAACTCCCAAGCCTCAGTAATGCTTACAGATACAAATCACTCTGCATTAGGCAGCTCTTCCATGTATGCTTAATGTTTAAGAAGCAAAGCTTTATAGGTAAGCTGTAAGACTGTGACCAAAGGAAAGTTCAATCCCAGCACCCAGTTCTAAGAAGAAACTACATTCTTAGAGAGCCAGAGAGAGCAGGGAATGCAAGGAAGCACTACACACAATGAAGGGGCTTGTCAGCGGGAAGAGAACAGGATGTGCGCAGGAGGAAGTGGTGCTGGAGAAGGAAGCACTCCTTGCAGTGCTGATGTGTTGTTGCAAGAGGACTCCAGGTCAGAGACTGATCTGCTGTGTGGCATATACCGTGTGTGCAAGGCACTATCCCTGTCATTGCCCAGTAAGCTTGCTGGTTGAGAGACAGCTAATCCCAAACAGAAGGCATTGCTATATCCAGAGTTTTCAGGAGGGGCTGATTTGCCTCTGCTGAAACTGAAGGGTAAGATGAAGAGCAGAATGCAGCAGTTCAACATCTGGACAGATGCAAGATCCCACTGTCAGCTCCCAGCTGACTTGTGCTCTACCCAGAGTCCGAAGACTTCCATGCTGGCTACAGAGAACTGGCTGCCACTTGTTTCTGTGGACAGTGTCCTGGGCACCATGAAGGAGTTCCACCACCAGTGCATAGCCTGGAGACAGTTAGGGCAAGAGTGAGGATGTGTGTGCCCCCCAGCATGCCAGCCCCAATACAAGCTTCACACACAGAGAAAATGGTACTACCTGTGGCAACCCTTATCTGATGGACCAGAACTATTTGGGAGCAGACACATACAGAATTTATAGCTCCATGGACAGTTGCACGGGCAACATTAACATCTGCTGGGTACTTACATGGCCAAAATGATGTGCCAAGACAATATCCACTACGTTGGTTGTCCAGCCTGAAAACTGAATAGTGACCGTGAATGAGGAGGAGAGTAACTTGAAAATGCAGTTTCATCACACACTGCAAAACAGCTACTCAGATTAAAGAAAACTATGAAGAAACTATTCCAATTACTTAAGAAGCAAATGCCTGAAGCTTGAGATGGACATGCAAAGTTTCACAGAAACTGTGTACACACAACACAGCTCTCCAAAGACCTTGAAACCTTAAATAACTTCAGGGGGCCAGAATAACAGAATAATTAAGAGATCCATTCCATACCAATCAAATGAAGCCTGCAAGCAGGAGTACTAAATCAGAAGAAAGCTGAGTGCTCCAAGCAGTTTACCTGCATTTCTCGTTCACATGATCATGCCTCCTAAGGCAGAGGCCATACTATACCCAGACCGAGAACGCAGCAGGGGCAGAAATGAAATCGTACGGTTTTCGCCAGAAATGGAAAAATTCCTGTATTCTGTCCTTTTTTTTACTCTACACTGTTCATTAGATGCTGTGGAGAGCAGATGTGTGGGGAAGCAGAATCTCACCTTGGATGCTGCCCAGTCAATCCATCCCTTTGCACATGGATCAACATTAATAAGAACAAGTCCCTCCACCAAGTCAGGGTGGCTGAGCTGTGGGGAGAGAGCAGAGGCACACTCAGAAGGACGATTCAGCCCACACAGTGGTCAGCAGCTGGTGTAGCAGCTGGAAAACTTCTTGCAAAAGGTGCAAGACAACATAAAATGCAGATAAAGTAGGGAGCTCCTCTGTGCCAGGCAGCCAGTGGCTCCCAGCAAGACCAGACTCGATTCACTTGTGGCACTGAAGGACTGACTGCTCCACAGCACCTACAGCCTCAGCAGTGCCTTCTGGTGACCTTTGCACCTGGCACAGCTGCGGGTCCTGCTCAGGCCCTGTGTGTTACAGCGCTGGGAGCAGCAACCTTCTCTGCTCCAATCCAGCACCTCTGTGAGGAACCTGGACAAGCTCCTGTGCCTGGAGAGAACCTCCTTCTCCTCAAGGAAGAGTCAGTCTCCCAGTGGAGATGGGGCAAATGGCAGGGGAGTTAGCGCTGAGGCCCCCAAGCCTCTGCAGCATGGAAAACTTGAACTACAGGGGCACTCGCTCCCCAGACAGCACCCCTGCTGCCCCCCTGCCTGCAGATATCCATTCCCCTGCTTCATCCAGCAACCCAAAACCCCGCAGTGTACCTTGGCCTGTACCTGGGCAGCACAGGTACGAAGCACTTACGAGAACTGCTTGCAAACACAAACTCAGAAATCAGAGGCAACTAGCCTCTGAGTTCTGGGCTCGCTCCAAGGCTGAAGTTCTATGGTAGCTCTCCTCCTCTACTGCACTGATGTGAAACAGAAGGCAACACCTCTGTCCTCAGCAGGAAACTGCCCGCAGCCCCAGGAGCGTGGCAAGGGCCTTGTGGCACTTCGCTGAGGACGAAGACTGATTTGCACAAACACCTCCTTAGCAAGGCTGAAAATTACCCAAGATACAGAAAGCAAGGAACAGTGAAATACCAGTGTCTCACACTGCCCCGGCTCAATACTGACTGTAGAGAATGGGAAATAGAACTTTGTGTAGGAGGGGCAGCTGCCCAGTACAGTGGCTTGAAGAAATGATAGGGGCCCGAACAACTGGCAACTCTCTGCACTCATCAGCCTGAAGCAAATTTTACTGAAAATGTCAGATCATTATGGGGCTTTTTTTAACGCTATCTCTGAAACATCCAGGCAAATTCCTGGGCTGCTAACGATGCCCACTGATTTCACACGAACACTACACTCGAGAGAAATGTATAATCAGGTACCAAAATAGAGGCAGCTCTCTTGTGTAAGGGTGGAGCAAAATCTGCTTCCTTCCAGTGACAAAGCACATTCCTCATCAACACTGGCTTGCAATACATCATCACATCAATTCTTTGCTGCCACAAACACTGGACACAGCACACAGCAATGCAGCCAGTCTCTGTGAAGACTCAAGACTCCCTATTCCTAGCACTCAGGATGGGCTCTGCTGACTCAAAGGCATCACATTACAATCTTTCCATGCCTGGCACAGCTTCAGAGTAACCCTGACTGCTGCAACATAACCATCTGGATGGAGGTAGCTCTTTCATGGCTCCCTGCAGCCCTGCTGTAAATACTGACTGCTACTTTGCCTGTGCCCCACACAATCAGTCTGATCAGGGATGACCACAGCCCACATGAGTCACCAGCAGTGAAGAGATACTTACTGCACACCTGCTGAGGACATAAGCGCCAGCTCCCAGGCCAATCCCAATGAAGCTTTTCAGGCTGAAATACAGGCATTTCACAGTCAGCAAGACTAACTTAGCTCAGCTGAAGCATCCCTAGAGGCAAAGCCTTTCCCCTCTGCATCCAGATGTGCACTTATGGTTTGTTTTCGAAACAATGCAGCAATGATGCAGCAGCCATAAATTGCCTCGTAGCAGACAGTGTTCCCAGCACAGAATCAGACAGGGTCACACTGGTTGGGAGATGCTTGTGCCTCTTGCGACACCTCAGTGAGCATATCAGACACGGCAAGCAGAGACAGAGGTAGGTGCTGGAATAGCAGTATCCAGCTGGCTCACCCCATTTCCTTTCAGAGACTTACTTGAGGTGCGTCAGAACAGCAGGTAACATTTCAGCCAGTTCATCCATACTGGGATACTGGTACCTGAAAAGCAAGAGAGCACCTCCAAATACAGCTTGACAGAGGTTACCTTCCAGTTCCACTCAAGGTAGGAGGGACGAGGAACATCTGACAGACACGTGCACAGGTTATTAATGTGCAACAATATTGTATGTTTCAGCTGACTGCGTGGATCCCATCCCTCAGAGCAAGACTAACACAGAGCTGGGGTCTTTTGGGCAGTCAGACTTCTGTGGCAGGATGGACAGATGAAATGCCAGCTCGACTGCAGTGTGCTGGGCTCATGTTCAAGTCAGAAAGCTGGTACCAGACACAGCACGAGTGAAGGCTTTACCCATGTCTTAGTAATTAGAGAGTTCCCTGAATGCCCCTTGGGAAGCCTCCCCATCTTGCCATTTCCTCTGCTGCTGACAGCTGCTTACCACTACACTCAGCCTGGCAGTCCCAGCTGGCTTAAACTGGGTGCTACCTCAGTCCAGACTGAACAACACGGGTCTCTGCAGAGCTCTTACCCAGAGGGGAATGGGGGTGCTCCTTCCTGCTGGCCTGGTGCATCCACATGGCACACAGCAAAATGCTGGGTGATCTCTTGCATGTCTTCAAAGTTAAAGAATGCGTTAAAACAGGATTTGTCTGCAAAAACAACAACAAAAAGAAATTAGACATTTACTTAAGTTTTTTTGCAAGCCACCCTCCAAACACCACAGCACACACCTGCAGAAGCTTAAGGCCCCACTGAGCCCACAGAGCAGTGGGCGCTGGATGGTGTATGTGCTGTGCCTCAAAACTGCAATGCAGCAGTGAGTCCCAGCAATGGAACTGCCATGACTGGAGGGCAGGCAGACAAACAACAGCCCAGCCTGCAATGCCCTGGAAAGCAGGGCCTTGCAGCACCTGGGTACTCAAAGCACTCACAGAGGAGCACCTGTGTAACAGTCCACGTTGGGTGGGACGACATGTCAAAAGAGTGGCTGAGCCCACCAGACCATTACACTCCTGCTGCAGCCATGTAGAAGGAACTTGTTCACCTGCCCAGCGCCCAGTGAATGGATACTCTATCACACAGTGCAGCAAGTCAGCTAGAGCACTACAGTGTGTTCGGTGGATCTATTTCCACCTTTCCACCTTGGCCCTACCTTTCAAGGGCTGTTGGAATGGACAGGGGCATGCCACATGCTCTCTCTCCTGCAGACCTTTATCTTTTCACCCCAGAATGACCTCATCTCAGCTCCATGGCCAGGCCTGCTACTCCCCAGGCTCAAAAGCAAATACCACGAACGATCACTTTTTCAGGGTCACGGGAATGCAAGCGCTTACGGTTGAGGCCAATGTCATGGTATGTGAGGATGACAGGTCTGTTCCCCTTGGGTGTGCCCCGCATGGTGACATGAACCACTCCGAAAGCTGTCTCAATGTCATGTTCCTGCAGAGAGAGAAGAAGGTGCCCCAGCGTTACATGTGCTGCCTGCACAGGGAACCCTGAAGGCCAGCAGCAAGGGCCTCATTCCCACTTTAATGCTGCTCTCCTACCCACAGTACAGCTCTTGAAATCACAAAACAGTTTGGGTTGGAAGGGACCTTAAACACCATCTTATTCCAGTCCCCAGCCACGTGCAGTGATACTTTTCACTAGATCAGGTTGCTCCAAGACCCATCCAACCTGGCCAATCCACAACCCTGTGTGGATCCAATCTCCCGATCTGTGTGTCCAACCACTGCCCAAAGCAGCTTGCTTTTGTACAGATGTGCAAATGGTCTGGGGCTGTATCTTCCCATGATCAAGATCTCTGAGATAACTATGGACTTTGGAAAAGCTGTGGAGATGTCAGCAAAGCTGGGTACACAACATCACCTGTAGGTCCCTTCTCTCATCTACACTAATCAATGGAGAGACATGCTCCTACAGAAACTAAAAAAAGCACAAATTATTTTCTTGATATTAAGGAAGTATCTGCTTAGGAAAAAGCCTCAAGGTTCAGCTTGAAGACAGGACATTACAAACTAAAAAATAAGTTTTACTAGTTTACACAAACTATATGAAATTAATTTCTAATGACCTGAAAGTCATTAAACCAAATACAGGACTGGTGAGACTACTTCGCTTGCAGCACACCAGAAATACACCTCACCCCCACTTTCTGGGCACTCTGAGGGCTGGCTGTGGGGCAGACTGATTTAGCTCTTGCAGTGTAAGACCGTCCTTCCCCCAGCTATGCTTCTTTTCAAGGACTCCAAAGCCTCCCTCTCCCCTTGCCCCAGGAGTGTGGCAACAGGAGGATGCTGCCCCAGCCAAATCACTTGAGGTAGCCTGAAACCTTCTTGAGCTTGACTTTGAAAGATGACAAGACACCCCTGGCTGTCCTTGTCCTCAGAATGGGGCTGGGTTTTGCCTGCATGCAGCTGTTGCGTTGTGCATGTGCAGAAGCTGGAGTACTTACCTACAAAGCAGCAGAGACCTGTCTGCAGGTGACGTTACCTCACCTGAGACTCACCTGTCTCCTTTTTCCTTAGGAGGGGACTGTGGGGGTAGGAAAGGACTCGTCCGTGTGCGCTGCGTGTGAGTCCACGCGGCAGGAATTCCTGCCCTTACAGCAAGGCTGCACAAGGCAGCCCAGGGTGCAGTCTCTGCTTCCTCAGCCTTCAGAAAACCTCCAGGCTCCGTCCCTTGCCCATGACTCAGCTCTCAGGGCTGCTATGCTGAGCTGGGCAAAGCTCTGTCCTGTACTGCAGGATGTGCCATGCAGCCTCTGGACTCCAGTTCAGTGGTCTCTAAGCCTGCAGGTGTTAACAAGTCCTTTAAAGAAGTGGCCACTTTTGGAGAAGGCCAAGAGTGGCGACTGGCAGTGCAGGCAGCTGGAATGGCGAAACACAGTGAACTCAATGGAGAGCACAGCGAGTACCAAAGTGGCTGGAGCCTGCAACCCCCACTTCCCTATGCCTCTGAGGGCTGGACTAAGGGCTGCCACTAAGAGCTGGTCTCTCTGCCAGCTCTGGCACTTGCTAGGCTCTTCCATAAGCAGCTTGAACTCATTGAGCTGGCAGGAAACTATCCAGTTGCCTTGGTTTTGTTTTTGAATTAATCTTACTTTGTTAGACTTCTGCCAGGTCAGTGAGTTAAGAAGCTCACAGAGAGGTCTGGCAAACGCTGGTTCTGGCTCAGAGCCCAAGGGGAGTGGCAGAAGGCTCAGAGCCCATGGGGTGGCAGAAAGTACAACCTTGCCCTGAGCACAAGATCATTAAACTGACTCACGGCTCATAAAGATACACCTGCAGGGGACAAGGAAGGGTCTACAGGCAGCAGGAAAAGGTCAGCTATCAAACAGAAGCACAAACACTAAACTGAGGCAATGATGAGAAAAGCACAGAAAGCAACAAAAGAGCCAATGGTATTCAAATATGTCTGCAATACAGTCTTTTCTGTAATTACATTTGAACTTACTGCTAAGGCCACACATGCTTTTACTAGGTAAGCTACAGGACAAGGTACTAGAAACAAACACCCACTTCCCGTCAGAGCCTCTGTCCAAGCATCTCAATGTGTTTCAGACTGCAGCACCCTACATTTCTGTTTTCCAAAGCCGAGCTTGGATCTCAGCTCTCAAGTGGGGAAGGAAAAGTTTCCTTGAGCTAATGAGGAAGGGGTGGTCAATAGCTAACTCATGTAAGTACAGTTAACTGTTAGGAGACAGCAAATCTTAATTCAGACAGCAAATGTTAATTCTGAAGCCGATTCGCCCTAATCTTGTCAAGATAAGGGGGACAAGGATCATCTCAGAAACTGCTGAATCATTCCTCAAAGGACTACGCATGCCCCGGGGAGAGAGGTGAAAAGTGCATTGTGAGGAAGACTACTAATCTTCATCAGAAAGACCCCTGAAGAAGAAGAGGAGCCTGCCTCAGTGCGACCACCAGGACACGCAGCGAATGCGCGGTGCATATGCTAATGATGTTAATGACTTCCGAGAAATCATTTGTATAACCACACCTGTCCCCAAGAATGTGATGAATATTCATGATTTAACCCATAATACTGTGTTGTGGGGAGTACCGGTGTGTATGTTTGGAGGAGCGATCCCCTACACCCAGCACGCCGAATAAAAGCAAATACCCACTCCTCTGACTGTGTCTCTGAAGTGTCTCCTGGCCCGCTTTGGGCGATTCACTAATAATCAATTCTTGCTCTCCTCCTTACTTTGACTTTGCACACTGAGTAAACTGCGATTTGGGGGAAAGGGGACTACCCTGCTACTCCTTCAGTCACATTAGTGATTCAAATACAGGGAATGTACACTTGTTAGAGATTAGGATTTTTTTTCCTTTTTTTTTTTTTTTTTTCTTTCTTTCAGGGGATTTTGTTCAATCTCTT
>VZTE01001517.1:283998-332483 GCA_013397775.1 Eulacestoma nigropectus
GGGGCACGGGGCCCGGCTGCCCCTGGGGGTTTGCCAAGGAAGCCCCTTTTCCATCCCTCCCGCCGGCTGAGCCGCCATTGCCGCGTGCAGAGGCGGCCGCGCTCGCGCCACAGCGCCCCCTGCAGGCGCGGGGGAACCATCGCACCCGCCCCGCCCGGCCGGGAGCCACCAGCGCCCCTGGCGGCCGTGAGCGGAACTGCACCCAAGGGGAAAGCGCCCGCGGCCGAGAGAGGCCGGCACTGGCTGCTGGTTCTGGTTGCTGTTGCTGCCGGTGCTGTTGTTTGTTTGCCTTCTTATCCGTACACATCCTAGTAAAGAACTGTTATTCCTTTTCCATATCTTTGCCTGAAAGCCCCATAATTTCAAAGTTATAATAATTCAGAGGGAAAGGGTGTCATATTTTCCATTTCAAGGGAGGTTCCCGCCTTCCTTTGCAGACACCTGTCCTTCAAACCAGCACAACACTGAACATGGCAGCAACATAAGAAATCCCATCTTTAACAAATCTCAGCAAGCAGCACTTAAAAAAATATAAGATGCTAAATCTTCAGACGTCTTACTCTGCCCTGTACAGCGTCAATGCCTCAGACTGGGAGCACTTCAGGTTACTTATTATTTCTCCTGTTAGTTCCCTGGCAAGGTGGAAATCCTCCTCCTGGGAAGCAGCTACCCTTCTCTATTCTGAATAAAGCATTATTACTTTTTAAAGCCTTTTTCCAAGGCTTTCTCCTTTCTACCAAGGGAGCAGCAGCCACTGCAACTAGATAAGGGTTTCTACCTTCACTTTTTTAGCTGCACATCAGCTATCATGCTGATCTCTTTTTCAAAATCACCTGGAAAAATAAGACTGAGTTTTACCCCCAGCTTCCCTACAGGTAATTCTATGACAGTTTTTCCAGTGAACTTTATTTTCTCTGAAACTTTGCCCTGGAGTTTTAGGGCTTTTATCTCAATCTCTAATTGCAAAGGACAAAATCATTTTCAGAGACCACACAATTAGCGCACACATGACTCCCTATCCCCTGTTTGTCTCCACAACAGCTCTCTCCCATGTATCAAAGCCACAGGACAGCACGAGATAGAGGCTTAAACCAGAGCTTAGGTATTATGCTTTAGATGACAACAGTCTCTACACTTACACAATACAACTGCTACCTTGAACTGCCCCCCAAAAGTTATTATTTTGTTACATTATTACTGGCTTATTACTCTCTCGAATATGGAGCAGAATACCCAGTTACAGTGGATACCAGAGCACTCAGTGAGAGAACAGGAACTTTGCAGGCTGCACCCTCTGTCCTTGACAAACACACTTTCTTCATGTCCTTCTTGTAGATACCCTTCACAGCTGCCCAGTGAGATGTCCTGCCTGTGTCACACTACATCAATGCTTCCACAACTGCTGCTGTTCCAAAACACAATTCTGGCATGTTCTCTCTTCGTATTTGCCCTTTGCTCATGTAGAAATGCTGTGCTAGAAAGTAACAGACACTTCCAGACTCTGGCACACTTGGTTTCTTTCTGCTCTCTGCTCAGGCCAGCTATGACACACTGCATCAGTGTAGTTTGAAAAGAGATTCAAGGGTTGTTACCCTGCAGGTGCCTAAATCCAGCTAAGGTCTGAACACTTATCTGGTCTACTATAGGGAAGCAGGGATACGAGAAGGCAGGTGGAAATCATGTGGCCAGGAGACAGCCAGACTTTTACAAACCTGCAGTCTGCAAAACAAGGGAGATGAACGCAAGAGAAGATCATGATCCACAGGTTGTGTTTTGAAGAAATGGATAAAATTCAATTTTCACTTAGGAACTCAAAATTTTATCAGAGGTTTTTCTGAAGAGATTTTTCTCTTTTGCCTTTATTTGTATAGTAGGTAAAAATAAACTGCAGCTGCAGCCCACCTGCTGCAAATAGGAAGTGGGTAGCAGAGGCAGCGTGGCTCCCAGAGCTGGCTCTTGCCAGCTGCGGGCACAGCCTGTGCCACACTCGCTGCTGGGACACAGCGCTGAGGCTGGGCAGGCAGCTGCCATGGATCCACTCAGCACAGCTGGGAACCACAGCTTCAAACAACAGCAGTGCCTGGGGGCGGGGAATGAGAAGAGCAATGATGGAGGAGGAACAGAAGGCATGGAGACCAGCTGTAGCTGTAGCCTGCTGGGCTGACTTCAGAAGCCTGTGCTTGTGGAAAAGGAAAACGTGATACATACAAGTCCTCAAACACTCGCATCTTGTAACAGTTTCCCATAACTTTCCAGCCTACAACAATCTGTAGGTCAAATAAGACTTCCTGAACTGGAGGTATGGTCTTCAACTTTCTGAGGATGGGGCTGCAACCCCCTAACATTTGTGTCTTTGGTACCTCTCTCCCCTTGTGACCAGAGCAGCTGAACTTATTAATGTGTGGGGTAAAGAACCACGTAATTCCCCATCTTGTATCTGCTGACTTTGCACGAGATCTCTTGACCCTTGGTTTGGAAGCTCGGGAGCAACTAACCCCATTTCCATACTCCCCAGAAGTGACACCCTGTCGCTGTTGTACCCGGGACGGTGAGAAACGACAAAACCAAGATCCGGAGGAAATGGCTTATTTAATTAATTATAAATCAGTTCATATAACTTGGTTCGCAAGAGTAGCATAGTACGATTGGTCCCTTGGTCAGCCACCTCCTAGAATGATTGGTGGAGGCTATACAACACCCATTTCAAAATATTTTCCTCATAACAATACTAACTGAACAACAGCAGGTGCAAAGATAAAGAATTAGCTTACAAAAACCCATAGCAGTGTTTTGCACAGTTTTTGAGAGAGACACAGAGTTCTCACAGAATGCTGCAGAAAGCTGAAAAATCCCTCCACTAAAGCTTTTCAGTGTCCACAACACGCTAACAGTTTGTGTCCCTCACATGCTCCTTTCTGGGCTGATGTACTTGGGACAATCCAGCCAGCCCTGGCACAGCAGCTAACCCTGACTGTACTGCTGTCCTCCAAAACTGCCCCAGGGAGCTCCGTCCTTGCTGAGCCAAGGGGGCTGGCAGGATGTCAAACACACGCAGGCATGCTGTGGATGCACGAAGCAGCACAATGGGGTTGCTTTGTTCTCTGTTCCTGATGAACAAGGATTAATTTGCTTTGCTGAAAGCCACAAGCTCTGTGCTGACATTGTCACTCATCCCTTGCAATGTTAAGGTCTTATGCCTCTGGGTTATCGTCAGCCCTGAGCACATGCTTTCATTTTCCACTCTAGGAAGGTTTGACTTAATGTGTAGCACACTTTGTTTACCCAAAGGCAGGTAACTTTTGTCACTGCACCTTCCATCACTTTTCCCATACCACTAAAGAGTATATTTAAGCAGCACAGGTCCCAGCACAGATCTCCAGAGTGCTCCTCCAGTGATCTCAACTGTGAAAACATGCTGGGGGTTTTTAAATCAGTATTTCATCTATCAGTGGACTTCTCTGACTGCATGGCCTCCTAAGTCCCTTAAGAGATATGTCTTAAGACTCCTTTTGGTCCTGTCTCTTGGAAATCCAAGTAGGCTGCACTGACTGAATTCTCTTTATTTATATCACTGCTGACTCATTTGAAGGATTCCAACAGCTCTGCAGAACAGGACTTCCATTTAAAAACATACATTAACCTTTCCTAATATTTATCAGTGTAATTCATCCACTATGCTAATTTTATCAGTCTGTCTTGTATAGCTGTCAGTGAATCCTCAGAATTCCTCTGGATTCTGACCTGTCATATAAAATGTCTGACAGGTGAATCACTGGGCACCATGGCAGCTTCAACAGAGGAGCACAACCTCTCACTTAACACCTCAAGTATTTAATCTTTAAACTTACTTAAAACTCCTGGGCTGATACTTCCAGTTCTGGCAACCTGCTACAAATGCATAAATATTATTTTTGTAGAGCCTCTGCAGCAGGCACTGTGGGTTAAGGCAGGGTCTGTGCTGACTCCCCACAAAGAGCATTCCAGCACAGTACTCTCTGTGAGTTGCTCTGTGCCAAGCCTGCATGCAGAAAAAAGTATGTTTCGTTTTTCTGCTACAACTAGCCCTAAGCCTTCCTTCCAGGTTCCATTCTGACAGGTCTGAAACATGACAGTTGTTTTTTTCCCCTTTGCAAATTATCTCTCAAAACCCCCTCTGTCTGCTTTGTTCTGTTCATATATTTAATCCGCTAGAGTTGATAACCTCTTCCATTTTCTCTAGCTTTTTGAAAAATGCTTTGTTTACAGTTGCCTCCCTGCCCTTCTGTTAGTCATGCTGGCTTTCTGGCACCATTCCTTGTCTCTGCTGTGATGGATGGTGCGCATTTGCTCTCTGCTCAGTCTATGTTCAGCAATCTTCTCCATTTCTGTGCAGGTTTTGTTCTGAACTTTGAGTGCAAAACTAGTTAAGTTTTCTATGGTTTGCTGGTTAGTTTTTTCCTTTTCCCCAAGGATGTTGATCTGGAATACATGATGGTTCCCATCACAGAGCAGCTCTTGGAAGGCAGAGAATGTATTTCTCTGCCCTCAGAATCATGTCAGTGATGGCTTCTCACGCTCTGGGGCTCCTTAACCTGCTGCTCCAACAGAAGTTTGTGGCTAAAATGCAGTGTTGTTACCATGCAACGCATGCAATTTAGATTGGCTGACTTGATGATGAAATGCCACTGGAAAGAGTCCTTCTCCTGTCCCTCTGCCCTGCCCCATGTCCATTGAGCTGATGATCTTAGGGAAATCTGTAAGCAGGAGTGCAGGCTTGGGTTCACTGTCCCACTGCATTAGGAAAACAAAGCAACTGACCCTGCAGCCACAGGATCTCTCATCGAGATGGAAAGTGAGCAGTGTGAGTGCACATGTGGTGGCAGAGGCACTGCCTTGTTTTAGCTATACTGTTAAGAGACACCTTCAAGGTAGAGCTTGGGCAGAAAAACAAGTAGTGGCCAGAGAAAGGCCACCACTGCTACTGACCATCTCTGGAAGCCCTTTGATTTTTGCTATCATCTCTGTGGTGCCAGCTTCTGAGAATCTCTGCTCTTGATCAAAGAGCCTTGCACTTCAGAACTGTGTGTGAACCATAGTGGCTCAGATACTGGAACGTGATACAACACAACCCAACAGAAGCTTTGAAACATCCGAGATCAAACTCAAACAAGAACTGCTGGAAGGCATTCCTTGCTGGGGATTTGCAGAAGGTCAGACAAGGCTGGGACATTATTTTATTTGCTCTTAAACATTTCTGAACACTTCTCAAACTACGGAGGAAAACCCACACCCAACCAGAACTGCCAAAGCCTAAATCTACTGCGGGACTGATTATGGGAAGAAGTAGGCACATGGCCAAAGGTTCAAATATAGGAACTATTTCTGACTGCCACCCTCTGCCTTTGGCCAGAGAGGGAAAAAATGACAGTGCCACTGACAGGTGCCACCTGTTAAAGAATCCATTCAGTGCCAGTAGCTTCAGGTGCAGCTGCAATAGAGCTGCAGGTTGAGCTCTGGAGGGGCAGGAGCCCAAGACTGTGGCAAGAGGCCATGAACTGAAGACCCTTTGCAAAACAAAGGGCCCAAGGACCTGAGGCCCAGCGAGGGGACCCAGACTCAGAGACACTGCAGCAGCCGAGGACCCTCAGACTTTCCTTGCGCTTTGACTGTGAGGGGATAAATGCCCAGGGGTTCCTTTGTTTGGGGTCCCCTTTCGGAGGCACCAGCTTGAGCTCTTATTTTGTTGCTTTGTTATTTAGTTGTTTCACCATGATTAAATTATCTTAGGGAACTGGACCTCTGTGACTCTGCTATGGAAAACCTGGGGTAGAACCAGTTAGAAACCCACTGTGACTGTATGTGAGATGTGAGCTGCCAGGGACTTGGTCCCAGTTCAGGTGGTGTGAGAGTGACTGCCAGAGTAGCTCTGGGAGGGTTGGACAGGGAAGTTTCCTTAACGCCACCAAAAGTTTCCCATATTGAGAAAAAACATTCTGAGTGAAGGAGTGAGGCATCCAATGGCAGCTCCAGAGCTGCTAATGCCTTGAGCTCCAGAAACTCACAGGCAGCAGAGGTAGCAGTCCAAATTCCAGCCATGCTCCCACAGACCCAGGTTACAGTGTGATCCAGTGCTTAAGTTTTAAAAGTTTTTAAAGGCTGAAGAAACAATTCGTTTCACAGTGGGAATGATTAATGACTAGAATTCATATTACCAGTGCTTTTCATGACTAATTTATTAAGCTCCTTTTTTGGCATTACCAGATGAGTTTTACTCCCACTGTGAAGCTGCTCAAAGTTCAAAATTAATTCCTTAGAAAAATTGGGAATTTATTTAATTTGGAGACTAGCAATAAAGAATACATCTGTGAAATCCTTTCCATTTTTTTTTTAACATTAAAGCCTGGGAGAACACAGAGCAGCAAGGTGTCTGTTGCTTGCACTCTGCTCAAGCCTGAATGTTTGTACTAGCATAGGGCTAGAAACATCCCCAAAAACCTTTCCACTTAAGGACATTCAGCTCCTGGTTCACCTAAGGCAAAGAAAACTGCCTCTGCTGCTTTGCTGTGAGGTGGAAGAGATGCAGATTACTCAGGGCAGGCTTTCCCTTTTTTCACTGACTCTGTGGCTACAGCTATTTACGTTACCTTTGCCATTTTTGGCAAAGGTGAAAACTGCATCATGCTCCTGGGGCAGCCTTTCCCAGCTATTAACTATGGAAAGATTAAAGCAGAGACTCCATTGTCTTGCTCTTGGCAACAGCTGCCCTCAAATTTCTACACATTACTAAAACAATACCATAAACTATGCCTGTAAGACAAGAAAAAAAATATTGTAAGACTCTAAAACATCACCACCTGGTAACTCTTACCATTATAATACTGCCAACCTTAAGGCAGCTGGTAGCTGAGTGCTTCCCAGCTCCTTCCCAGTGCAAAATTATTTTGGAAATAGTAGAGTTGAAGGAGATGGCTGCATGGGAAGCAAATCAAAATCAGATTTAAAGCAACATCTTGAAGTAAATTATTCATTTCCATACAGAACAGAAACCTATTAACAGAAAACACAATATGATCTATGCAAGCAGGCAATTGTTTCTGGTACTCTGTGTAATTGGATTAAGTCTTAAATAAGAGAAATTCTGGGTGAGAATTGAGAGCAGCAGGAGAATGAGACATGCAATCTGCTTACACAAACTCAAAAGCATCAGGAGACAGAGGTGCTGCTGTTGCTGTATACAAAACAAGCATTTGTCTGTGCCTGTGCCAAAGGCAGGTGATGGTGAAGGATGGACCCAGTGCTTCTCTGTGACCCTTGCTAATGCTCAGTGTCAGCCACCAAGAACTGACAAGTCACTTCCAAACACAGATCCTGCCAGAGAACAGACACTCGCTCTGCAGTCGAAGAACTCAGTCAAGTGAGCTACAACACGAGCATGGCTGACAGGCTGGGTTTGTGCCCCCAAAGCAGAAATCACAAACCCCTACAATCATGCAATGCTGAGACCAGTAAGCAAATCATGACAACAATGTCTGAGATGTAGCAAGATGCATTTCTCCATCTCCTGCCCTGCCCATGTGTTACAAGAAGCAGTTAAAACCACAGTTTTCTTGCACTCCAAGTATCCAGTGTCATGAGCAAGGCACCCAGCACAGACTGAGGAATACAAGGTGTTTCTTACTCCTGCTCTGAGAATAGATCCCCTCTTCCCCACCTAAGGCAGGAAACTGGACCTGAATCGTTCAGAGTGAATTAAACCATGGCAGATGAGCTCTGCTCTGCCCAAGGCTCGCAGGGGGGCACTCTGCACTGCTGTTTTGAGACAGCAATCTGACACTGCAGCCTTCCCCAAGGGCTACAAACAAAACAGAGAACGTCTGGCTCTCTCCCATCTCCTGGGCAGTGGACTAAAGGTGCCACCACCTGCAGACACGTAGCCTTTGTAAACCTGAGGCCCACACAAGGGAGATCTGAATATGCTAATACACAGGTGAGTCTGAAATAGTTTGTGTGACTGCTAGACCCCAGATCACCTTAATTCCGCAAGGAACCTGGCAGGTAAGCCAAGGGCCATGTTTCTAGCCAAGGACAGTCTTCCTACTAATATGATGTCCCAAACTGCATTTCAGTACCTTGCTGAAGACAATGAACATCTTAAAATCTCTTGAAGAAGAGAACGCAGGGCTGTGTTCTGTATCTCCAAAATTTCCACATCCCTGTGAACTAGAACTGAATTGAGTTAAACCTGGTAGTAGTTACTCATTAATTGCTGTGAAATACCATTAATAGGTGCTGCCTAACGGATGAAAACAGCTCAACCTGAAGCACATACATTTGCTTTGCTCTAAAAACTCACAAGAACATAAAAAGTACAGGAACTTCAAGTATTACAAATGCATAATCACCCCTTTGACACACTGTTGTCACAGAATACAGAAAGCAAAACTAATGTTTAAGTAAACCCAAGGGAAGGACTGTGTACATACATTTAGAAATCAGAGTCATGTTTCAGTCCAAGTCCAGCTAGCTAAAACTTTCCAGAACTCAACACTGCAGTTTTACAGAAAAGTGAACTTTTAGATAGAAAACCAGATGGGAGGAATCACAGGAAAAGCTTCCCAAGAAACAAAAATAATGCAAAAGAAGAGGCCAAAATAAAATTCTATTTTAATAATTTTTATCTTTACAGTGTTTTTTGCTGTGATGTCAGAAGTCAAAACCAGTACTGTAGTGGTGGATGCTAGTTTTAGTAAGATTAGGAGCAGCATTAATCTAGCAGGTATTAAATAGACTTGCTTTCTAGATCAAAATATCTTCTGTGTTCTAATTAATTTCACTCTAGGAGTTTGAACTAAAGAACTCGTTGTACAAATCAGAGGAACAATGGTATTCAATATGCCAGACAAAATGTTTCAATACAGGTGAGAACAGCTCCCATTATTCAGACAGAGAAAGCACACCCTTCCTCAAAAGCGCTAACGTTCTATTTTATTTCATCACAGTAAACAGAAGACACCTTAAAACATCTTGTATTCCAATGTCAGCAAATGTACACAATGGAAGATGCCAAGAACCTCTCAGCAGCATATACCCTCTCAGACTGCAAAGCAAGTAAAAATAAAGCAAAGAGAATAGGCAAGGATAAGCAAACTTTCAAAAATGCAGATTAAAAAAGCTTCAAACTGCTTTTAAGTTTACATACTTGTAAAAGAACTTCTCCAAAACTGACTCAGTACAAACATGGGCTTACTGAAAAGTGACACTTTCAGTAAAACTAAGTGGCAAAAAATTCTTTATCGAAGTCTGTCATTAACTCTGCAAACATTGTGCTGTGTTTTACTCTGGGCACCAGCAACTGAGTAACTCCAAATTTTCCATTAACATGTCTTGGTTTGAGAGACAGGTGTCTGCCAAGGGAGGCAGAAACCTCCCTTGGAATGGAAAATATGACCCCCTTCCCTCCGAATTATTATAACTTTGAAATTATGGGGCTTTCAGGCAAAGATATGGAAAAGGAATAACAGTTCTTTACTAGGATGTGTACGGATAAGAAGGCAAACAAACAACAGCACCGGCAGCAACAGCAACCAGAACCAGCAGCCAGTGCCGGCCTCTCTCGGCCGCGGGCGCTTTCCCCTTGGGTGCAGTTCCGCTCACGGCCGCCAGGGGCGCTGGTGGCTCCCGGCCGGGCGGGGCGGGTGCGATGGTTCCCCCGCGCCTGCAGGGGGCGCTGTGGCGCGAGCGCGGCCGCCTCTGCACGCGGCAATGGCAGACGGGCTGAACGGTGAAAATGGACGGCAGCAGGAACCTCAGAGCAGCAGCTGAAACAGCAGGGCGGGCTCGCCCAGGGTAGCAAGCAAGAGGTAGCAGAAACTCCGCAGCTGTAGCTGGAACCACGAGGTGTCCGGCAGGGCAGGGGATGCAGAGCTACAGTGTATTGAAAACCCAAAGCAGTGGCAAAAAAACCTGGCGGGGGTGGGGCAGCGGCAGTCCGGCTCTGGAGCAGGGCAGGGAAAGGTTCCCTGGGAGGGGGAAAGGGCTCGGGATCGCGGGGTTTTCCCCTGAGGCACCTCAGAAAATGGTGAAAGTCCTTTTTTTAGTGAGGTAGGGTGTTAAAAAGGTCCCAAGTTAAATGGCTGCTCTCACAAGCAAAGGCTCAACCCACAGTGGAAGAAGCAGGATTGGGCTGGGCTCCGGCAGTGAATTCCACTCCCGAAGCAGCAGCTCCAACCGTCCTCTTCCGAAGTCGAGAGCGCAAGAGAGTGAGGACCTGCACCCAACCCCTTTCCCCAGCCCAAATCTCACACTATCTCCGCTCTTCCCAGAGAAACCCCCAGGTGAAGAGAGTAGCCAGCTGCACCCCTCCCCTGAGCTGTGACAACTTTTTTTCTCTCTCTTAAGTACCCGGTCATTATTGTTCCTTAGGAACATAGGAGAGAAAATTCCCTAAGAGAAAGAAACAAAAGCAAAAGGAATCCTAAACCCCAACAAATGCCAGCAAGACAGCACATTTTTATACCAGGCAGCTTAATTTCTTTCCTCCAAGGGTTTATGCATGCCTTGTCCTTTCTGTTTGAGATGAACCCTGCACATCCTGGACTTAGTTATTCCCACCTCCTCCTCCTTGAGAGCTTTCTGCAAATACTCAGCCAAATCCCAGACCACCTCCACACCCCAAGCCCCCTTCTGCATGGTGTATGCTGAAAGCCAAACACTTTTCTGCCTTCCCGTTGGTGGGAGGCAGCAGAGTTCGGGAAGTGTCAGCTCAAATGATCAAATCAACTCATCAGATCAAATGCCAGCTTATGTCACACTGAAACATAACACAGGTTCAGTTGGATAGTTTTACAAATAAATAATTGTATTCCTTCATTTCTATTTAAAGCAAATCATCTGGAAAAGAGGGGAGAGACGTAGGCTGAGACAGAACACCTTCTGAAAGCTGCACAGGGTCTGCAGATAATAATAATAATAAAAGCACAGGCACAGCTCTGTTGACAGTGCAGGTCACCACACCATCTGTCCATCAGCATCCCAGACCATCTGCCCATAGACATTGGGAAAAGCCAAGCCTAGACTTCATTAGGGTTCATACAGCTTTTAAGTAAAATTTAGGTCTCAGATTTAGGTTAATACTTTTTAGTTCTGAGAATAACCTAAATTCATACTGATAAAGACCCTTAAGCCACTATGTTAGCTCTCCATTTCATCTCCACTGCAGTTACCTGATTATGTGGGGTTGTTTAACTGACACCCAGACAATCTGTTATGTATCAAAGTTAGCTAGCATACGAACAGTTTAAGAAGACCAGGACAGCTGTATCTGGAAGTCAGCTGTACCAGAAAAGCTAAAAGCTTCCTCGCACACATGTACCCCAGAGTATCAAATTTCAGAAGCAGGAAGAAGCAGAAGCTTGTGCTGTTGACTTTGCCCAGATCTGATCCTGGCAAGTTACTCAAAAATAAAACCAAACAAGCGGGGAAATGAATAGCAATTCACAATGGCATCACCCCTTTTCACCAAAGGAAAGATCTTACAACCTTTAAACATACATGTTACCTTGAAAAGTAACACATGACAAAGCTATACAGAAAATAGTGTGGGGAACCTGTGTGCCTGGCCCTACACACCTCCTAGAGTCACTGACAGTGCTAATGACACGCTCCTGAGGCAGGATTAAACTAAACACTTCTCCCATTCATAAGCATGGCCCAGAGAATATTTTGAAACTCCAGATTTCAGCCAGAGTGAGATCTAGAGGCATCACAGAACTAACACTGAAGGTGGCTGTTACTCTGGCTGTATCCAAGGAGAAGCTAGGGCAGGGACATCAGTCAGTCGTGGAAGGAGCTGGGACCGTGAGGTTAGTTCAGTTGGTTAGAGCATGGTGCTAACAACACCAGAGATGGTGGGTTCAATACAGGCCATTCACTTAAGAGTTGGACTCGATGATCCTTGTGGGTCCCTTCCAACTCAGCATACTCTGTGAAATTCTGGGATGGACTTACAGCAAATGACCTCATGGCCAAGGGCACAGAATAACACAGACACAGAAATAAAACAGGACTTGTTCCAGTATGTCAATGTCTTTTACTGGGGAGCGCAAACTGGACCTGCACTGCCAACAGGGTTATCAAGAGTGCTGACAGAGGCTCACCTTTCCCTCACCACCCTCTTCCTTCACCCCACTGCCTGCAGCCCTGCAAGCATCGCTCAGGATGTGGTCAGGCCCAGTCAAAGCCACAGCTTTAACTCCATTTAAAACAGCTTTTTTTTAACTATTAGAAAAATAAAAAGGTCTGAAATGCAGGTCTCACATCACTGATGCCATGGTCTCATGTTGCAAACACTGCACTGTACAATATAGTAAAATCCATCTCACAAATCTTTTAATTTTTGCCTTAAAACCTACCAGGTCCCTTGCAGATATTGCTGCTCTTGGAAGCTGATTGAGAACTTCACTGCACTGTAACTGGAAACCATCTTCCAGTTATCAGCCTTCATCAATCTGTGGCCAGTTTGTGCCTGTTCTTGTCAAACTGAGATCCTCCCCAAGGCTCTTCCTCGCTGCGAAACTCAGGACAAATTAAACCATTGCCCCAGCCTAAGTGCTTTTAAATCTTTCTCTACACAAGAGGATCTTCCTTCCTCTGAAAGCCCTGGCAATCTTCTTCACTTCAAATTCCCCCGACACTGGTAAAGTTACACCACAGAGGTCTGGATGTGGCAGCTGGATGTGCTTTGCCAGATTAAAAAGCAGCAGTAATTTTTCACAGGACATGAGCTCAGTCGCCAAGTGTAAGCACTGTTCCTTTACTAGCAACTGAGACAGAAAACCCAAGGACCCAACACACAATCCATCCTCTCTGGCAGATTTCAGAGACTTAAACCAGCCCTTGGGGTATTTTCGAAGTATTATGCGGGGGAGCATCAAGCCAGGTGTACCCTGAAACTACACCTTGTAGGGAGAGATGCTGGAGGAAGGTGAGGCTGGGACAATATTTACAGTCCTGAGAGACACCGTGTTAACATCTTGCTAAAAAAAAAAAAAAAAAAAAAAAAAAAAAAAAAAGTATTCTACATGAATTACATGGTTTCCTGGAAAGAACATCTTGCCTCCTGCCCAACTGTTGCCACAGCCACCAGCTCACTGGTGATCTACAGCAAAGCAGAGAAGCAACAAGCCTGTCCTTCCTGGCCTAGCACTCCCCAGAGCACCTCTCCCTGGCTGCAGACCACTCAGCTTTTCCCAAAGCTCAGCCCTGGAGAGGACAACCACAGCTCTGGGACATGCTTTATGCGCAGGTTGGTGGTTGCAGTGCCAGGTTTCTGTGGGGCTTGCCCAGCTTCCGATCTGGGGCTCTGTTTAAAGAAAAGTGCAAAGAGGCTTTGTTTGTTGAGGGAAAGTGTAGAGCCAAAAGGCAGCAGCCACACACAGCTCTGTGACAGGGCCTCTTTCCCACCTTCCCACTCTGCTCTGGCTCCCAAGACCAGCCAGGCAGGGCATGGGCACACCCAGAGCCTTGGTGGGTCAGTAGAGGACTGGCAGCAGAAGCCAATACACAGTGTATTCATATTCTTCCCAATCCTGGCACACAGACCACAGCAGGAAGTGCCTCTGCTGTCTAACACTTAATCAAAGGCATTGCACCTATTTTTACCCACTACCCATCTCACATGGAAGTACACTTTACCTCTAAAGGTAACAGAGAAGATACAGATAGATGGAGACATGATGATACAGGGAAGTGTTTTAAACCCATTATCTACCTTTATTTCAAAAGAAAAACCACTGCTTAACATTATTGCTGCTTTCCAGATCAGACACTAAAGTTATAATGTGGTAAGATTAGTGATTTTTATACTTGTAGGCTTTATGATACCAAAACTCTCAATGAATTGAGCTAAAGCAGTACAGTGAGTGACATGTACCTGCCCACATGGGGTGCACACTATCAGTGTCTCATATTAAAAGAAAGAAAAAATACAGACTACCTTCATAGGACCTTATTTACTATGTTCCTGTTGTGCATAGGCTTGCAAATGGTTTTCTGGAGTCACCTACACCAACAGACTTCTATTAAATTTATCACATGATGTTGCCAGGCCCTGGTGTGCTACAGCAGCGCTGTATGACCTGCCCTGTGCTGAGCAGAGCACTACAGACACAGCAGCCTCCAACTGCTAGAGAGAAACAACAGCCATGAGCTGCATACCCACATGCTCAGTGAAAAGGCAGCAGGATAATCTGATATAGGAAATGATCCTGTGCTCCACAAAATGCCCCAAAGAATCTCAGTGCTGTGCTCTTCCTATCACAGAGCGTGTCCTCTGTCTCGGATGCTGGTGGAGCAATCACTTGTACAACAGGATTATTCCTATGGCAGCCAGAGCCATTGAGCTCACCTCTGTACCATCAATAAACAACTGGAAAACAACCATGGCTGTGTCAAAACAGGCCCAGCAAAGCAGCATGCGGTATCTGGGGCAGCTTTGTCACTTCCATCTCCTCTCAAGACAAACAGGTAGAACATGCAAGCTCCTCCTTTCCCAGCCAGTGAACCAGACGGGACATGAAAGAGCTGCAGTTCTTCAGCATACTGCATTTTTCCAAGAAACTCTTTTTCAGGAGACCAGCCATCCTGCAAGATGTTGTGTAGCCTTGGCAGAGCAGTCTGCACCTCAGAACTCAGAACTTTCATGCTGCTTGGCATGAAAGAGTAAAGGGCAATTTCTGTCACTGGACATATTCCAGCTCTTATTGATTAAACCTTAATAGGAGCTAAAATTAAAATACAGAGATTTTTTTCCATCTCTCTCAACAGCTGAGCTACGGGGAATTCCCAACCGATCCTTGTCTCCCACACACGGTCTTACCTGACAGTCGAAGTCCTGGAAGTTGCGAGCTGCGTTCTGTTAACAAAAAACAGGAAAAAAGAAAAAAAAAAGAAAGAAGGAGATCAGCACAATGCCCCAGAACATCCCCAACAACAGCATGAAAGTTTCCTACAGAGACCTCTGTTTTAGCACAGTCGAGACTGGCTGCAGTCAGGTAAGCGGCGAAATGCGAGACCTGTACAAGCAAACCACATGCAAGAACTGCCCATTCCTATACTATAAGGTTATAGGGCTGTAAGGAGGCTACCAGCTAAGGGAAGTGAGTACCTGTGTGCACAGCTGAGAGTGTTCAAGCAGGGACATATGCACATAGGAAGGACACTGGCCACAGCTGGGCTGCATATGGGTCTGGGTTTTGTCTACTCCTGGTGCCCATTAACAATTTGGATGCAAAAATCCTAAAGGAGTACTGGGATCTCACGTAGGGAGTGCAAGAAAACAAGCCATGCAGTCAGCTCCTGTGCAGCCACTGCTGCAGGCATGGGATCATTTCATGACAGACACAGGGACCCGCAAGATCCTGAAACCCGAGTGCACGGGAACTGCACGCAGCAGCTCACCACTGACTCTTGCCAGAGTGTGACCCCATGCATGCAGGTGAACACAGTCAGTACAGCACCCACTTGGCATCCTGCAGGTTGGAAGGTCTGCAGGAACCTGTCCGTGTGCCCATGTGCTTTGTGAAACAGTCTCTGACCACACAGTAGGTTACATCACTGAGAGCTGTCAGCAAAAGGCTGAGCAAAGCCACTTGAGGTAGCATTCTAGCTTATGTGTTTTAGGCATAGCACCTTAGTACTAAAATTACTAGGAGAAAACTAGGATCACATATGGGCAACAGAAACACTCCAAACATTTCTTCTGGCTTGACTACCCTCATTCCTCTCCCTGTGTAGCACATGGCCATGTTTTCCTCCCTGCAGAGCCCTGCCTTGTTAGCAAGAACAAGGGTGCTACCTACATTCTGCACTTTGAGACATTTAAGTTGAGATATCTGCAAATCTGTTTTAAGAATCCAATCCCCCCTTTCCTCCTCTGTGTTAAGTATTGAACTGTGGCAATGTTTTGAGCAGGACATAACAAAACCTAACAAAACCCACTAAATCCTCAGGACTGGGGGAAAGAAAATAAAAAGCAGTCTCCTCTTATTTCAGTTTGAGACCTTGAAATTAATTGAGATTTCTGACACCACCACCAGCTTGTGAAGCAGGTCAGTTCAGTAACCCATTTCTCTATGGAGAAACGAGAAACTTCTGTACCCAGCACTGGATTTGGATGGTGCATGCTAAGTAAAAAAGAAGGTGATCTGAATTTGTACTTAGAAAAGAGATTCCCCAAGCGAGTGAGGAGGAAATGATACAAAGCAAGGAATGAGGCTCTGAATTGGGCTGCTTGTTGTCAAGGCATACCATGAGGCAAAAGAAGCGGACATGCTGCCATGCCCTGACTCCCACACACTGGACTTTAACACACTGAAAATCTGACTTTAAACCATTTATTCATTGTCTTAACTTGAAAAACTTTAAGGCAAGTTTTTCAGGCCTCTGAAGGTGCCATGGCTGCACCTCAAAGCACAGAGCTGGCTGGGCTGACTCAACCCAGCCTAAGGGCTGCCCATTTCATCTCCTGAATCTGGCTCTGGCATTTCAGTAACTTTTCACTGAGGCTGAATTAACAGGAATCAAAGACGCCAGAAAAATAAAGTGTCACTGAGATAGTTTTTCTGATCAGGCAATACTCTCTTTTCCTCTCTTTTTCAACTAAATGGGAACATCTGAAGTTTCTTTACTTCCCCAGTATAAAGTCACTGCATTTTAGTGAGCCTGAATGAGGTGAACAAACATAATGTATTTTACTTCCCTGCACTTGATACTATGCTTAAGTGCAAACAAAACAGTGTCCGTATTCTTTAAAAGTCAAGCTTGTAACTTTTTGCTGATTTGAGACAGAACAAAGCCAGGACTCAGTGGTCCACAGTGGCACTACCTACTGTTCAGACAAGTGAACAAGATATGACCCATTTCCACTTCCCAGGTAATTCCACTGGTTTCAGAGTTTGAGACACCAGAGCTCCTTCTCTGTGTACAGCAGCCTTTGTATCTGAAGAGTTCATGAGCACTCACTCATTAGCACCTTAAGAGTTTTACTGTACTATTTCTGGCCATTAATCCATGCTGGCTCAAACTCCTATATCTAAAGTGGGTTGGTCAGTAAAAACCTTAGTGAACTGCCAGTTTGATAGATTTTGGACTCTGATACGTTGCACAGAATAGCAGGTTATTGCACCACACCCTCATGCTCCACAAACTATGTCTAAAAAGCACACATGTATTCCCTCAAGCCTGAAAGCCTTAATAAGGGCCAGACCTTGGAGGTGGCTGCTCCCTGAGGCCCACCTTTTGTTAAAAAAATGTGTGAAAAGGAGAGCCACAGCATACTTCTCATGCAGTACTGAGGATGGTTCTGGAGCCACCCTTCATATTTCTCCCTACTGAGATACTATATACTTCCTGTAACTTCAACACTGAGTCAAGGAAAGCAAGTAATCACTCACTGTGTACCCTTCTGCGCACTGGTTAACACCACTGGGTGTTCTGTTTGGGTGAGCATTTGAACCACAAATGACACCACAGCAAGGACTGGATGGGGCTGACCAGGCAATACTTGACAGAAAGACTAGAAACTTATAAAGTGAAAAACACTTTGATTTGGCATGCTTCAATGCCTCCTACTTAGGTCAGCTGACTGAAGCAAGGGCAATCTACCCAGCTGAATTCAAACACAGAAAATCCCAGGAGAATCATGAGCAAGATCTGGGCCGCTGCATTTAGGAAGCTTGTCTTCTGTAAATGTTTAACTCTTGTTTTGAAATTACAAACTGTCCTCTAGGCCTGTATTCCGTATTTGTATTTGCTGATCTACACTGATTTTGTACTTTCAAGACTCACCCTTCCAGGAAACATTTTTTTTAAAAATGGTGGAAGCCGAGTAGTCAGTACTAGTCTGTCAGAACAGATAGCTGGACTGCAGATTTCAGCTGAGTTTTTAGATTTCACAGATACCAAACAGATATGATAGAACTCTAAAGAAATGAGCACAGACTTATCAGTAGAGCCTAAAACATACCAGAATTTCAGAGATTTCACCCATTTTTGGGGGACGATGCAGTCTTCTGCAAGCATACAGTGAGTGGACAAAGCACCAGAGCCCTCTGGCAGCACAAGCCAGTTCTTGATGTCAGCCATCAAACAGCAAAGCCTTAGGAACTCCTTCCCACACCATTAGGCTTGGCTGTGAGCTATGGAAAGTGACCAAACCACATTGCTCATAATCGCCGTCTGCAGATGCAAGACGCTAGATCTTGTTGGGATGCCTGTAATGAACTTAGGCACTCTCAACAACAGTTTATGGCAGAATCCAGTGAGGCCGGGGATCTCCCAGAGCCCAGATGGCTCTTCTCCAGCCCACAGAAGACAGAGTGAAACACTTAAACAGCTGCTGCAATACAATGATTTCCCAGAGTCTCAGTATTGCATTAATCTGGACTGCTCTAACTGGGCTCTGCAGACATTAAAAGGAAATGACTCTCCATTACTAAATCCAGGGAGACAGGGCTGTTTTAGGGGTCAAAACACTAAAGGATCATTTAAGACAGAATATTAAAAAAAAAGTAAAAAAAACAACCAACCAACCAACAAAAACCGCACCAAAAAACCCAGGATACAATCCAGCATTTCTCTAACAAGGAGAAACTTCTTAGAGGTTCTACAGCTACACCAGCTCAGGAATGGGATCACCTTTTCAGTTGCTGTCCTTTGTAAATCCTCAGTACAGGCATGACATACTGTTTGGCCAGGACTCCAAAATTACCTGAACTGTGGTGGTCTATCTTTCCCTGAGACTTTGGAAGAATAGGTGGTGGTAGATTACCAGAATGGGGAAGAATTTACTGGGTTTCAGTACGTAAGGTTTTAATCTGTAGACAGATTCTGGCAGCTAGGGTTCCTTACCAGACACAAAGTCATCCCGGGTACACCTGTGAGGATAAAGCAGCAGCCAGCATTACCTTATCATTCAGGAGTGGTTTGATCTCTGTCAGCTGAACATCCTGCAGTTCATCCATGGTGCTGGAAGTGGAGCCAATTAATCCTCAAAGCAGCAAAAAGGGATTCTGAAACAAAGGCATATTGTTAGAAACAGCATTACAAGTTATGCTAATCAAAGGAAGATTAGAGATTTTTCGTTAGACTTGTCTGTGCTTCAAATTAAGCCTGTGAGAAGCTGGTTCTTGATGCAACACAAAACACCTGTAAGTGCAGAAGGCAAACCCAGTCCTGCTCTCACTGTGTCAGTCTAGTTACTCCTTGCCCTGCCCACTGAAAGCTGTTCCTGAAAGCTCAGGCCTTTCAGCTGAGAAACTGCATCCACTTCCATGCATTGCTGGTATTTCAGCCATACTGTGTCTGGAAATGAACTGGAAATTACTTGATCAGCAGAGTGAAAAACCATGTTTAGTATGTGGTAATACTGACTTCCCCCTGCTATGCCCTACACACCCAAATCCCAGCATCCTGCCACCAAAGGCAAGGCTGTGCTGTATCCCTGAGATATACAGCCAAAACCACATCTACACACAGTAGACAGAGGTGTGGAGATCCACGCTCCTTGCTAGCAGAACATAAGAGAGTCCAGAACTCAGGGCAGCCCTTGAGATATAAGGTGAGATACAAGGTGAGATAATAAAAATGGCCCCAGATAGTGCTGGTCCAGCAGAACATGTGCAGACAACACTGTTAGCTTGGCAGTCCAAACCATCATTCTATCAGATGTTGCAGAGGCAGCAAAGGAAAGAAAAAAGTGCAATCAACATTATGCGAAGCTGCCATATGTCTGTGGGAAATTGCTGCTGCCACGGAGCCAGAGGAGAAATCTTTGAATACAAATACAGCAATGAAGATGGAGGAAAAATATGGCTGAGTTTACAAGGCATTTAATTTTTACTCTAGACACTCTAGCTATGTTTCTAGACAGAAGAATTTCTAGAGCAAGCAGCTGCAGCACCATGAAAAGGGCTCTGGCAAGACATGATCACACCTGATGGTGCAGACTACCTGACGGTTCAGGAAAATTGTACTTATTACTGCAGATTAAATAAATAAAGTCATCAACTTCCTTTGATGGAACAGAAGTAAGCATGTGGTGGACTTCCTGGGCATCAGCTGAGCGTGCTAGGAAAATACTTTTGAATACTGTCACAAATCAAATTCTTTGTCTAGGATATTATAGGCTACTAACCACAGAAGAAAAAAAGTGGAAAAAGAACACTTGTGTTCTCCATCCACCTCAATTCAACACAAACATGCGGTGTGGAGGAGGGGTCTCCCTCACCCCAAATGCTGTGCAAAGCTGCACCCTTTGTGCCAGGACTAACACTGGTGTGGCTGAAGTCAGTCTGTCACAAAACAATCAAAACAAAATGCCTTTTCCCTCTGAAAATCAGCAATAGGAACTTCTGTCTCTTTTAGCTCCTTTGCTTTGGGAAACTCAATTATTTTTCTTTTTCAGATTTTTTTTTTGCTGTAAAGCATACCAGTTGTGAGAGTTTCAAGAAACCAGTTAATCTACAGGCAACAATCCCCTTACTCCATAATGAATTCTTATTCAGAAGAGGAGTAAGAGCCATTATGTAGGGCACTGTAAGCCCCAGGGTTACTGTCATACTGATAAGATATTATGGAATAAAAAAACATTTATAGTAAGGAATTACAACTTCCATATACACTGGGACTGATTAAGAGCTGAACATCTACCAGGTTCTCTCTAAAACAGCATCACACGAGGTTACAGACACAAAAGGAATATCAAACAAGCATCACAAAGCTTATCTGCAGATGAGGTGTAGACAGGTGACACAGTACTAGAATGACCACCTTCACTTTAGTATTTGGAGACCATATCCCTTCTCTTATGCTCCTTTGAAAAGACACCCACTGATGGCAGGCAGGAAGGTCGTGCTTATTCTTGGGGCCACCCAAGAGACAAAGTTGTCCACTCTTACCCAAAGGAATTAAAAAACTGTGCACACACCAGCCACCTTCCTTTGTGGTTTTTTATACATGTGGGAGTTTTTCTGAGTCTTGGGCTCACATCTTGCATTTTTGCCTAAACCAGAGTCTACAGAGAAGGAGGGCACCGATATAATAATCCCTCTCTACTGAGCTGCAGCTGACCAAAGAACACCTCAGAGCAACTGCTCTGCATTAAATTGCTCAAAGAAACTTTTGCTATAACCTTGCAGATATTTCTTCTAGTTTCCCCTGAGCTACACAAAGTGCAGTAAGTCCCAGAGAGGCCTGAGATGCATCCTGCATAAATCTGCTCAGGTACACTGTTTGCTGTCAATACAAGCATGTCCATGAAGTGTGCAAAGTCTATTGAAGGGGAGACACACATTTTGTACCCATGCACTGCTTTGTTAATCATGTATTATATGAGAAGAATAAAAACCTAGTAAGGATTCAAAGCATTTATCTCATCAACTTTGATTTCCATACTCGGTCTCTAGATGCAACTACAGTGGACACAATAAACAGCATCACTCTGAAATTAATCTGACGTTTATCTTCCTGGTCCACTGTTGCTCTAAATGCTGTCTCAAGGGAAGGGGGATCTCTAAGGCAAGCTGCTGTTTGCCATCATGTGCACTATGTGTTGCCCCTTCCTTAAAGCAAGCTGAGTAGCAACAAAAAGGGCTGCTGATTTGGGTGCTGATCTGAGAATTATGTGAAACTTCCCTGAGACAGAAGAGACAACCTTCCTTAACACCAGCTGGGTTCAAATAGCTGTGAAAACCTCTGTAGGGAAGTTCACAGAAGAGTAAGAGGCTTGCTCTGCAGTGAGTCTGCAGCACAGTTAGCCTGGGAAGCTCCTCGGCTCGTAGCACATTCTCACCCAGGAGCAAGACCTACAAAGGATCCCTCCAGTGGGAACCAAATACTGAGGTGAGTGAGGAAGCCATTGAGAACTGCTGAACTGAGAGCAAAATCACACAGAAAGATTAAACCTGCGTAGCCTCAGATGGTGGATTTTTTCCTAAACACTTTGATTCTATATCTATTCACCTAGCAATTTTAAGTTTTTTCTGCTTTCCAAAGTTTTTTGAAGGCTTTTTGAAGGAAAAGGCACAGAGGGTCCCCATCACTGCTTGCAAGCAGCCTTTCTAGCTTGCTGAATCAGCTCTTCCCAATCCACTCACTTGTGAGCTGTCCAGAAAATGGCTGAGACAGCCTCAGGATTTCATTTTAATCTGGTCAGAGGATATTCCGTTGGCAGATGCATGTACTTTTCTCTTCCCAAGGTCTTAGCAAGCTCAATGTGATTGCCCTGGATTAAATCTGGGTAATTTATGATTACAGCATAAAATCTACTCAATGTGACTATTTGCCAGAACTTCACCTGAGCACCCTGCTATGCTAACAGCAACATGTGTTTTGGTTTGAAACACAGCAAACAGGCACATTTGAGCAAAAAAAGGCCACAAAACTTCTCAAAAGAGGATGCTTTATAGTAGAGAGACCTTTGTAGAGCACATCTCCAAGTGCAGAGGCAAAGGAAAGGGTGGGGTGTTGGTGAGCTGGGCTATCCTCTGCTCCAACCATGCTAAAGACTCCTTGTAAAAGCTCTGCAGACTTGTCTGCCCAGGAAACAATTTTCTCCCTCCATTCCTCCTGTTATTTAAAGAGACAAACATGTCATTTCATAAGCTGAAAGCAAGTTTACAATACCACAACAAAGCAGCATAAATATTCATAACACTCAAAAGATTTTTGTAGAAGACAGGCCACAGGCAAAGCAAAAGGTTTGTCTGAAACAATCCATGTCTAAATCATACATTTTTTTCTATAAATGGCCCAGTACCACCTGCTTTGCAAGTATTCCTCTTGCCTCTATTTATGTATTACTATAAATACACTCAAATCCCCCAACTGAAACCATCTCTCCCTTTCCAAAGGTTTCCTAAAGGCTGAAGGAGACTCTATGCTCTTCGAAAACCAGTAAGACGAGAATCCAGGAAAGATGTGGTGAATCATTAAGCACAGAGACTAGAATCAAGGTAAAGACAGAAGGCTACAAAAAAAACAAGGCAGGTGAGCCCTAGAAAGAAACCATCTACCTACAAATAAGATCTTAAATACGTGTTTGCATGTTTACTCTAAGACAAGGCTGCTCTCAATTTACATCATTTCAATATACAATGAAAGAAATCGCAGTAAAGTTCAGTACGTCAAGAGCATGAGTACTACAGGCCTGGACCCACCGAGTGTGAACCACAATACCTGCAGGTTCTGAGGCTCCACTTTCTGGTCATTGAAGCTCTGGCACAACTGATTCCTGCAGAGCTAGGAGCTGCAAGAGCTGCATCTTGAATTCAAATCTGTTTTCTATGGAGGTACAATCTCTCCACATTGTTTAGGAACTCAGTGCAACAAAACCTTGCATTCAGAGGCTAAAAATTGTTTTTTCACCCCAATTTGACTACATCTTAAAATTCATTACCTCCATAGCTACTTACACTCTTGCTTTGTATGTTAACCGCACTGAGGCAAAATGACACCCATCAGTTGGCAAGCTCTGCTACACAACATGGCATTAAATGCACCTAAACATATGCTCCCTCATTTGGCAAACAACAGAGGCAAGCTGAAGAAGCTCCTCTCTAGGGACTCACAGCCATGACAATCTGGGTAAGGTTCCTGAGAACCACTCTCTGACAAACCAGCTACGCATTACAAGATGGAAAGCAGAAGTGGAAAAGAATTCCAAAGAAAAAGCAGAATTCTGGAAAGCAGAAGTGGAAAAGAATTCCAAAGAAAAAGCAGAATTCTGGAAAGCAGAATACAAAAGAAGATGGGAACAAACCCACAATTTAACCCATGCCAGAACCAAAATACACTACACGTGTGCTAGTTTAAAAACAGTCTAGTTTTTGGTGGGCAGGAACAACCTGCTCAAAGTTTCTACTATGTCTGGCACAGAGCCAGTCGCTGAGGGCTCTGACAATGGGCAGGTTACTGGCCCAATTAGAGAAGTTGGTAACATCTCTGTGATTACATACTTAAGAAATGAAAAAGGAGGGTAAGGTCTCTTTCCTTCTCCCAAGGGGTGGTGAGGTGGCCGCCGGGGCCCATTGCGGGGGCCGCCAGGGGCTGTGTGGCCGGAGCCCTCCCGAGGCCGGGACCGTGCGGCTGGGACCACGTGGCCAGCGACGAAAACACGGCAAACAGTTCCCCGACACGGAGCACAGAAAAGATCAGTCTTTCCAGCGCTGCGAAACTCTGTAAGAACTTTTCAATTGATAGAACTTGAGAACAGTAATACCTATGGACAACAATTTTCTTCCGAGTCAGAGGAAAGGGAAAAGTGAGAACACGTGAGGAGAACAACATGGTGACACTAAGGTCAGTGCAAAGGAAGGAGGGGAAGAAGTGCTTTGGGCGTCGGAGCTGAGATTCTTCTGCAACCCGTGGGGAGGACCATAATACAACAAACTGTTTCCCTACAATTCACAAGGTACATGGGGGGTTGCAGAGATCCACATGCAGAGAGCCCTTGCTTCCAAACTAAAATAGCTTATCCTTAAAAGACTAAACCCCATAAACTAAAATGACCCACGCTAGGCAGTTGCGGGAATACTGCTTGGCCCATGGGAGGGACTCACGTTACAGCAGGTCGGGCGGACTGCTGTTTGTGAAAGTTAAAACCACACTGGAAAAGTTCACAGAGAACTATCTCCCATGGTAAGGATCCTGCAGCACAGCAGAAGAAAGAAATTCTTTTCCGTAAGCATACTGAAGAAAGATTTTTAAGAAGTGAAAGACTTACCAAAACCCCATGTTTTGTCTCCTTGCGTGGTTGGTGGAAAGACGGAGGGACTGGGAAGGAAAGGTGTTCTAAACGTTTTAGTTCTCATTACCCTTTTTACTTTTAATTCTGTTAATAATAAATTTTCTTTACACTGTTTAAGTTTTGAGCCTGTTTTGCCCTTAAAATTTTTTTCTCCTAATCCTTATCTCAACTCATGAAGTTTTCGTTTTAATTTCCCCTCCTATGCTTAGCTGTAGCAGAGGAAAATGAGTGAATAGTTTTTTTTGTGGGTGCCTGGGACTTAGCCAGCGTCAAAACCACGACACCATGGTCTGCAGGTTTGCTGCTCAGGCATTTATTTCTTCAGCTATGTTTGCTGTGTAATTGTTCTCCACTGTAACTTCTCCTGTTCTTCATAAGAGGATTCCTACTTCCTGTGCTTCCTGTGCTGCTCTCTCACAGATGGGAAAACCAGCTATCTGCCACGGCTCCTCAGCCTGGCTGGGCAGACCACAGTCTTGGCATATAGTTTCATTTATGGGCCTTGAGACCCTTGGGCATTCCTGTTCTGTTGCTCCTCTGCCCTGTGTAAGCCTCTGGACAGCAGTGTGCTTCCCAAAACCTGCACAGGCTACTCTGTTTTCTATACTAAAATGCTGGCTGACGTGGTAAACTTCCAGAGAAACAGGCAAAGGGCCCAAATTCAGCTTCAAAATATTTTGCAAGGTTACTCACTTTGCATTCCAGCTCATGTATTTTTGGGAACGTGCCACATGGTGCTCCACCTCCAAGGCAAACTGCCTACAGGAAGAAACTGTGTTCTGCTTCACCAGTGCAGTCCCAGATTCCACTGTTGCCGAAATGATTTTTGCTTTTATATTTCCTTCATATATATTTGTAACTCTGTAGACAATTGTTGTATAGTTATATAGTTCCTAGCTAGCTCCAGTACTTTTCCCTACCCTGATAGGCAGAAAGACAAAACACTTTCCAGAGGCTCCAAGCCTTGGGAGTCCAAGGTTAGGCTCTCTGGAAGCCAAGGTTGAAACCAGCTCTTCAAGACACATTTTCACAAACGAAGTTTAGTTCCTATCTAAAGTGGGGGGAGGAGGGGGGGGGGAATTCAGGAAAGGGTAGAACCAGGGAGGAGTTACCTCATCACTTGTGCTTTTAACTGGAGATTCTTGTCAATTATGCTGAACTTACAAAACTGTATTCACCCTATGTGGGGTGGGCATTTTCCCATATCTGCCCCTGGAGGCCCCCAATAAAGACCAGCCTTTATATTACCTCCTATACTAACATTGTCTCGAAAGTGTGTTTTATTCCTAGATCTTTAAGGCATCACTGCACTTGAGCAAAGCAATAGCAGCTTCCTAACCCACCATGATTTTACATCCCTGACATCTGGGCTACACCCAAGACAGAAATGTCAGCTGGTGCATATAATTTCTAAGGTGTTTAAACAAGACCATTTAACAATGGTTTTGTAAGGAAAAGGTCTGTGCCCAGCTTTCCATTAATTTTGGACGAGTACAATTCTAAATAAAAGCAGTGTCATACTGCCATAGGCGTAACTGAGTTCAGCAAGCAGGACACTGTGCCTGCTGATTGCCTGAATTAACAGGCATCAACTATAGGGCTGATTAAGCAAGAATGCTGTAAAAGTCTTTTGAAGTGTTTTTACATTACCTGGGCCAGTGCCCATGAAAACACTGAACCATGCTGAACTCCCCTATACAGGACAGTCCAAGAAGTTTTAGAGTGGGGACATGACACCCAGGATATAAAACTGTAATAAGAAATTTCTCTGATGAAAATCGTGCAAATTATTGTCTTTGAAAGAGTCTCTTCTGATCATGGTATCTCTTTCAAATGGCTTTGCAGCATTTCCCTTCTCCCCAAGGCAAATGCAATAAGCAGTGACTGTTACCACCAGTCATGTTACTCACATGATGCTCTATGTCCTTTCGTGGCCAGTGGCATAACTCTAAAGCAACACCTCTGTTACCCAGTGTCAGAGCTCACACAGCTCAGACTAAACCACAGAGCCCTTCTTGCCAGTTTCATGTTGAAGGACATGTTCAAATGGATCTGTTCCAAGATGCTTTCACTTCTATTGAGCCACCTATTTCCACTAGCCCTGTAGTTCAAGAGGTCCCACCCAGGCACCGGTGAGGGCTCATGAGGGTTTTGGATGGATGTTTGTCCAAACCAAAACACATGTAGCTCTTCATCAGCACTGTCACTATTGTGGCATCCACTGCACCTTCTCCTCCTGCCATCTCCTGTTGGATTACACTATGTGGTGACAGAGAGATAAGCCTGGAAGGCCAGAGAGACAGCCTCTTTCCTGGGCCTGGAGGTGACCCTGGGACTGTATCCAGGTCACCGGGGATGGACGGAGAGAGGTTTGTGGCTTGTGGACAAAGCTGGACCTGTGAGAAGTGAAGATTGTAGTTTGTGACCTTATAGGGTATTGTTTACCTGTTCCCATAATAGGCAATGTCTGTGTATTGCTCCAGGTGATAGGGAGACACTGTGGTGAACATCTTTCCTGTTTACATGATGTTATATCCTGTTCTGTTGAGGTATTTAGGGAATTCGGACTACGCAATAAAGGATTTTGACTTTGCACCTCAAGGAGCGCGGAGTTATTGCCCATGCGTGATTACTGCAATCTTCTCCCTGTCCTGTGTCCCCACCCTTGAGCACTCACTATGTGTAGCTGACCTCAATTGCTCCCCAGCACACATCTGCCTATATGATACCAGGCAAGTGGGGAAAATGCTGTCTTCAGCAGGAACACGCTCTTAAGCAGCTTATGATGAAATCTGACTGCTTTCCACCAGATCCTTCAGTTTCCCCTGCAGTTTTATTTTCAGGCTTGTTTCTGCTTCACTTCAGCCATGCTTCCTACTAACCAACTGTTTTTTCACACTTCAAGTGAAAAAAAAATAATCAAATGTGAATACATATTGCATTGAGCAAAGTAAAGCATTCCAGAGCAAGGTGAATTGGTAATCTGTTTAAATGAGATTTTAACAGTGATTTTTATGATCAAATACCACATTTCAATTTACTGAAATTTAATGCTGATTTTGCATTTTATTTATCTTATTGAAAAAGCTGCATTTTCACCGGTTACTAAACATTAAATTGCAGTGCTTCAAGGCCAGGTTAGACGGGGCTTGGAACAACCTGGTCTAGTGGAAGGTGGACCTTTAAGGTCTCTTTCAACCCAAACCATTCCATAATATAAGTATACACTGAACTGAGCCTTCTTGCTGTCTGTGAGGAATCACTATTTAAGTTATTGTATAGCTAAAGAATTAGTCAGACCTCAGTTTTCATATTTTCTAATGCAATTTTGATTGATTTTTTTTAGTTGATTTGTGTGGGGTACTATTGGGATGGAAGAAAAATACTGAAATCAAATGCATAAGAAAAAATTTGCAGAGTGACTTGCATTTAAACTTTGTGTTCACTCAAATATATAAATTGTACAGCCTAAACCAAATGTAGTAATGTATTCACCAGTGAAGGTGATCTCTTGGCATGTACAGTGTAATATATATACATACAAATATATGTGCAGTCTGGATAAACCAAACTTAAAAATCATCACAGACATGTGCAAAGTTCAGGAAGAACAAATAGTTCTGCTCCTCAGCAGCTAAGAAGACACAAATGTTTCTGGTTCAGCTCATTCAGGTGAAGAAGAGTCTTCCACTGTGCTGTATATGTATATACATCTAAACCTCTTCTAGTGTCTTCGCAGAGCAACCCCAAACTTTTCTTCTTACTTCACTCAAACTTGAAAAAATGGATTTTGGCCATCAGAAAGTAGTATACTTCCAGGCAAAAGCTGATCAAACACTTCAACAGCTCCAATTCCAAGTTATCCACCATGGTGGACATGGGAGAGTCCTTAACTTTTATCACAGCAAATACTGTTCAATATTAAATAGTGATGGTTAATAAGAATATTGAAGTACCCAGAAGACAGACTTAAGTCTCAGGATGCAGTTTCACTGTCTTAATCTGCTCTAGCTGCAGACTGCTTGCAAAAGGGGCATTCACAGGACTGACAAAAATTTTAAGAATACACTGTGTGAAAAACAAATTGCTAAAGTAAGATTTTTATTATATGCTTTTTGCCCCTTCTTCTTCATTACTGAAATATTCCCCTTAGCATGTAGTACTGCTCCTTGAGCTTCCCAGAACAAGCTCTTTCACTTTGGCCCAACCTGTCATTGAAGGACAACCTCTTCTCTAGTATCAGTGCCATTACTTCAGACCCATTGCAACTGCCACACAGCTGTCCCTTCCATCATTTCCAGTCTGTGAATTTGCTTCCAAGCAGAAAACATCCTTGTATGTGTCAGGCTGAACTGCATGTCCCTCCTGAGGCAGCTGGCCAGGAGAGGCAACTCCCGTTAGCACAGTTAAAATCAGTAGTGGATACAGGACAGACAATTCGGGACCAATTCAGGAGTTAATTTCATTAGTCATTTAATACAATTGTGAATTTCTGCCAAAAGGGATGCTTCTGTCCTCCCTCCCTACACCAGACAATTTCCTTCCTCTCCTTCCCTTGCACCAGGCTGATGATTATGCCCGTAACATGGAAAATCAGATCTCCTTACCCTCTCCCTCAAGTGTTTTTTCCAGAACTACCTTTCATTTGGATCAGTGAACGGACTGATGAAAAGGCTCCTTGTGTGCCATCTTTTTCCTAAATCTGTCAAGTATCTTTGTTTGAGGCTGGATTGTAAGAAACCAGGTGTCTGGGCAGCATTACCTCTTCAGCTGAATCAGGGAGGAGATTAATGTACGTGCTCAGGACACTGCCAGACGATATGCAGGGGCCTGCACTTAGCTTCAGGGAATGATACATCGAATCCACCCAGATAGAGTGTATACAGAACACAGGACAGAACTCTACTTTTGCTAATTTCAGTTGCCTTGTTGTAGGGTATTATTTCAGGACATACAGAGGAACTAGAGTTTCACCTCACAGCCTCGGAAAGAAAAACCAGACCCTTCAAATCTCTCCTTTGCTCTGTCTCCTTGCAGTCAGGACCCAAAACCCTGCCTTGGGGAATGTCTGGCATGCTTGACTGCAACATGAGCAGATGTAATGCAGACTTTTTGCCAGGCTAGCTTTCTGCTGGTTTAGTGAGCTGAAGGAGCCTATCAGACAATCACATAAACATTAGAACCAACTCATGCAATGAGGACCAGACATGTAATGACCTCTTGAACTGCCTCGAAATCCTGCAGTCTAAGTTGAGGATCACATACGAAAGGCTAGGGAAATAGACTCACAAACTCACTAGAGCCTTCACGATGCTCCGTGGATACAAGTAAGCAGGCCTGTAAGTGAATACCTAAGCACACATCAGCATGGGCATTCATGTTATAAGTTTCTGAAATGGACAGAAGCCTTTTGATAAAATGGGTAATAATGTCTTATTTCAGAGAGGGTAGAAACACCCCTGGAAATGCCCAAGGTGAGGCTGGATGGGGCTTTGAGCAACCTGGTCTAGTGGAAGGTGTCCCTGCCCACGGAACAGGGGTTGAAATGAGGTATTTGAGGTCTTAAAACCCAAACCAGTCTGTGATTCTGTGATGCAGCAATGGACCACATTTTCTATCAGCCACTGTAAGCATCCTCCCTTAAAAATTACAGGGGCAGTTTGCAAACGCATGATACAATAGAGACATAGGACAGAACACACCAACCACTGAAGCTGAACATCACTCATAAGAATGACTTGTGTTTGAAGTGAGTTATAAAACCGCATATAAAGTAAAAACCTAAAATACCATTGGAAGGCAAGTGATGTTTTACATAGAATTAGGAATACTTTTCTGCAAGCAGCTGGAAGCCAAAGACAGATGGCACTCTGTACCAAACATGCCTTCCCAAATTTCAAGTTTGTCAGATAAGCCCTAAGGAGGAAACTAACCTACTCACCAGGTTCCATGTTCACCCAAACCCAATTTGCTCTCTACAGATTTCCAGTGGCTGTTCTTGGTTCTGGCTGCTTGTGAGTTTAGCTCTTCCTGCAAAAGCTCTGATCATTACTGCCCGAGATCTGCAATAGTCCAGCAGACACATCCTCCTAAAGGTGCCTCCTAGACTTGTGAGATCCAAGCCCTTGCCTTTCTAAAATGCCCATAGAACTTCTGTTTCCCTTTTTCTCCATCCTTCTTTCCCTCCCTTTCCTCATTCACCCCCACACCAATTCCTGTTAAAATCTGAGTGGTCGAAATCAGAAACCAAAGCTATCTACTGCATGAACTGGACTGGGTAAACAACTTATACCAAAAAAATAACAGTTTTTAGAAAGGTAATCTGAATCTAGCTTTTGCTGCAGTATCTATCAGGTAAAAGCAGTAACTTCTTTTTTCCTCACCCAAACTTCTCCAAACCAAAGTCCATGAATTTTGTTTTCATTAAGAAATAGCAGTGTAAGTTAAGGTGGTTCCTACTAAGTGAAATTCAGTTTTGTGTATTTGGGATGTAGCAAACATTCACAAGCTTAAGACAGTTTCACATCACATATCTTATGATGGAAATCCATGATCCCAAGGATGATTGTCCACTAGGATATGCAGTTATTGTAAACAGACCCCTGAAGACGTTAAAACACAAAGATTTTACTTCTTTCAAAACTAACTGAAGATCTCAATACAAGCAATTTAGTTCTAATACTCTAGTCCTGAATAAAGTTGAACCATCACATGGGTTTCATGTTTAATCCCTCCATGTTTAGAAAGACTTGGTTACAGCAGATTAATTCTTGATTTCATTCCCTAGAAACCAGCATGAGATGAGGATGTACCACATCAAAGCAACAGTGAAGGAAAAAGCTGACTACACCAAAGTCTAAAACTAATTCCTCAAGTAAGAATTAAGAGCAAGTTTCTCAGAAGCCTGCTCACAGCCTCTTTTGCAGGTAGGACAGCACAGCAGGAACACGGCAATGTTTCTGTTTATGGGACCTGGATGCAATTGAAGAACCAAGTAGGCTGGAAGAGATTTCTGGAGGAGAGATTAGTCTCCAAGCAAGAGTAATTTCAAAGCTGAATCCAGTTGTTCAGGGCCTTATGGATTTGAAAATCTCTAAGGATGGAGATTCTAGCATTACACACCATTCTCATGGCAAAAATAGTTTCCTTTTATCCAGCAGGAATTTCCCTTGCTGCAAGTGGTATAAACAATGAGATTTTTAACCTGAAAATATCACAGACCAGAATAAAAAGAAAAATGAAAATCCGAAAGTATGTGTGGCTGCTACAGCCACACATCAGAACTATTTAAAAATTCCCTTTCTAAAACTGTTTCATAATGAATAAGGCGTCAACTCAGATACTTCACATTAAAGGCATAGTTGGAGCAGAAATTCATCTCCTGGTAAATTTTTCAGGGCAGATACTAATATGTCCAAATAACAGGCTTAATATTAAATTGATTGCCAACTCTGAAACATGTTCAATGTTTTCCAGAAAAAGAACAGGTGAAGAACTGCACAGGCTCTGAGTAGTGCATCATCCACTCTGATTCAGTTCAAGAGCAAATGTCTAGGATACAGCAAAAGAAGAGCACCTGACAGTAATTCCTCTTTGCCTGTACATCCACGTGTACTTCAGGCAGTGTCTCTCGCTCTCAAGTCCTGTAGAAGCTTCTTCCCCAGTGCACTGAAACACTGCTGGTCCTTGTGAACACAGAAGTTATTTATTCTCAGGCTTTGTGCTGCAGAAGAACAGTAAGGCAGCCTTGCCCATGAAATCTTGGGGCCTTCTCTCCTTCTTTGAGTCACAAAAATTATCAAGAGCTTGACCTATTATACATAGAATACTCTTTCATCCCACTGTTACAAACACCCCCCCGAAATATGCAATATAAAGTAACACACCCTGGAGATTATATCAAAGACTGACTCTTTCTAACAGCCCATTTGAACAGCTCTGCGCAGTCACAACTCCCGTTGCCCACATGTGCTGTCCAGAGAAGGAACTTTCCAATGCCCTTGGCAAACAGCAAGGGTTAGAACACCAGTCTCAACCTTGCCAAAGCCTCACAATACCTTCTCTAAAGACAGGCTGGCTTACCAATGCTCACCTGTAGAGAAATTATCAAATACTTTTACTTGGTTTAGTATTTCCTTTCTGTAACATTACTTACACATTTCTCCCATATTAACCTTTAAGCAGAATTTAAGCTGATGCAGGCATCTCAGACATAAAATGAAAGCCCTAGTTACTTCTGGATTTATTTTATTCACTCCAACATTACTGTTTTTTCCTCCCTTTCCAAGCTTCCTTGCCATATCCTTTTGGAAAAAGGCAGATGTATTACATACCCCATGTCCAGTATTGCAATGTTATAGCTGTGGTATCTAAAAAAATCATCAGAAAATATTTAAAATGTTCTTAAGAAGGGTAGTCATACCACAAGATGCAAGAAAAACAGTATTAGTCAGGTGAGTTGTGGTACAATCAGGCGCCAAACCCAATGGTAAAGAATATCGTATTTGTTTAAGCCACCATGAGGGAACCAAAATGTGGATACTCTTTTGAGCCTTGTCCACAGCAATTTCAGCTAATGAGTTTTAGCTGACCAGTGGAGAGCACCCATAGAACACAGGACATTTAGTTATCTGTGAAACCTCAGTAATACGATTACTCTGGATCATAATAACACTTAAAAGTAAAATGATAATAACCCATCTTACCACTGAACACTTCCTCAGCACCTCAAGAGTCCGATTCGTCTCAGGCACAGCCGTGCCCTGCTCAGGAGCAAGGTGTCCCCAGGGAGACACAAGGTTCTTGAGACCATGTGCTCACACAAGTGACCGTGAGGGGTTAGCTCAGCAATACCAGCAGACTCCACCACTTCACTCCCTCCTCTTTCAAACTCCAAATATCTCAAGGATTTGCAGATTAAGGTCATAGCTTTTATTTAATGAACTGGAAATAATGACATGCTTCTGTGACTAGATGCCCTTCTGCAGGTCAGGAGCAGATGTTAAACACAACTCAAAAGCACAGTTCACTTGAGCAGTTTATGAGTTTAAGTTAGTGAAGTTTGTCTTTACAATTCAGTAAAGAAATGTTTAGCAAGGTGCTAAATCAGCCTAAAATGGCAAGAAATTAATTCTGTCAATAAACATGCAAACACAACAAAGCACAGGTAATAAACCACAAATAAACAGTACCTGTACGCTGCAACCATGTCCCGTTCCCATGAATCCAAAACCTTCTGCTTTTCTAACTCCCGCGGAGCAATCCCAAAACAACACTATTGCAACTGATTGGTATTTTAATGTTGTATTATTTCTGTAGTAGATGCAGCTGGAGCTGCCACCAGAGTGTAAGAAAATGCCACCATCCCAGCTCCTGGTCAGACAAAGATGGTATATTAGGTCTTGCTGCCCCAGAAGTTTTAATACTCCAATCACAACCTGAAAACACCAGACACAAGGCGAGGCTGTATATCCTGAGCTGCGGGAACTGTATTTGACTTTACCAGGTATTTCCACTATAATATTTTGTTGAGAAGTTGCACTGATTTTCCCAATGAAAACTGATCAGAGGGGCCATTTTAGCCTGCCAGGCTGCATATACCTACTCTACCATTCGAAAGGATTTCTCTTGTGAACAGAGCTCTAGAGCTAAGTTTACAAAGCCCTGTGAACAGCGTTCTGATGAAGTGTTAACTGCAGAATAAATCAGCTTAAATCGAGGGAATTGTTCCAACAGATTAAAAACTCGATGCCAAAGAGAAAGGAGGAGGTCCTGCTCCCACTTTAGAAATATCTCACTTTGTTTTGAGCCTGCCACCTGTTGGGTTACACTATGTGGTGACAGAGAGATAAGCCTGGAAGGCCGGAGAGACAGCCTCTTTCCTGGGCCCGGAGGTGACCCTGGGACTGTATCCAGGTCACCGGGGATGTGCGGAGAGAGGTTTGTGGCTTGTGGACAAAGCTGGACCTGTGAGAAGTGAAGATTGTAGTTTGTGACCTTATAGGGGATTGTTTACCTGTTCCCATAATAGGCAATGGCTGTGTATTGCTCCAGGTGATAGGGAGACACTGTGGTGAACATCTTTCCTGTTTCCATGATGTTATATCCTGTTTTGTGGGGGTATTTAGGGAATTCACACTGCACAATAAACGGGGATTTTGTCTTTGACTTTGCACCTGAAGGAGGGCAGAGTTCGCCCACGCGTGATTACTGCAGCCACCCACTATTTCCATTTGGTGGTCTTAGTCCTTTTATCAAGAGAGACAGTGAATAATGGGTTCACATACATGCCATGCTGCTAAGACTGTGCTTCCATCATATCCTCTTCAAAGACATCTTTTTGAAACTGAAGAACTTCGATCTACTTATCATTCTTTACAAGAAACTCATTGCACAACTTTGATCATTCACATCAACCTTTTCAGAATCTCTCCCAGTTCTACTGGGTCTTTGAGAGCAATGGGACTAGAACTTATGCAGCACTCACAACACAGGTGCACTGTGAGCTTATACACCGTTTCCTAGTTTGATCACTATTATTTTTCCACAAGCATCTAACCTTCAATTTGCTTTTCTAAACAACGAGAAAATATTTTGATAGAACTGCCTATTATAACCCCCAGTTCTGTCTCTGACTGGAAAAGCAATTCAGAGCTCATTGCTGTAGACATACAGTGGGGGCTGTTCTCCAGCTGCATAACTTCACTATGCTGAATTTAAAATGCTACTTTATCACTCAGTGCCACAGGATTTTTTTCATGTTTCCTCAAAGCTAACTTCCATTTACTATGATAATGTATGTTTGCTGATAAAAATAAATTTTACACCTGTCTTCCGCTTATTTTTCTAACTTTGACTTCTCTGTGCTTTTGGCTTCCACATCATTCTCTGGCAATGGTTAATATTGTGAAAACAATAAATCTGTATAAAATAAATCTTCCATCTGTCTGATTTATAGCTATATTTTTATTGGATGTCCCAACAGTCCTCATGGTCTCAGAAATGCCAGTTATTCTTCACTCACCTCCTGCACCAGCCATCCTTCCATAAAGCTTTATTGCTCCCCTTTGTCCTCCCAGTGGCTTCTTTCCAAGGAGCAAAGTCCTAAACCGTTTAATGTCTCCTTCTCTCTTCTAATTCCATGCCTTTGTTCTCTTATCACCTCTCTCTCTCTTTTCTAGTTCTCTTATACTCAAAGAATTTGCTAGATTATGCTGATAATGAGCTCCGGTGTTGATTATTCCTATGATTTTACTGCTTTATAGGACTACCTTTCACACTTTCTCAGGGAGATATATCAGAGTTTCTCTTCAGAAGTGTGCCTTAATGCTGCCACAAACCTTCATAAATGTGCATGCAACCTTTGACATAATGCCCTGCTTCCCCCACTACTCCCAGAGTTGGGAATTTCATTAAGAATATTTTATTACATAACTTTAAATTTAAGATGCTCATATGCTTCTCTCTTGACCTCAAGTTGACTTCAACTTAGATTTTTTTTTTATTAGCCCTTTTATGTACATTTGCTCCATTTGTGTAGACCTACACAAGGTCAGTACTTAGGAGCTGCAAAGAGAAAAGTGTACATCCACTGCAGAGAAGTCCTACACTCCTCTCCTTGTTCAAGAGCTTTTATGAAATGAAGGGTGCAGCGGGAATCATCACACGCTCAGGCATTCATTTCTTTTCAAAACAATGGCTTGCTCTGGTTTAGTTGAGTAAGTTCATCATGATGTCTTTCTAGGCTGTACTTTTGGTCTTCTTGGACCCTTCAGGCAATGCTTCTTATGTTGATATTACTCAACACAGTGAAGTCAGAGATCAGTTTCTTTGATCTAGGTGAACCTCCTGTCTAGCATAGGATGACAAATTTTTCTCCACAATTCCTTCACCAAACCACACATTGGGATTAAGTAGTCTTGTTTCTCTTGGGATCTTTTGAGTCAGCATGGAATAACTTTGCATTTAATGAAGGGACCAACACTTTGCATTGCAGCCCCATACACTGGCACCTGACACACTCCTGTTAAATATTCACCTCAGTTAGAGGTTTAATGTTTTAATTTTCCTTCAGGACAGTAATCATTGACATTCCTTCAAATGAAGATGCAGTCAGGGGAGAAACCAAGAAAGAGGTAAAAGCTCCAAGGCTACTTCTCCTGCAATGCCTCTGCAGCCAGTGTGGAGTAAAACAGAACCCTTGTTAGCGTAGAAACACATAACCACGGATGGGTTATATGCAAGGTGCTTTTATTAAAGCGCCGGGGGAGAGGGGTACAAACCCAAATCAATCCCCAACATGGATTTCAGGTGCTTGCATTATATACCCTTCTTGTTGTATAATCATATATTAATAATTTACCCAAGCATAAATCTCAAAACCCCCCAAATGATCATCTATTATGTGTTTTCACTCAAGCATAATTTTCAGCCCCCCTTTCCCAGGTGCAGCTACACAATTAACTCATCTATCTTAGTCTCTTACCCCCCCCCCAAACGAATACTCAAGTTCAGGCTTGCCTCCTACCATCCAGGCAAGTACACAAGTTCAGGCTGGCCTGAACAGAATGTCCATCTTGCCCTTGGGGCCTACTTTGGTTACTACCATTTAGAAGCATTTTAACCCTATGCTATCACCCTCACCATCACTTACTGAAAGCTGTTTTCTACCTTCTGTTATGCAGTCAGCAGTAATAAAAGTCATCGCTCTTCATCTAGCCACCGCATGAAAAAGACAGCACAGCACTGCTCAACCAAGCTTCTTATCAGGTCAGTGGTGACTGTGAATGCAGGTGCTCAGAAGAAGAAGCAGCAGCTGTCAATGTTAAGATGTGACTGCTCATCCCTTAAAAATGATGAGTATACAGGCATGCCAGTAAAATAAGGATGGAACTTTCTAATAGCTGCCCAGAAACTACTGCAGACCTTGTCTGTTTGGCCAGACAAGAGAAAAGAGATCCCCCTCCTACTGCAACTGTATCCAAGAGATTGGAGGAACCAGAAGACGCTACGAGGAAAGTACCTCTGCTCCCCACAACCTCGCTTTCCCTGTACCTCTGAGCCACGCAGATTATTGAACCCTGCTGCAGGGAAGCAGAGACTGAGGGCATGGAACAAGTCCCTTGAGGGATGGAAAGGTGAGTGCCAGTCTTGAAAGCTGAGGTCCCAGACCCTGGAATCACTGCTGCTCAGAAACCTTGGGGTTTTCTTAAAAAACACAAAAGAAAATTTGAGTCTAGTGATTTAGGATATGATAAAAATATTTCAGACTTCACTAAATTAAATGTTTAAAGATCAGGATTTACACTCTCTGAGCCTTTCCTTACTGAACGTTTTGACAACACAGACTGCATTTGTTTAAATCATTTTTAGGCCAACAAGGTGACTGACGATGGCTTCTACATAAGCAGTTCACTTTAATGGGGAGACGATAAAAATAGCAACATAAGTGCCATGTTTATAATCAATCCATAGCCCAGAACATTTGAAGGCTAGAGATCTGAGGAAAACATTAATACATTACATCAAGGAATAAAACTATTGAAAAGCTAGATATCTGCATTACAGCACTTCTCAGTTCAGACAATTAATGCTCAGGTAACAAATTAAGCTTTCTGGTGCAATGTGTTTCAAGCCATTTGTCCTAGGTTACAATGTAAGATGTGCCCAAAAGTATATATATTCTGTCACCATCTTCATAAGCTGTTAAAAAACTGGTGGGGCAGTGTTCCCCACCTCCTGCATGACTCATCCCTGATAAACTCTGGGGATATCTCCTGTTCATGGGCCAGCTGTTGAAACCAGGTGGGGCAGTGTTTCTCATCTCTCCCATGACCCATCCTCCCTCCAGGGGGATTTCTTCTGTTCATGGGCCCATCAATGCCTTGCCTCATGACTCACCATCCCATTGTGAGGTGCTCCACCCAGGAGGAGGAACTAAGCGTTCCCATCTGTATATACTTGGAGGTTTGGAACACCAGAGTCTGCCCTTACCTCCTGGGTTCCCAGAGGACAAGAGCTCCACAGCCACCACTGGACCCTCCGAGGAAGACCAGACCCCTTGACAAGATCACTGCCTCAGCAGAACCATCACTCCAGGAGGCTGCAGGCACGGGGGGGGGGGACTGCTACCAACACCCTGACCGACAGGGTGTCAGGTTGTATTCTGACTCTGTCAGTGGTTTTTCTTTTTGTACTATTGCATTTATTTTATTTTTCTTATTAAATTGTATTTCTGACTTGGAGTCTCTCTGGTTTGCTTTCAAACCAGTACACCATTTCAATTTTTTTCCCCAACAACTACTACCTACCAATGAGAGAAAGCAGAGAGATTCATATTCTGGAAACCTCTTTAAAGGGCTGAATAATACCTGCCTAAACAGTTCTTACTTTATGAAAATGAAGTACTGACAGTATTTCTCCTGCCTTTATACACAGTCTTAAATTCATATTTCTATTCTACTATGAATTTCTTCAAAGGTTACTATACCATACAATGGACTTTATCCTATTTCTTATTTCTTCCTTCTTTAAAAGAGAGCATAGGCTTCTCTGGCTGTTTTATTGCTTTTATTGTTAAGAAACTCTTGTCTTTATTAAAGAAAAATGAAACAATTAAAGTCAAGGGGGAAAAAGCAGTTATCTTTTGTAAGGCCCAAAGAAAAACCTGGATTATACTTCCACTACTGACAAAAAAAGATAATATAATGCTCAGTGAATGCCTCTACCATCTGTCTGAGAAATCCTATGCAACACAATTTCCAAAGCTGGCATTTGAAGGCTCTCTTGTGCTTGTTTTGCAACCTCAACAAAACACTTTTTAAACAAGGAAAAAAGAAGACGAAGTTTTTTTTTCCAGACCAAACCAGCTCCTGAGGACACTTCCTGCAGCTCAGCCCCAAGTGACACAAGCACTCAGCTCACTGTCCCTTCCCAAAAGCTTCTTCTGCTCTGCCTCCAGTGCTGCACATTCCCATCTGCTCTTCACTGCTGATGCTGGAATTCCTACAGAAATTCTGCTCTCTTCAGGATATCACAGTTAATAAAAAAAAAAAAAAGGTAGAATGATAGACTTCTTAGACATTTTAAGAAGTAACCACACTGCCAAGGAAAACAGTGTTCAGTAAGGAAATACAATTTTCTAACACCTAAAACCACTGCCAGAAATGGAATGCATTCACATGGAACAGGCAAAAAGGACCCCCCTCTCAAGAAACCAACTGGTGAGCTCTGCAAATCGTTTTAAAGACATTTTTATACTGGTGTGAGTACAGCATACATAAAATTATAATGGCCTAGAATTCCCCTTGGAAACACTTCATTTAGGCAATTACTACCAAATGTTACAAGAAAAGCCATTTCTCACAGTGCAAGCTCAATCACTGTCCAAAGGGCTTGGTGGGTTCATTATCCTTCTGAAGCTTCTGGAGTACCTGTGACCAGGTAGCTCTGGTGCTGACACTGTTGCTTCCCAGATTTCAAGAACTGCTCAAATACCTGGATACAGGACTGTCAGGCTACCTAAAATTTGGAATTTGTTGCCAACATTCCTACGTGTTTACAAAGAATTAATGAAGATAATACGGAAGTACACATCAGACAAAATGTACCAATTCATACTCAATATCAACAGGAAACAAAACAAACCTAACAAAAAACCATTTAGCATAACATTAAGATTGGAAAAGACCTCTAAGATCATTCAGTCCAATCATTAAAATACTAAATCATAAAAAAATCTTCCATTTACCATCCAAAGTAAATAATATGTCAGAAAGCAAGACGGGGGGGGGGTTGGCGCAGGCGGGAGAGGGCTGTACGATGGCATTTCTTATCCCTGCACCTCCACCTCTATGCTTCCCAGCATGCAACCACAGAAGTTCAGAAGAACCAGAATAGCCCCCAGGGAAATCAGATCAGCAAAGGTTTTTAACTTCCTTGCAGGTCTGGGGTGGGAACTGGAACACTGGCTAAGTTACAGGGAGTGCTGCAATACAGTCAATCACTTTTAAGGCAAGTAACACCTCTGACTAACCATCACAGACCTGAGATGGCTCCTTCCCTTGGAGCACGGCCACAGAGATATCAGTCAGCAATTACTGTCACAAAAGAGTCTGCTCACAGATCCTCTGACCACATGCAATATGTCCAGACAAGCACATATTCAAATACCAGGACAACAAAAATCAACCTGGCTGTAAGTCTTCTCAAAGAGCTTCTCCAACTGCAAGCATCACACTTTGCAATTCCACATCAATAACTCTTTTGCATGTTGGAAACAGGAGAAATGCTCAAGGTTTCTATTTTCTAAGATTTGAACTGCTGCCAAAGAGATCAAAGAAAAAGCTTTTGGGAGCAAAAGAACTCCACCAGCGTGGAGGTGTTTCCTGAAGCTTGGCTGGCAGCAGGGCAGACTTTGAGTTGTTTGGGGCATTTTAGTAGAAGATTAGAAAAACTTTGTGATCCCTTGAAGTCACCGGTAACTTGTCTCTGGCTCCTGCCTCATGTGGTCAGCCCCACAACTGAGTCCAGGGGTGGGATAGCCATGAGCTCCAACTCCATTTAAAACCAGTTACAAATACAGAAATTAAGTGTCCAAAAGGCACTGAATACCTGGGCAATGGTTCAGCTCAGTGTGGCCAAAAGGATACTTTAAACCTTTACTCTCTTATGGCAAGACCCCCCATACAGCAGCGTTCCCAGGCTGGGGTACACCTGGATCTCTACAGGATACAGCCCATATATATTGCTGCTGCTCTCTGTGGTGGAGGCCTTGCTTTTTCTTCAACATGGCACTGGGAAAAAGAAAATTACACTTAAGCAGAGATGACATGAACTACTTCATGAGCTCTTTTGTACAAACAAAGCTACAGTCTCCTCTATGCTTCTGTATTCACTCTGCTGGAAAAGTCCAGCCCTTTTGCAACATGGACATTTGTGCTGAAATCTTGACAATGACAGGTGAGTAACTGAAAAATGTCAGTTGAGAGCCCTAGATTACACCGACTCTTCAGTTACAGTAATTCAGTTCTCGGGCACAGCAGCGTGAGTGAGCTGTGGGTGCCCGACACTACCAAGTCACATTGTGGCCAGGGAGACAAGCCAGGCTACAGCCCAGCACTATAGGCTAACGCAGGCGAGCCAAGGTCTCACCAAGGAGACATCCTAACATACAGTCTTCTAAGCAACAGCTCCTTCCTTTTGTTTCTTACGCCACCAGAGCAGCAGCTACAGCAGTTGCATTATATAGGCATTGCACAGTTTAAAATGCTGAATATAATATCCCTCCTCTTAAAGCAATGTCCTCACTGTGAGCCAGCAGCCCTGCAAGTTCTGCTCTCAACTCCAAAGTACTCCTAGACCCACAAAGGCACTGCAACCTCACAGCAGCATGACCATGCTCACCTGTGTGGAGATGGAGCAGAGAGGACACTCACTGACAGGTGACCTCACAGACTAATAAACATGAATTGGCAGGAATACCTGCTGAGTGTTCCATTCACCTACTGCCAGAAGCAACAAAAAAAAAATCTCTTACTGACTTTTTTTTTAATAATGAATGTTTCCAATTAACTACTTAAAAAATGTCAGGAATGAAGAGTTTTATTCTATGGCTGAGCTAATACACATGAAGATTTTCACCAAGTCCTGTGTCTTTCTTTAGGTCAGCTGATGGATAAAGCCCAATTGCATTGTAAAATGAGAAAAAAATCTTCCCTGGCTTTCCTGAGGGCCATATGATACCTATTTGATAATGTTTTCATCCAAGCTAAAGGAAAAAAGTTTAATTTGTAACAAGGGCCATTTCTTTCTGGAAAACTGTATCAGAATGAACTACATAAGCAAAATAGCAAATGTAGAGTTCTTATACAATGGTTAAAAACAATTCTTTGTCAACTGTGCAGCGTGTCCTTGCTGAAGACTCCCAGCACTGTTATATTAGTTCTCCACCAAGGCAGAGACAAGCCATGCAGCACTTGAGCTGGCAGCAGAGAAAAGTAGACTTAAACCACTCCCCAAGTCCCATCTTCTACCATCTGGACAAAGCACAAATCCAAACACAAGCCCTCCTTTCCCAATCCAAGTCATAAAACTATATATTTACACAAATCAATTTTTTCTTTCTGGCTATGCAAAGGTAGAAATACCTCCACGACCCGAACCCCACCCCCTCCCCCGCCCCAATTTTACTGGGTAAGTAATAAATTTCAAAACTTCCACAGCCAAAAGAAACCATTAAAAACATAAGCACCTAACTTCAGTTTCCACACAAAGACAGTAAAAAAAACCCTCAAGAGAAAACTACTTTGTGTGACAACAGTACTAGAGAATCCAGGCAAATTTTCAAGAACAGATCTGAAAAATCAATTTAGTGAACAGAAATTTCATTAAAGATCTATAACCCTTGTATTTAGAAAACTTAAATGTACACAGGCCCCAAATAATTCTAGAATTTACAAAACACTATAAGGGTATCAGTAGCAAAATTTGTGAATTTCCATTTACATTTTTAAAGTATTTATGATGCTTATAAATAAATTAGAATAAAGTCCATATACAGGATAAAAAGTATTACTAGATCCCTATTAATTTACATAAATGCACTAAACCCCCTCCTTAATCATTGACTGTGTTTAAGGAATTCCAGATGTTAACCTAGGGTCAGACTGTTTATCTGCCTCATTCCAGGGAAACTATCCAAGACGCACTTACAAAATTGACTGAATTAGTATCTAGGTGTAATTCATACACCAAGCCATGCTAATCTAACTACAGCATCAAGCGTGACAATATGAAATAGGAAGTGCGTGCACAGACACAGAGCCTCAGTCTAGACTACAGCTCAGCCTGTAAGGTCGCAGTTTCAATCAGCAGCAGCAAGCACAGACATAAGCACTTACCTGACTGAACTAATTCTAATTAAAACCCCGCATTTATATACTGCCAGTACAACATCACCAAATCAGCGTTAATTTGTAATTTGTTGGGCTCATTTCCAGTCTGAGCTGTTTGCAGACTGGGCTCACTGCGAGGCAGCAGGAGTGCCAGAGGGGCACAGGACACGCAGAGCCTCTCCCTGAGCAGCGTTCATGGCAGATGGAACCGCCGCACAGTCAACATCCGGAGAACTTCGGAAAACCCTGAGTGGAAAAGCCCTCGCCTGGACTAACATTCAGCTGAAAGCAGACCACTGAGGGTGGGCATAAGTGGTCATTTTTCCCAGGGAGAGAGAATGGAAGGAGCCTTTTGCAGCACTCTGCTATACACTGTATTCATGAAGTCCACAAAAAGGGGCAAGCAGCAGAGTGGAAGTCTCCTTATGATACAAGCTATTCTGAGAGCAAACAGAAAGGCTGGCTGAAGATTTGCAGAAAAACCCTCTGAGAGTAATAATGGAGAAATAAAATAACAGACTAAATTCAGCTCAAATAAAGTAGCAGTGTGAAGATAAATGGTCCTTGTTTCACAAATAGAGTGGTGTACTCCAAACTGATCATCAACATCCAGAAAATCTTGCTGGAGTCACAACAGACTGATTAAAGCATCAGCTTAAAGTCATTCAATGCACGAAAAAATAATGTTAGAAAATGATTAGTAATAAAACCACCATATAAAAAGACAGAATGGCCACATCTTAAATCCTGGATGTAGTGCCTGCTCCTTCCTTTCAAGAGGACATAATGGAAGGGAAAATATTTTTTAAAAGGAAACAAGGTTTGAAAATATGAATGAGGAATAATCAATCAGGCTAGGGTTCTTCTGCCTGGAAACAGAGATTGCTGCAGTGACATATGACAGAAACCTGTAAAATCATCAACTGAATGGAGAAGGTAAATCGAGATCAGTTCTTCACTGTGTCCAAACAATACAACAGCTAAGAGATAGGAAATGAAGTCAGCAGCTGTCAAGCTCAAAACAAAACAAACAGAGGTAGTCAGCACCTACAAGGTGATTCTGTGCTCTAGAAATCTCTCTGGGATGTGGCAGTGCCATATATTTAAGCGGATGGGAGACACCGGCTAGTTCACAGAAGAAAAATGCATTAATCGTGAACAAAATAAAAGCAAACAACATCTACCTCTTGACATCCTACAAATGACAGGAGGGCCATCAGGCAAAGGTTTATATTATACATCCTGACCTTATGGTCTTCTCTTTTTGGTCACAATTAGAAAAGAACAGTGTTCTTACACCACAAAAATCAATTATGTCTCTGGTACTCCTCAGCCCTTTTTTGAACTCACTCAGCTTACTTACCTGGCAAAAGCTGATCTTCTGGGGAGGTGAGGACACAGAGGGGCTGGATTAGTGCTCTGATTATTCAGCAAACTGAACTGGATCAGGAAAACCTCCAGTAAATGCTGAAGGTGGTACAAGAGAAAGCAAGAATATGACCAGCCCTTTTGCATGGCAGCCAGTCTTTAGATCAGTTTAAGGTGTAACACACAGCTTCATCACCAAAACAGAGATTAAAAGGAAGCAGCTGATTGCCTATCTCCTGTTCAAAAACACAGATAAAAGTCACAATTCCAGCTCTTGGGGGGGTTGGGAAAAAGTGCCAGTTTCATATCTGTAGTCCGTCTGGTAACTATGAAGAGAATCTGGTTTATACAAGACTGAATAGTAAAGGTTACTTTAAAATTAAACATTACATTTATAACCTCTACTGTTTTTGTATCATGTAAAATAAGGAAAACCCCTTTGGGGAACTAGGCCCATTGTAAATACAGAAATGCATCCAAGTCTGGGAAGGACAATAGCCAAATGAAAACAGAGCTATTCCTTCCATGCTTCCCACAGCACCTCTTGGATTACTGCATTAAATGGTGTTATACCAGTCACAGAATACAAGGGGATATTACCAGATAGAAAATGGTGAGTGATCAATAAGATCATTAAAAATCCAGCAAATCCCATTTACAATTCAGAATTTACAAGAACAGAATTGAAGACCAAGTGAGGTTACTGAAGTCTCCCATCAACTCTGCTTTGCACAGTAGAAGGCACAATCGCCCAACCCTTTCCACAGCAGGACCAAATCACAACTGCTTTGCTTAATAACTGACCTGACTGGCCAGAACACTGAGAATTCCCAGGGAAAAGCAATACAGGATTTTATTATTCCTCTCAAACCACATTCACATGAACATGAAACCACTGAGGAACACTGAGACACCTATCAGGAACACTGTCTCCAACATTACACAGGGGAACAGTACCAAACCGCTCCTCTGCTCACCTGGAACCATCACAGGTTAAAGCAGGCCATAATATTCACAGACACAAAATAGCCTGAGCCAGCCCTGCACAGTGCCCAACATCGGCTTAAGCAGCACAGACATATTTACTTGTATTCAAGACACAGCTGACACAAGAGCATAAGATAAACCCTGCTCAGGGAGGGTTACGGTGTTAGCACTGCCTATGGAAACAGAACTGAGGGTTTGGCTTCACCATTTTCCAGGAAGCAGCTAAGCTACTGTTTGTGAGAAAGACAATTAAGTAATTAAAAATTAAAATCCCTAGTCTCTTCTTACACATAAAAAACAACCACCTCCCCCCCCCCAATTTAAAACTGAATTGCTTTCTCTTTTGTTTTTATCTTTGTCCTTAAACTGTACTATAACTTTTTGTGCTTATTGAAATAGCTATGTATTACTACTTTGCTGTAATGTTTACCTTGAGCATACAACAGAGGAATATTTAAAAAAAAGGTCTCAGAAGTATCTTTTGAAAATTTTTCTAGTATATCTTTAAGGAACCAAAATACATGTTGTACATAATAAAGCCTCTGAAATCTAAAGGTACCACTACACTTACACTTTCCAATGAAAAACACTGAGGACTGTGTCATGTATGACCAGTGTGAAATATGAGCTGCAAATGGGAGCACTAGAGGGTTTCTGAAGGTAATCTGAGATTAGAAAAATGCAAATCAAACACGTTTATTCATTTCAATTAATTTTTAACCTCAGATGCAAAATGAGTAGCTGGGAATATAGTTACAGGCTCCAATAATGCTGCTTCCAGCAGTTGTATAATATTGTTTAATTTTCATTGTGTAACATCTCCAGCTTTTACCTTTGCAAACATCTCCATACAAGGCAAATATAAGGCACACAAAGCTGCTGCCCTAAGACAAGATGCCTTGTGTGCCACACAAGTTTCAAAATCCAAACAAATAATTGAAATTGGAACAGTCATTGCCCATCTTGAGCTCCCTCAACAATCCCCAGTCCAGTGGTCAATAATCCAGACGAATCCTACTGATCACCTTGCTTCTTCAGGACTCTATCCCCAGTTCACTAACATCTGGTAAACTCTGCTCACCTAGCCCAACGAAATTATTGTGCCAGAAAACCTCCACGCTAATTTTAAATTGAGCTCCCTGACTTTACATCACCTTTCTGCTTTTCCCCCCAGACTGATACGCTGCTGCTAAACCTGGTTTGCCAGGCTCCATCATTTGGAAGACTGTTGTTTCTACAGACAAGGCAAAGCAGAAGCTAAAGCAATGAGCCTCCAAGTCCTCTGAACGCGGGAGACTCCCAAGCATGCCTGACACAAGTAGCAGAAGCAGATTCTTCACAGAATGGCCTGGGTTGGGGAAGACCTTAAAGCTCCCCTAGTTCCAACCCCCTGCCATGGGCAGGAACACTTTCCACTAGACGAGGTTGCTGCAAGCGCTGTCCAACCTGGCCTTGAATACTTCCAGGAACTGAGCATTCTTCTCCACTTGGAACCCTCATTTTCTCATCACCTCAGTATTCAAGCACAAAAACTCTTTTGGGTTCCCCAGACACAACCCCCTGATCCCTACCAGACAGTTCCTGTTCTCTGGAGCAAACACGTGTGTGACCGAGTCACAACCTCACAGCAATACATGGTGTAACCGCACCTTATCATGACACGACCGCACACCGGCTCCAACCTCCTTGGATTTGCGAGCCACCAAAGAACGGTACAGACCCCAGGCTCTCAATCAGCAATGCAACACCCCGAGGCAGTGCCATGAGCCGCCAGCCTCCCGGCAGCCAGGACACGGCTCACAGCCTCGCTTGTTTTGTAACACCTCATTTTCTCATCGTTTATAACGATGCTCTTTAAAATAGCAGAAGCCTCTGATTTTGCTACAGTGTTTTCAATTCCTCTTGTGACTTACACTAAATACAAAATATTTATTAAACAGAAAAAGAGACATGATGATTCAAGTCAACAAAAAATTTAAAAAGCTATTCCCTTCCCATTCATATTCCGATAAGGCTGGGCCGAATTAAAGATAAACACCCAGTGTGCGCTGTCTGAAGTAAATAATACAAACGAGAATTCTGACATCTGAACACCAGAAAGAAAAGCTATAGATGAGAGAAAGCAGAACGCCCGACGCACTCCCGTCCGTTGTTTACACGAAAAAACCATCTCCGCAATAACCTCGGGCACTTCCGAGGCGTTTCCGCCGCTCCCAGCGCATCCCAGCGTGACGAGGATCGTTTCCCACTCCCAGCGGGGGGACCGGGTCTCTCCGCCGGCGCCTCACAGCGGAGCCGGGCTGCGCTGAGCTCCCCCTCAGCGGTGCCTCTCGGCGGGGGACGGCGGCGGCACCAACCCCCCTGGCGGCGAAACCACCCCCAGCGGCGCCGGGGCCGGGGCGCCGCGGGACACACGGTGCCCGCGGGCGCGGCTGCCATTGACCGCGGCCCGCCCG
>VZTE01001517.1:333039-354838 GCA_013397775.1 Eulacestoma nigropectus
CGCGGGTGTTGGCGTGGCTCGGTAGGGTGAGCTTTGAGCACGGCTGCTTCTCCGTCCCCGCTCGGGGGCCGCAGCCATCCCCATCCCACAGCGAGCTCGCTGCCTGTCTGGCGTTTCGGGCAGCGCTCCCCGGAGGGTGTGTGCTATCCTCCACCTTCTCTTGCCTTTTCCCCTCTACAGGAACGTCTCCAAGTGGAAACACTCGCTTCCCGGGGTAGTGTGGCATCCCCAGCGCCTCTCGCCTTACCCTCGGTAGGGCCCTACCCTAAACATTTAGGATCGAGGTACTGCCCAAACCTAACCCGTGCCCTGGTTTCTGGTGCCACCCTGTGGTCCTGCGAAATGCTTTTACGTCGGGTCTTCTATAACTAAAGGCTGAATAGCGATGGAGTAGGCGAGATAGAACTGAGGCATGTGTAGGTAAATAATTCCCGAGCATGTTCCCAGTAGACCGAGATGGGAGTCAGGCTCTCCTCCCAGGGAACAAGTGACAGGATGAGAAGAAATGGCCTCAAGTTGTGCCACGAAAAGTTTAGATTGGATACTAGGGAAAATTTCTTCACTGAAAGAGTGGTCAGACATTGGAACCTGCTGCCCAGGGCAGTGGTGGAGTCACTGCCACTGGAAGAGTTCAAAAGGTGCGTAGATGTAGCACTTGGGGACATGGTTTAGTGGTGAACACATTGCCACTGGGTTAATGATGAACTAAGAGGGATTTTCCAAACGTAATGATTCTATAATTAGAAAAGAAAGAGCACTGAACACATCATGTGAGTGGAAGCCTCACGTGCAGCTGGTCAGAGCCACTAAGGTCTATTACTGCACCATGGACTTCAGAAGTACCTCCCAAAAGTCCTCACACCTGGAATTGGCAGATTCTCCTTATACCACTCCCTCCTGGTGCCCTTGAACAAGTCTTGAAGCAGACAGCAGTTCAGGCAGACCACACCAGCTGTATTGACTGTGCCTCCCTATGAGGATCAGGATTTTCTTTGAGATCCCTCTTCAGAAGTGTGCAGTAAGTGATCACTGGGCTCAAGCCAGGCCCTGAACATGCTGGCTGAGATGGCCCCATGGTGGACCTGAGTGTACCCATAGAGGCCCGAATGGCCCTGGCCAGCCTCACCTGGGAGCCCCACCCTCGGGGGAAGTCCCATTCCCGCTCAGCCCAGTGCCCTCCTCCCTGCCTCAGTTACAGGAAGGTGCCTGTCTCCAGGTGTGCCTTCTCAGCTTGGCTCGGGATGGACCTTGGCTTTTAAGTAGCTTGTCCCTTGGGCAGACCCCTACAATGTGTATTATACCCCACCAACCTTATCCTAATTGAAGAATTAATTTTTTAATTACATCTTTTAAACTTTTGTTTCACATAGATACTTTTTCATATAAAAGCCATTAAAGAGTAACATGCCAAGTACTATCTGCCCCTTCTTGCACAGGACCAAGCATAATTCCAGCTCTTCACAATACCTTTGAGCTTGCCTGGGCTACCAAGTACTAGAGGGGAAGGAAGAGGGCTAAGTGTGGATTTGTGCAGGCACTATAAGCAGAAACATCAATGCCGCTGCTTACATTTTTAGGGATTGTGTAAACTAGATGAGCTGTTGAACAGAGGTGGAAAGAGGGGAATTTCCTGCCGCAAGACTGTAAATCATTGCACTGGCTCTCCCACCCAAGAAGCTGTTTTTAGGCTCTCTGGTGTGGCTGGTCCCCACGCTGTCCTTGCTGTTGTCTACATGGATTAGGTGCTGGAGCATATCCAGAGAAGGGCAACACAGCTGGCAAAGGGTTTGCAGCACAAGGTCATGAGGAATGGCTGAGCGAGCTGGAGGGGGTCAGCCTGGAGAAAAGGAGGCTCAGGTGAGACTGCAACTCCCTGGCAGGAGGGTGGAGCCAGGCTTTTCTCTCCGGCAACAAGTGACAGGATAAGAGGAAATGGCCTCAAGTTTCTACCAAGGGAGGTTTAGACTGGATATTAGAGAAAATTTCTTCACTAAAAGGGTAATCATGCATTGGAACAGGCTGCCCATGGCAATGCTGGAGTCACCATTTCTGGAGTGCCCTGCACTCCCCACTCTCACAGTCAGACCAGGTTTCCTCAGCAGTTCGACCACAAGTTTCCCATGGGAGTCTCAGATGTCTTGTTCTGTAAAGCCCTTTATTCCTGGCACAGTAAACAGAAACAGCTTGAGCTGGTGCCTCCAAGGAGCAGCCCCAACAAAAGACTCCTGGGCTTTTATCCCCTCACAGTCCAAGCTCATGCAAGTCTCAGCTCTTCCTCCCTAGTCCTCAGCTCCTGTAGTGTCTGAGCACTTGGCTGGGCCACAGGTCCAGTGGCCTTTGTTATGGACAAGGTCAGCAGTTCGAGCTCAATCTGCAGCTGTCACTGCAGTGCACCACCAGCTCCTGCACTGAATGAATTCCTCAACAGGGGGACGTGGTTCAGTGGTGGCCCAGGCAGTGCTGAGTTAATGACTGAACTCAATGGTGTCAGAGGGCTTTTCCAACCTTAGCGATTCTATAATTCCATGATTATTTCATTTTTGCCCATGCTGCAGAACAGCAGTCCAGGACCGTACAAAAGGCAGCAGCATTTGCCCTAACACCACCTCCTCCCCATGTGTTTTTGACTGACCTGTGTCTTTTTTTTCTGCAGTTCTCCCAGAAGGTGTTAGTTCATCTTTTTCTCAGGGAAGACACTAAAGAAAAGCAGTGACAATGCTGGCAATGACGTGCAGAACCATACACTGAGGTATTGAGCATCCGATGTAGCAATAACCACTATGCGGGTACAGGTGAGGGCTGCGAAGCAGATGGCTCTCTGGCTGTACAGGCAGTCAGGGCTGGGGTTCCTCGATGCTTTTGGAGTTGGTCAGTCATGCCAGGTGTCCTCAGTGCAGCTCTGGACCAAGGCTCCAAGTGGATGGGGCTGCGGAGGCCCTAGAGGGGCCAGTTGACTTCACACTGATACTGAAATCGGCTGGATAGAAACTTTGTAACACAGTTTTGAGTATTAGAAGCAGGCATTCTTTATTGTAGTGAGCTGGTCACTCAGGGGATCCTTCTTCCATTCAAGTTTGAAGAGTGTTGGGTGAACAGGTATTTTGTCATACACACTGATTACATATTCATTAGCTATCCTCACTTGCTTGGCTTTATTTTACATATTTGCACCCGTTATTGGAAGTCCTTATGTGGTTCTTTGGGGTCCATCTTCAATGTCTGGTGTCCATTTTAGGTGGCTGTTACTTGACCCCCGCTTTTGAGTAAGTGCAATATTGTTGTTTTGCATAACTTCTGCTTTGTCAGCCTTGCAGAGCTGAGCTGGCATCCTGCATGCATTTTGTTGCCTGCTTGACTTCTGTTTGCCTGATTTACATCCTTTATTTGTTCCTCCAAAGCTGTGCTGTTGTGTTCTACTGTCCTTGGTAAGAGTAAATGCTGTTCTCTTCTACTGTCCTTATTAACATCAGGAGAGCACAGGTTTCTGTTCATTTCTGTACAAGCAAGGTATAGCTGTAGAAGTTCTCATGTCAGCCTAAATCCTTCACAAAGCTTTGGTCGAACATTCTTTCTTGTCAAAATCTACAAGCTTACATGAGTCAATCTAGATCAGTAGCAATGAAGTAGCTACTCCCTCCATTCAGGTCTGTAGTTCAAAATACTAAAGCAGTATTGAAACAATACTGTATTTTAATTCAATTAATGATTTTTCAAGCTTTATAGAAAAAGGAATTGTTCACTACAAAGTGATAAAACTGTCTTAAGCCAACATAACCCTCACCCATCAATTGCATAATGTGCACATTTATTGCAACTAAACTGATTGTTTGCATTTAGAGAAAAGTTGGATTTGGAAAATAACAGAATTCAGTCTGTCTCTGCCAGCTTCTCTTCTAACTAATCCAAGTCAGATTTTCCAAAATACTATTGATTTTTGTTCCAATCAGAGATGTTGGAACCTCTCTGCATATTTGCCTTCAGCCCTCTCTGAGGAGGGAGTATCTTCCAGAGATACAGCTTTGACAAAACTGAGTCCCCATCAGAGCATCTAACTGGGCTGGAAGGCTGCTGGGGGGATTGGTCTGATTCTGCAAGGAGTTTAAAATCTAACCTTTTCCTCTCTGACAGTTCTTGTGACAGCACAGAAAGAAGCATGCAGCATATATGCTGCTTCAGTGCAAGGTGAAGGGAGCCTATTCCATTGATTTTCCCACAGGAGACTTATTTGATTGTTGTGTGCTGTCCCAGTTGATGGACTGCTTGTTTCCACCAAGCACCAGGAATGGCCAGTAGGTATCAGGTGACAGGCTGTGAAGAACCTGGGGCTGGTCCTGAGCAGACACCTCTGCCTTTTGTTGCAGTAGTCATGGGAACAGTGGGGCACAGGCATAACTATGCCATCCCTGCATCCACAGGCCTCACCAGGTTTGTTCAGATCTACTGGGCCAGTGATGTTGATTTTCCATGCCTTTCCAGTTTCATGCAGAGAGCAAAGCTGCCCCAGCAGCTCCTGGGTGGAGCCTGTACTCCGGCAGAGGCTGCATGCAGCTCTGCTTTGCCAACATGGGTCTCTCCTGATGGCTCCGTTTGTGCAGCATCTCTCCAGGCTACACAGGTGATGACTGCTCACCTTCAGTCACAGCCAGGATATGGAGCAGCATGCTACTCTGTCCGGAAAGCTCCCTGCATGCTGTGCCTTGGCTCACATCAGCTGCTCAAAGACCTACTGCAAAAGGCTGCTCCTCCCCATAAGACAGAGACTGTAACGCTGAGGGCAGGGGGGCAAAGCTGCTCTCCACAAACCTCATTGTTTTGTATCATGGCCCATGGTTCACTTGTGTCTTTCTGGGGCTTTCATGGAAGCGGAAGAGTTGAAAGGAGCACTCTTCTTGTTTCATTGGCATGTTGGAAACACCTTCCACACCATCACTGCACATCTGTCGTGGTGACTATTTCCTGAGGACGCTTGTGGGGCAGTGCAGCTCAGTACAAAAATGGCCAGGCTGAGGCTGGCTGCTCAGTGTTCTCAAGGCAGAGAACTCCTTGTGCAGTGTGAAAAATACATATTATGATATTAGCTTTTCGCAAATATTAAAATGGATGCTATCTGTGTATAGTGTTAAAGTAGCTTTGCTATAAAGATGTAGTTTTTTGTAACAATAACCAATGCCTTTATTTCTGTTAACTGGACTTAGACAGCAGTAAAATAGCTGATATAGTTATGCTTGTGGTAACGGAACTGCCTGCTCGGTTGGATAACATTCAGTGAATGTATGGTGGGGACCCCTGCTACGGACATGCCAGCGATCAGCAGTCGCCATCTGCAGAAACCACAGAGCAGAGCCCAAGCTGGAGGTGATAACAGAAACTGACCAAAACCACAGCCAAGAAATGCACATGCTCTAAAAGGCGGACCCAAGGAGGAGCCATGCAAAACAGTTCCTAGAACATTTAAATTAGTATAGAGAAAAGTTTGAATATGTATAATTGTTTATGAATATGCATTAGGCCAAAAGTATGTAAAGGGTGTCTCCGAAATAGCAGGTGTGCTCTTGGCTGAGAGCCAAGGGCACCCGGCGCTGTATTTTTGCTTTATTTTCTTTGTCCTCTATTGTCCTTTTATTAAACTTTTAAATTTTAACAGGAGAGTGAACTTCATTTTTCACATGCAGGCTGGCTGGTTTGTGGTTGAGGGGCACAGACCACATTTGAAGGAACCATACACCTGCCCAGCAGCCAAAAACAAAAGGCCCTTCTGCTCCTTTTCAGCAAAACCCGGTTTCTGCCTAAGCGAGGCCCTGCTCCAGACACAGCAGCTGGGAGCACTGGCTCTGTGTGTGTGGAAACAGGAGTAGCTCCCTGTCTTCCAGCCTAGAAAATAGACATCAGATTCCTTTTTCCATGCATTTCCATCAGTAAGTGTTTACTTGTTTAGTAGTTGCTTTGTCTGTGTTCACTTCTTTGTAGGTATTGATGGAAACTAAAGCAGTGAAAGCTCAGCATGCCTGAAAGTACCTCTCCATGTTAGAGATGTGCAGTGAAAGCGATGGGAAATGTGGGAATGTGACTGATGGAATGCATTTTTTCACATCTCTTTTTCTGAAAAATCTCTAAGTGGGACAATGCCACCAGGGTTACAGTAAAGAGGAAGAAAATCTTCACAAGACACCTGTGGTATTGTCAGGTGCAGAAGAGCAGGCTGAGGAAACAGCCAAAATACCTGGATTAAAGCTATACATATAAATGTATATGTATGTAAATGAATGGTTAAGATTATACATATGTTATCTGTGATATGTTAATGATACTTGACTTATATATGTTATATGTAAAATATATATCAAACTGATGTAAATGGATATTTAATTCAGTGCATAGTCCTGGAGACTGAGTAGTTTGGGCTGGAGCTTTGGACTGGAAATATGCTCAATATTTGTAAAATAATTAGTAAATTAAGACATGAATGATAGAAGACATCCTCTAAACAAATGCATGGTGCAGTGTAATATGAAACTGGTGAAATGCTCATTAGAAAGAGCTCTACTTTAGATATCAATTTCTGAAGCTCAGTCACACCTCAACACTTGCTTCTCTACAGGAGACCTGTGTGACAAATCTTGTCCCTGATCCAGCTGGGCAGGAAAAGTCCTGTTTCTCACAGGGCTCAGAGCAGGCTCTGAAGCAGGCACCTGTGGGCAGTGGTGTCTTGCTGGGCAGGAAAAGTCCTGTTTCTCACAGGGCTCAGAGCAGGCTCTGAAGCAGGCACCTGTGGGCAGTGGTGTCTTGCTGGGCAGGAAGGTTGGGGTGAAGCTCCCAGGCCGTCTGCCCAGCTGGGTGCCAAATGTGGGCAGGGGGAGAGGCACACCCTAGGACGAGCAGCTGGACAAGGGTGTGATGAAAAATCTCTGAGGCCCAAAGTCAAGATAACCTGTCTGCTCACTATCCAACAGCACTGAGGTTCACGCCTAGAGAAAATCTGAAAGGTTTTCAAGACGACAGATTAAGCCTTTGCAGTGCTGTTTACTCCAAAACAGCTTCAGGCTATTCATTGGCTGAGATTTTTCTTTATGTGGAATGAGTCAGCCAGAAAATCTGTTTCAAACTGAAGTAGAAGAAATCTTGAGACAAATTGCTTATAAGAAGAAATTGCTTGCACTAGATCATACTCCTGCATTGTAGACTAAACAACCATTAGTCATCTACCTGCTTATGCAACCACAGGATAAAATGCACTTGATAGGAGAGGACTGGCACATGGCAAATGCCATTCCACTTCTCAAAAGGGATTTGAGGAACCACTGCGTTTACTGTGTCTATCAGGCAAACATATGGAAGCTATTCCAGAGAATGTGATTGATAGAAAGATGGAAAAAAAGTCTGGTAGACATAGTGATGAGTCATGATGATTTTATAGAGGGGAAAGTGCTTCAGTGTTGAAGTAGAGAGACTGGAAATCCCCAATAAGTGAGGGCAGGAGTCCTGGGTGTCAGGAGACTGCAGAGTGCCTGGCAGAGAACCCTGTTCCCTCCACCAGGCCAGGCTGCTGCTCCCTGGCAGCTGTTCCCACTGCCCACTCCACAAAAACAATGGGTAGTGGCACCCTGGGGTGCCCAATGTGCTACTGGGGAGAAGTGTGAGGGGGCTGAGGTGGGGTGCTTGGGGTGATGCTCCCCTGCCTGCAGCTGTCAGTACTGAGTCACTGGACAGGGAGAAACCAGTGACTCCTGACCAACGCATCCCAAATGAGATTTGAAAATGAGCCATGAATTTTGAAAGGAGCTTTCCAGAGAAAGCTGGAAACTACATTTTTACTTCCCTGTTCTCCATCAGGTTTATGTAATATTTCGTCCCAGATGCTGCTGCCTGCAGTGTAAATGACAACAGGACTTGTTGGAGAGTGTAACTAGTACAGCAGCATTAATACTGTGATTAGTAAATGGATGACAATCTCTAGCTTGCAAAAAGGCCTTACAACAAAACAAACCTTTTCCTTTGGTTCTTTGAATGCCAATAGCCTTCCTCTGATGTTCTTTTTTTGAAAGCTGTGGTTCCAGTCCTGGATGAAGAGCGTTGGCTGAGCACTGCTGTCTTGTACCTTGTCAACCAGGCTCATGTTTGACAGCACATCATCAAATCCTCTTGGGTCACAGGATGAGAACACAGCTTGCACGGGCTGGTACTGCAAAGTGGTGACTATAAGCAGTTTTAAGCTCTAGGGGGCTGTCTTGGTTTGAAAGACAGGTGTCTGTTAAGGAAGGCAGGAGCCTCCCTTGGAATGGAAAATGCAACCCCCTTCCCTCCGAATGATTATAATTTTGAAATTAAGGGGCTTTCAGGCACAGATATGAGGAACAAGAATAACAGTTATTTACATATATATATATATATAAAGAGGCAAACAAACAACAATAACTATGACAGTAATAACAAACAGAACCAGGAACCCAGTGCCGGCCTCTCTCGGCCGCAGGCGCTTTCCCCTTTGGTGCAGTGCCGGTCACAGCCGGCAGGGGCGCTGGCGGCTCCCGGGGAGCAGGGCGGGTGCGATGGTTCCCCCGCGGCTGCAGGGGGCGCTCCGGAGCGAGCTCGGGGAGCACGCGGGAATGGCGGACGAGAAGCTCGCTCCACAAACCCCCAGGGGCAGCCGATCCCGGGGCCCAGCCGGACCCTCGGGAACAGCAGGCTGGAACGGCAGGGGCAAACACACAAAATCCCGGGTGGTAGGTGGGATGTATCAAACTCCGGAGCTGCAGCGGGAGCCCCGGGACATCTCGGCAGGCAGGGGGTGCGGGGCTACAGTGCAGCGAAGGCTCCAAGCAGCGGCAAAGGAACGGTGGGGGCAGGGCAGTCGTGGCCCGGCTCCCAGCAGGGCAGGGAAAGGTGGGCTTGGGATCCTGGGGTCCCCTGAGGCACCCGAGCAGATGCTGTAAAGGTCCCTCTTTTAGTGAGGTAGGGTGTTTAACAGAGTCCCTGTGCAAGTGCTGCTCCAGGGAGCAAGCTTCACTCACGGTAGAAGGAAGGCAGCAGAAGGCAGAAGCCCATAGTGGTGACAAATTCTCTCCACACCGACAGCAGCTCCTCTCCCCCTCGAATGCTGGCAGAACAGGAGACCTAGGGGCCCCACCCAACCCCTTTTACCCAGTTCAAATCTCGTGACCTCTCTGCCCTACACGAGAAAACCTCAGGTAAAAGAGGCTGGCCAGCTAGACTACTCCCTCTGTGGCCAGGTCTTTTGTCTCTTTGGCAGCTTGTATGGGGAAAAATTCTTTGAGAGAAAGAAAGAAAACAAAAGGAGAACTCCTAAAATCCCAACATGGGCACAGCGTGGGCAAAGGGAACTCCCACCCAATACTAACCCCAGTTTCCTAATTCCCTGGCCTCTTTTCTCCCAACACAAGTGGTCTTTTCCTGGAATTCCTCATGAGTATCTCTGTAATACTCCTACCTTGCCTGTTAAAAACCCTAGACTAGGCTTGGATGGAAAAATAGTTTATAGATTTGTCCAAGACTTCCAAGAAATGAATAAATGGGTGACTGTACTATCGCTAGTAGTTCCTGATCCTTCAACAGTGATAACCATGTTGCTTTGGCTAGTGCCGAGTGGTTTACAGCAATTGAGTTGTGTGAAGCCTTTGTCCTATTCTGGTGCATCTGGAATCTCAGTATATTTTTGCCGTCACCTGGGAAAGGAAACAATCACATGGACTAGATTCCAACATGCCTGGTGGTTGTGTTATAAAATGTGTGGTCCACACAAAAGAAATGTAGAGCTATCATTTCAGAGGTTCAGCTGTGCCTAATATACACTTGTGCCTCATTATCATCCTAAACCAAGGTTCTTGGTATGCACAGAACTATCACCAAACCCTCCTTTCCCACTCAGTACAGACTGAGGTAATGGCCCTGTGAGCCACCAGGCTCCCCTCCGAGTTCCGTGCCCCACAGCTCAATGGTGTGCAAACCCCACCACACAGTTCTCTGTAGTTCAGCAGCCACGGAGGAGCTTTGGAGTGGCCAGAGGACAGGATTATCCAGAACTTCACATGGGCTGATACCTAGCACTCAGCAAACAAAAGCTGTGGTGAAACCTGTGTAAGGCTCCACACAGGTTCTGTGTGAGGCAAACAAAGAAATTATTTCACACATCACAAACCCTGGGGAACATGGTGAGGGGTGTCTCCTTGTTCTTCCAAGATGAAATACGTCACTCCTGACCCATGTGCCACAATTTCTGCAGAGATGGATCTTCCCTACCAGGGGCTGGGAGACTGCAGGTGGGCAGGCAGCTGGGAGGGGACACAGCCAGGACCACTGAACCTGACTGACCAAAGGGGTATTCCAGACCATATGGCATCAAGCTCAGCAATAAAAGCTGAAGGAAACGAGTCAGTGAAGCCCAGCTGTTGTCTGTATTGGAGGCTGAAGTGAACTTAAAAGGACACAAGTGGCAAAAGCAACCTATGACAGTCAGCCCAGAGGCCCATGCATCCTTGGCATAGACTATCTCAGGGGATAGTAATTCAAGGACCCAAAAGGGTACTGCTGGGTCTTTGGTGTAGCTGCTGTGGGTACAGAGAAAATTAGGCAGCTGTCTCCCTTGCCTGGCCTCTTGGAGGATGCCTCTGTTATGGGGTTGCTGTGAGGCTGAAGAACAGCAGGTGCTGATGGCAGCAATAACCCACTGTCTGACACTCCCTGGTTCCCAGCAATGAGCTGACTGTCAGCTGGAGAGACAAGGAGTGATCAGCAGGACCCACTCACCCTTTAACTGCTGCATATGGCCACTGTTAAAATTTGATGGAGCAGGGAGATAGCAGTGGGCTATCATGACCTCAACAGTCACATATGTTGCTGTCCCAGATGTGCTGGAACTCCAGTACCAACTAGAGTCCAAGCAGCCCAATGGAACGCCACAACTGATATTGCCCCTGTGTTTATCTCAGTCCGTGTGGCAGCAGAGTGCAAGCCACAGTTTGCTGTTATGTGAAGGGGTGTCCAACACCTCTGGAATCGACTGTCCCAGGGGTGGAAGGACAGCCTTACCATTTGTCATGGACTTATTCAGGCTGCACTGGAACAGGGTGATGCTCCTGAATGCCTGCATCACACTGATAACTTCATCATTACAGATGCAGAAGAAAGGCTGAGACCACCTCTCCTCCAGACCTTGGTGAGGGGACTTGTGGTTTGAAACCACAGGAATCCAACAGTGAATACACTGACTAGGAGCAGAGAGTTTCTGACTCTGGCTGGGAGGGTGAAAGGATGACCTCAGTTACTGCACCATGTGGATTCAATGGCCTGCCACATTCAGATCCATGGAGTACAGGGCTGCGGGGATACAGAATATGCCGTAATGCCATCAGGGTACAAGGCCTGCACACCTTGGAGCAGTGCTTGCATAGGTCACTGGCCCCTCGATGCCCAGCAGTGTCCTGTCAGGATCCATGCGGTTGCTGGGAATGAGGATCTTCCATTGTGCTCCACAAGCAGTCCTGCTGCAGCTTGGCTCTGGAGAGAGAACCCTGAGTGGACAGGGAAGAAAGAGACAGTGATCTTAGCTTTTTTATACATAAATAAAGGTTACATGACAATGGTAAAGTGCATGAGCCTTGTGATAATACATGGAGAATTCACACAGGGTGAACTGTAGAGAGCTGGGAGGCAGCACAGCAGCAGCTGGCAGCCCTGAGGCCACTCTCAGTGGTTTTGGAAGTCACACACAGTAAGCACACAGGGAAAGGTGGCTCTCCATGGGCTGCTGCAGGTGAACTTCAACCTCCTTTCTCTGTTGCTGTCAAGCTTAATGTACGAGATTGGAAGGAGTGTTTGTTCCTCTGATCTAGCAGGTAAGGGGCCAAGAGGAAGATGGGCACAGCAAGCAGACTGTGATTTGGGGAATGGGGGTCCATGAGCCAGCTTTGCAGGGTTTCACCTCTGCACGTGTGGCTGTTGGTTCTGAGCCTCTGCTTGTGTAAGAAATTGTTGGAGGTTAGGATTGCTCCTTTTGTTTTCTTTCTCTCAGGGAATTTTCTCCCATATGTTCCTAAGAGACAATAACCATGGGTATTTAAGAGAGAGAAAAGAAGTTGCCACGGTTCTGGAGAAGGGTAAGGCTGGCTACTCCCATAGCTGAGGGGTTTCTCTTGGAGGGGCAGAGATACTGCGAGATTTGGGGGAAGAGGCTGGGCGCAGCTCCTTCCTCTCTCTCGCTTGTCAGCATCAGAGGGGAGGCAGGCTGCAGTCACTGTGGGGAGAATTTGCCACCACTGCAAGGCTCCTGCTGTCTTCTCCTACTGCAATTGAAGCTCTGCTTGTAGGAGCAGCCGTTGCACTGGGACCTTATTAAAACCCTACCTCACTAAAAAACAACCTTCACCATCTGCTCGGGTGCCTCAGGGGGAAACCCTGGGACCCTGAGCCCATTCGCCCTCCCAGGGAGCCCCTCCCTGCCATGTTCAGGAGCCCGGCTGCCGCTGCCCAGCCCCGCCGTGTCTCTGCTACTGCTCCGGGGTGTTTTTTTGCTACACTGTAGCCACGCACCCCCTGGCCTGCAGGGACACCCCCCACAGCTCCTGCTATAGCTGCGGAGTCTCTGATACATCTCGTTTATTACTCCAGGATTTTGCTCGCCTCTGCCGTTCCAGCCGCCGTTCCAGCCACCGCTCCGAGGTTCCTGCTGNATCCACCGCGCCGAGGTTCCTGCTGCCGTCCATCCGGTCTCCCGAGGGGCACGGGGCCCGGCTGCCCCTGGGGGTTTGCCAAGGAAGCCCCTTTTCCATCCCTCCCGCCGGCTGAGCCGCCATTGCCGCGTGCAGAGGCGGCCGCGCTCGCGCCACAGCGCCCCCTGCAGGCGCGGGGGAACCATCGCACCCGCCCCGCCCGGCCGGGAGCCACCAGCGCCCCTGGCGGCCGTGAGCGGAACTGCACCCAAGGGGAAAGCGCCCGCGGCCGAGAGAGGCCGGCACTGGCTGCTGGTTCTGGTTGCTGTTGCTGCCGGTGCTGTTGTTTGTTTGCCTTCTTATCCGTACACATCCTAGTAAAGAACTGTTATTCCTTTTCCCGTATCTTTGCCTGAAAGCCCCTTAATTTCAAAGTTATAATAATTCAGAGGGGAGGGCATCATATTTTCCATTCCAAGGGAGGTTCCCACCTTCCTTGGCAGACAGCTGTCCTTCAAACCAAGACACAAATGCCCTTTCTACTCAGTCCTCTCCATCTGTGCTGCATTCTATCACCCCAGCCAGAGCTCTTTTTGTTTTTAGGCACCAGAGATTCATGGTACTGTGAAGAGATGTGTCCTGCAAGGGCCCTGCTCTCCCCTTGGGGGCAGAACAAAGAGGAGGAAAAGATTTACAGTAAAAGCACTGAGCAAATCTTTATTATGAAACTCACATCCCTTACTGTCAGCAGCCTCCATGCACAGGGTATGCAGACCAGAAGTCTTCCTGCCAGAAAGGAGACAGGAGTACAGTTTGCAGTGTGATATATGGTGATCCTACCATGGATGGCAATACAAGGGGTTAAAAATAACTTTGCAGGCTCCTGTTTGTTTATGTTAACATCTTCGTGCTGCACTGAACAAGGAGCAGTGCAGGCGAATGCTGCAGAAAGGACCTGGAACTTGGCCCCTGTGGAGAAGCCCATAAGAAATCTGTGAGACCAGGCTGACTTTCCCAGCAGTGCACCTGCTGGAGCACTTGCAGAAAGTAGAGAACACTGCAGAGAGGTGAACACCATGTGTCCCCAGGGGTGATACAGGCAGATGGATAGTGCCTCTCTCCAGCTGCAGCAGGGAGTGAGGTAAAATGGCCCATTTCCAGGGGCTCTCAGGACACCGGGCCCTTGCACCATCCCTAAACAATGCTGGGCTGTGGAGCGAGGCACCGCTCCCTGCAGAGTCCCCCATGCTGCCTATTCCACTGGCTGTGTTTCACAGAATCAGAGTAGTTGGAAAGGACTTTTTAAAGGTCATCTATTCCAAGCCCCCTGCAATAAGCAGGGACACCTTCCACTAGACCAGGCTGCTCCAAGCCCTGTCCAACTTGGCCTTGAACATTTCCAGGGGTGGGCTGCCACACCTTCTCTGGGAAAACTGTTTTACTACCCCCACAGTAAAGAAATATCCATTCTAACCCCACCTTCTGGCAGTGGGAAGCCCTTCCCCCTTGTCCTGTCCCTCCATTCCTTGTCCCAAGTCCCTCCCCAGCTTTCCTGGAGCCCCCTTAGGCACTGGAAAGGGCTCTAAGGTCTCCCTGGATCCTTCTCTTCTCCAGGTGAACACCCCCAGCTCTCCCAGCCTGGCTCCAGAGCAGAGGGGTTCCAGCCCTGGGACCATCTCCATGGCCACCTCTGGACTTGCTCCAACAGCTCCACATCCTTCTGATGTTGGGCTCCCAGAGCTGGAGGCAGCTCTGCAGGTGAGGTCTCACTTGTGTGGGGCAGAGGGGGAGAATCCCCCCCTCACATGCTGCCCACGCTGTTTGAACCCAGGTAACCCACGCCGCTGTGGCTCACTAAGTACTGTCAGCACCTGCAGACCAGTCAATACTATGGGCCAGGGGAGCAGCAAATGAACGCGGCATGGAATAAAGCTCGCGGGAAGGGCGAGACATGGCCCGGGAAAACAGAGCTGGTGCTGTCGTTGTCCCCTCCCAGCCACAGGCGGGCTGGGCTGCAGCTGCCGGGGCACAGCAGCAGCGGGGCCTGAGGGCAGGGCAAAGCCGGGCCGGGCACCAGCGCCCTGCAGACCCCGCGGTGGCGGTGGAAGAGGAGCCGCAGCCAGGCTGGCAGAGCGGCACCGGCGGCTCCCGCTTGCTGCCCACTGTGCTCGAGCTGGCCGGGCCCGCCAGCAGCTCCTCACACCCGAGGGCCCGGAGGCGGTCAGTCCCGGTGAACCGCACAGGCCCTGCCGGGGCCCAGGTGCCGTGCCCGGTAAACGGGGCGATGGCGGAGCCTCCAGGATCCGCGGGAAGCCCGGGGTACGGGCGGGGCCGGCGTGCGCGGCCCCTTTAAGAGTAAGAGCACCATAGCGGCGCCAGGCACAGCCACGGCCGCTCCACGCATGCGCACAGCATGTCCCTGAGACTTATTCGGTGCCGCCGGCGAAGGGGCCGCGTGCAGGGGCGGAGAGTCGCGCTGTAGCGTGGTCACGCATGCGCAGACAGCGGCCCTGCCGTGCGCTTTGTGGCGCTGCCGGAAGCGGGCGCGGGCCGAGCGCAGCGAGCGGCGTTCCCGGTCCCGTGTGGCCGCGGCCCCGTGGCGCCGGCGGCCTCAGGGGGCGGCGCGCCCCGACATGTCTGCCGAGCTCTCGGCGCAGGTAAGACGGCCGGGCTTCCCGCCACGGCGCTGTCGAGCTCGGCCCGCTTCTCCGCCCGTGGGGCCTGTGGCGCGGGCGCCGCCCGGAGCCTCCGCCGCGCTGACCTCTGCGGTGCCTCGGCGGGGCCCGAGGGGGGCGAGCGGCGGGCGAGCCCGTCACTGGGGCTCCGCTAGCGCCTCGCGCCTGGCTGGTGCCGCGGAGCCACCGCAGGGCGGGCGGGAGCGACCCTCGGTGACCCTCCGCGGCCCAGGGCCCTTCTTGGCCCTTGCTCCGGCCTGGGGGTCGAACCGCGTTTCGGGTCCCTGAGAGGAGCGTGATGTGGTACCCTTGTCCTTCCTTCTGTGTGGATCCTGCGAGCAGAGGCTGGGCCTGAGGGAAGGAAAAGTTTGTGTCGCTGTTTCCTCGCAGACTCCGACCAACAGCCCGCTGGTGCCCAGCGTGCCCGGCTCAGGCCTCTCAGGCTCTGTCGGGATTCTGCTTTCCCTGGCTCATTTGGTTTCCCGGCCCTGTAGGCAGTAGATACTACTTATTTGGCAAACAGTGGACTGCAGCGGGGCTTCTCCCCAGAGTAAGGGGGCTGTGCCTTCAGGAGAGTGCTTCCTGCTTGAGCAGTTTGGAGACTCCACAAGAAACTAGACTGACGAATAAGTACCAATGTAAAATAAACTGCTGACTAAAAATTTTTCTTAGTCGAGTGCACTGTTTCGTGGACAAGTTCGTTAAATAGTTTTTGGCACAAATGAGGGGTTTGAAAACTTACTAAATTCTCAGATTACCTGCCTGGAAGATAATTTTCTCAAACCTACTGTTAAAAATGAGAGTGATAGTGAGAAGCAGAGTAGTACTGATGTCTGAGTAATGAAGCTTGAAAGCAGAATAATAGCCAAAACTGTCTGATGGTTTTGCTTCCCTATGGCTCTGCTCATCTTCAGCTATTACGGTATGCAACTTCTAGGCAGTGGCCATCTCTATGGCAGGTGCCATGCTTCCTGCTTTGGCCAGACTGTTTCCAGCAGTGTTCTGGGAACTAAGGAGGTGATGGGGTCCATGAACACGGAGTGCTGGAGATAGTGAAACCAGAGTCCTGTGGCTTAAATGGCACCTTGTGTTTGAGACTCAGCCTTCCCTGTGGCGCATTCATGTATTAACTTCTGCTACAGTAATGCAATAAAATCTGATAAATTCGTCTTCTCTAGGCAAGGGCAGCTGTGATTCTCTTCTTTGACCCTTAGTGCTGTGGCTGAATGGCTTGGGAAAGGATGACAGGAGTTCCTGGGTTTTTTGTGTGCCTGATCTCTTCCTGCCTTGAATATAGACTTTTAAAAAAATTTAATAGTAACCATTTCTTTGCCTGCTCTCTGCTCTGGCTGTTGTCCTTTACACACAGTGTATGCCTTAGGCAGAGCTGACCTGTTAGATGGCTCCAGAGGTGAGCTACCAGGAGGGCTGTGCTTCCTCAGGCCAGGTAGGCTTAATACTAGAGGTGCAGTTAGTCTCAGCTAGATCTAACTCACTTTCTCCAACATGAACTTGGAGGGCAGTGGGACAAGTGGGCATGAGCAGCTGTTCATGCTCAGAATGTCACAGGAGTGAGAAAAAATTGCTCATAAACCTCTGGTTTGTGCTTTGGGGGAAGGTGGGTTGTGGCAGGATGGCTTTCTGGCGAGAATTGTTTACTCTAGAGAGCAGATGTTAGTACTGTTAGGATCCTGAGATCATGTTAGACAAGAGGGCTTTCTTTTTTTCCAGGAAATACTTATAAAGCATATCTGATATCCCAGAACTTTGATGTAGACCTTTTTTGTGGCTGTTTCTCTGGTTTAGGCTCAATTAGGCTTTCAGCCTTCTTTGAGCATCTCTCTGCTGATGGTCTTTGCATCTCTTGTACTACTAACCATTGCCTCTGCTCTGCTTCTTTGGTTCTGATAAAAGCCAAGAAGGATCCACTTTTGGGATAGCTTGTCTTTGTGCTTGAAGTTCTTTTGCATTGTAGGAAAACACTTCATTTTACGTCTGAAGCTGCTGAGCACAAAAGACTAAATGTTCATGTTTGCCCCCAGCACTCCCCTCCCTCAGTGCATGTTTTCTGAGGAACTGCTTTGTACATGGGTATTGGTTCCCTGACCTCTCCCATGCACACGCTCCTAAAACCTCAGCTCCAGGCTCAGAGCTTCTGGGTTTTATTTCAGAGTAACTGCAGAATGTGGCTCTGCTTAGTTCTCACTGACTAACTTTAGTGATCCAGGAGTTTAAGTATTTTGGCTGCAGCTGTTCGTATTAAGTCCTTGGAAACTGGAAATACAACTTTTATTTTTTGAGTTTTATGGACTCATTATTCTTTTGTGCTGACTGGCTTCTGCAGTGTTTGAGAACTGAGGATCTTGGGTCTTCAATGCTGAGACATCCAATTTCAGTGGTTTATATGGTGATAACTACTAAAGTTCCTAAGATGAAACCGACTGGGAGGAAATGCATTGAAACCCAGATTATTTACCACACTAGGGAATATTTGAATTAATGCTGAGATTCATAGTAAATGAATGTCTTCTTTGTTTTGCTAGTTTTAATGCTGGTAATTTCTTTCCAGGTCTGTCTGATAGAGTGTGGGGATGTTTTACTTAGTGCAGCCTCCAGGAACATAAAGTGAACATATAGCATACAAGAGTGTGTAAAACTTCTTGGTGAACATCAGGGGTTTATTTACTGTTATTCTCATCCCTCCTCTTAATCAGCTCTCTGAGAGTCCTTAGTGATTTGAACTCCAGTAGGACATTTGTGTATGTGAAGTGTAGATATTCAGCATCATGAAACTTGGCAGATGTTAGTTGGGCAAGTGAGGGTGCTTTATTGAAGCTGAAATACAGAAGCATTGCAAAAACAGAAGTCAAAATCAGGTGTGGTGTGACAGTTGCATTTTTGGTCTTCGGTTTGCTGTTGCTGGTTCAGTAGTTACTGATAAATACAGCCTCTTGGAAGGGAGGGAGTCCTGCTGCTGCACAGCATTAGGTGCTTTTTGTCTAAGGCAAGTTATGAATCTGTCAGTGTGTGGAATCTGTCAGGAATATTGTCTCAGATACCATTGTGTGGAGACTTTCCAGCCTTTTTTAACGCCTGTCCAATTAGAAGAAACTGCATACTAGGTAGACTTAGCGATACTTCAATCCTAACAGACTGCAGCCATTTCCGATTCAAGTGGCAGTTGAATTGGAGTCTTAAATAAAAAGTAACTTCTAGTCCTCCCAAATAAAAACTTTTAATTGCTAAATATATAGGGATGAATAGATCGATACCCTGATAAATCCCTCATAAGGATTTTGCATCTGAATCAATTACTTCTTTCAGTATTCCTTGTGTATTGCTAAGACTAACAGAAGGTTTCTTTTACAGCAAGACCAAAGGAAGCCTCAAATATTAATAAGATACAGGCTGATCATTAAATCTATGTATGAATGTCAGGCAGCAGGCTGGGAGTGTGTGGTACGAGATGTTTTGGTTGTCCTGCTGCTAAACCTCTTTGACATCGTGTATTGTATATATCCTGTATCTGTTAAAAGTGTTACTCCTCAGAAGTGTGGAAGGATCGCCCAGAAGAGCTTTGCATCTTTTCTTCATCATGGTAGGGAGCTACATGGAGGCGGGTGATTGTGTCCTCGCATTCCCCTGCTCTAGTGTAATTAAGGTTTTCTAAAATGCATCAGGATTTGGGATTCCTTGTCCTTTGAGTTCTTTCTTCTGGATGAGAAAGCTCCCACACAGGCATTGCCTGCCATTTGCTTGTACTGTACAGCACTTCCACACACCTGGGCAACCTGCTCTGAGATGAGGGCAACCACAGTGAGTGTGCTGTGCTTATCACACACTGATAAGCTCCTGCCATGAGCTGTTCACTGGCAGCCGGAGGGTGGGTATGAAAGGACATGCTGCTCTATCAGTTCAAATCAGTTTATTTAAACCAGCGTTCCTCAAATGCTGTTACAGGGTTACATGCTTCTAATGAACTTGTATCACAGGAGAGGAACGGAGAGTGCTTCCTCTCTTCCCTTGTGGGACAGGGGGAAGGGACTCTGCTCTGGGGATAGAGGCAAAGTGCTGTGGGGCTGAGAGGAGGGGGAAGTCTTGGAAAGCGGATGATATCTCACTTCTGTCCCTTCTGCTTTGACTCCAAACACAAGCTGGAGACTAAGATGGTGTTCAGGTGGGAGAGAAAGGGGAAGATGAAGTGTCTCTGTGGCTATAGGATATGAAAGGAAAAGATACCAGTATGGAAACCTAGGTAGTGAAGCTAAGCAATGACTGAAGCCATCACTAAGGATTGGGATTTTGTGGGTTTTGTTTGGTATTTTAATTTTATGGGTTTTTTTTCTTTGTTTGATTTTTGGTTGGGGGTTTGGTTTGGTTTTATTTTGAGGGTTTTGTGTGTGTGTGACTTTTCTGTGTCATGGAATTGCCATTTTTCTCTAAGCCTAAGGGTTTTGACCACAGTGACATGAGCATTCCCTCTGCCTCAGCCCCCAGAGGAGGGAAGGTGCCTGAAAGGAAGGTGCTGCAGGGGTTGTACTTCCTGCAGGCTGCTGCTGCTCTGGTTAACTATCATCAGATGAGCACATGTGACTGCTGCCTCAAACCAGGAAGGATGTAGTTTGGAAGACAAGATCTTGCAGCCTTGCTTTTTTGTCTCCCTTGAAGGGAATCATCAGGCTTTTTGCATAGGTTTTGGGTGTAAAAATTCGGGGAGTCAGTTAAATAGGCAGACTTGTTTAAATAGACTTGTCCTTAGGAATGTGTATTTCCAGGCCTGGCTTCTTGTTTGGTTTTGGGCCAAGGAATGTCTAAGGGAAGTGTTCAAAATATTCTCTAGATAGCTAACTGGCTTCCAAGTTGTGCCAGGTAAGTGTAGTTGGCAAACAGATCTTGGAGTGCCATCCGTGACAGCTTGAGCTGATCTGAGCTGTCTCTCTTGAACGCTCCTTGCCTTTCTCCCGTGCCAGCCCTGTTTTCTGCCGATTCTGGTGGGAGAGGAAGAAAGGGAGATGGCGCAGTCCCAGGTGGCTCAGGCTGCTGTGGTACCACCTGCTCGAGCAGCAGTTTAATGTTGTGAGCCTGTACAAAGCATTCTGCTGTCAGAGGGATGTTCTTGCCACCCTTCTGGCCCTGGGTCCTCACCGCTCTGTTGTGTTGGCAAAGGCATTTCTCATCTGAGTTAGGTCAGATCTCTGGATGTGTTTGATGTGTGGAGCAAAACTGCCATGCGTGGTGGGTGTCTCTGAGCTGCCCAATGCAGTCCCATGACAGGTGCTGCCTTGGCCCATCTGTTCCCGGGGCAGGGGGCTCTGGCTGGGCTCCCAGCCCTGCCCCTGTACAGCACGTAGGTGTTGTGTGTGTGGCTGGTGAAGCGTGAGCCGCTGCTCGGGACACAAGGGTGCTGAAGCCTGAGAGGGACTGTGGGAGCACAGCTTAACTTCTGCTGCTTCTAATCGCCTCTCTCGGTTATGGTTTCACAACAATACCAAAATACTCAGCCCAAACCCCCATCACTGCAAAAACCTGGTTAGTTCATGGTCAGCTTGGCTTCCTGATCTCAAACTGCAGTGAGGGGAAATGCACAACTGCAGTTGTGCTGAGATTGTTACTGAAAGGAGAACTGTGTCTAGTTCTGAGAGCACTGCCTGGGAAATTTCCTACTGGCTTTTCTGTCTGGAATCTGGGACAAATGTAGATTTTTAGGGAGTGACTCTGTGTATGGATTGACTTGGCAAGGATTTGAAATGCACCCCAATGCCATAGATTTGGAACCTGTATGTCATGTAATGAAACTGTAAAGTGATGCTGGGTTTAAGCTAGTGATGCACTAAGGCTCAGCCAGTCCTGAACTCACTGCAGATAAAGGGCACTCTTCATTATTACTCAATCGCATTTTTCAGCTACCAGTTTTGAGTAGTGCCTGCTGTAGAAATACCTTGTGAATGTAAAAGAGGCTGAATTTTTGTCTTCTGAGATGACTAAGGTTTTCCTGGAAGTTTCCTGGTATCTCTTTTTAACTGCTGTTGAGGTGAAAAACGGAACAAGGGATGAATTGCAACTATTGCTTTGTGAGCAAAATACTTGTAGAACTATTTTCTACTTACCTGAAGACGTCATGTAAATGAGAGCATCTTTCCTGCAAAGATGGTGCAAGCGAAAGTGTGAGGTGAAGTCACTTCTCAAGTTTAAGTATCTAAAATGGGCTGATAGTCCTGAACTGAAACTTGCTGTAATCTCTGTAATCAAGCTATGTTAAAGCTTGTCTGTGTAAAAAACATACTAAGGTTGAAGAACAACTGTTGGAATCTCTTTTGGATTGTCAAATGTATGAAATGGATATGTGCATCTTGAATTTACAAGGGTCTGGATTGCGATACACAGCCTCAGTTTTGCTAAATCATGTAATGGATGTTTTGACTAATTGTCTTTTTTCCTTCCATCCCCCCCCCCCCCCCCCCC
>VZTE01001517.1:354902-419123 GCA_013397775.1 Eulacestoma nigropectus
AGGTGTTGTTTGGATTGTAGCATAGAGGCACTATGTACTCAGAGTGGAGATCCTTGCATCTTGTCATTCAAAATGATCAGGGGAATACCAGTGTACTTCACAGCTATCCTGAGAATGTGGGGAGAGAAGTGGCAAATGCAGTGGTGCGTCCTCTTGGACAAGCTTTAATTACATCATCTGTTGGAAGTGAGAGTTTACTGAAAACAGATAAAGAAGTAAGTGCCTTTCCTTGGAGATGATAGTTTCCTTCATGCCAGAGTGACAGTTTAATGGTTTTCTATAGCCTCTTTTATTTTTCTCTCTTTATTGTCCCAACTTTTATGAGGCGTGTTACATTTTTAGTTTAATAATGTCCATAGGGCTTTTATTAGCAACTAGATCATAGCAACAGCATACTTCATGATTTAATAGTAAATGTTTATCTGGGCTACTGTACCAGGAAATTCAGGCTAAAGAAAACCTACCGAAAAAACCTCAAAACAAACCCAAGGAATTTAGCATTTAACACAAAGCCTTTCTAATTACCTTGAGTTTTGAAGCAACAGTATGTGACTCTAAAAAAAGTCTTTGTATAGTACAAGTATTTATTAGAATTTGAAAATCTTTCACCAGCAGCTTTTGTGTGTTCTGAAGAGTTCTCTCTACAGTTTAGATATAAGAGATTCAAGATTTAGAGAGTGATTTACCATTTATTCATATTCTTCATAATATCGTGATATATAAGTTAATGGTTTGGTGTTTTCTTGCAGGCTATGTTAAACAGAATTGCCCATACAGTATAACTACTGTTATTTTTTTTTGCTCTGACCAATACTTACTTATGAATATTTATTTTTAATAACTTTTTCTTTGTGTTTGTTAGGTAAAATGGACTATGGAGGTGGTTTGTTATGGACTGACCCTCCCTTTGGATGGCGATACTGTGAAATACTGTGTGGATGTGTATACAGATTGGATTATGGCTCTTGTGTTACCTAAGGACTCTATTCCTTTACCCGTTATTAAGGAACCAAACCTTTATGTTCAAAGCATTCTCAAACATCTCCAAAATCTCTTTGTACCAAGGTGAGTGTTAGGGCTGGGATGCTCAGGAGGCTGAAGGATTCCAAGCTATAGTCAGCAGGTAACCTGTCAGAGGACTCATGAGGCATGGAGGCTCTTGAGTAAACTAAGACTGCTATTGCTGCAAGCTTAGGAGGAAGGTGTTTCTCCAAACGTCTTTTGTAAATTTTCAGTAGCAAATTGAGTTATTGCTGCTATGGTTAGGTAATTAAAGTCACAGATATTTCATATACTTCTATGTTTACTGTCCTAAGAGCTTCAAGATTTATCTCTGTTGGATGACTGGAGGGTAAGGGAAAAGGCAGAAGAGCATCACTCTGTGACCATGTGCTTTTCGTTGTGTAAAACTGAGATAAACTATGAGCCCATTATGGCAGTCCCAGCCCTTGTTATTCAAGATTTGACCACATTTGTGATGTACTGAAGGATCTTGCAGTAAGTGACTACTCTGTGCCTGCCTCTTGCTGCCTGTTAAATGTGCATGGTTAGGCTGACTGTGCTTCACTGGTAGTTTTGAAAGAACCCCCTGGTGGAGTGCTTGCTGCCTGACATCCTTGGATGATGGTGTTGAGATAGACATGTTTCTAGGTCTTGGGCACAGCTGCATTGTCAGAGTGCACAAACATGATTACCTTGTTTATAGTTTATGACAAGTTTACCTGCTGCTGTTGGACATATGTACTGGATAAGTAAGATTAAATAATAGTGCCCCCTGAAAAGGTACTTAACTTCAGATCAATGTTTAGTATATTGCCGTAAGTATTGGATCATCTGCTTTTATCAGTATTAATAATGTAATAATGAAGGCAGGTGGCCTTCAAAGTGCTCTGCTGCACTTGGGTCGCTTCACTTTACTAAAAGCTTTGTTAATAAAGGACTTTGAATAATTTGTGCAAATTCAGAGGAGTTCTTTGGTATTTATTGATCGCTTCAAAGTCTATCACCTACCCTTAGCTGCTGTTGCTCTTAACTTGTAGTGAAAATGCATTTTAATTCCCATTGAAGGATGGTCAAGGCAATGACACAAGTCTGAGGAAAGCAAGCTTCTGGGTTAGACTGCAGCAGGAGTTTGTCACTAAACTTCAAGAAGTGCAGAATACAGTCTGCTGTCTGGGATCCTTTACTCCTTTGGCACAGCAGAGAAGGAATTCTTCAGTAGTCCACTGGATAGTTGTTTCTGTGATCCCTTGCTTGCTGTCATGCCGTGAGCCCTAGTAGCAGGCAGCTCAATAGTACAGCTTCTTGTGTCCTGTTGGCACAAGCTTCCACTTCACCCTTCTCTCCCAAAATCGTTGTTCGACCTTGATGTAGGCTGGTAGACTACATGTGATAGCTGTTGAATGAAATAATTAACACCTAGAGACAGGGAGAGCCAAAAAATCATTATTTCAAACACTGTCCCTGTAGTATAGCTGTTCTATAGTTTTTCTTCCAAGAGCCTCTGAGATGTATCTTAAACACTGATTTTTTTTTTTGTGGCTGCTGCTGTCAACGCTTGATGTTCAAGTCCCTACTCTCTTTTTAAGTTTTGCCCTCCAGGCAGCTGTGTTCAGAATTCAGTCCAGCAACAGGAAAATTCTCCATACTGCAAATGAAATGCAGAACCGAGTTGTGCACACTTGCCTTGAATAAAAGCAAAGATTCAGACTTAGGTGTGTGGTGGGGAAGAGGAGAATAATTTCTGGGTTTACCCAGTTGATGCAGGTTGCTGATGCCAATGGGCTCATGTAGAAAACTTATCCAGGAGCTATTATAGCAACCTGCATTGAACTGTCTCCTGGAAAAGTCTGTTCTTGTGTTGAAGATACTAAGCCTTTATTGTACACCTATGTCCTATGGAAGGTTGTGATTAAAATAACTTCCTTCCTCATCTTGGTTCTCTGGAAACGATGTAGCTGTTGGCTGCCTTAAAAGTGGTGGCCCACAGTTGTGAAGGTTTCAGACCCAGAGGGTGATGTATAGGTGAGATGTGAAATGCAGCAGCCTGAAGTGGGCACTTTAGTGTAAATGGCATCTCAGGGCCTTGTGTACACTCATACAGAGCAGGTGCATATAGATTGTTCTAGTCTGAGTGCTCAGCTGAATCAAATATTTACATGCACAGTCCTTGAAATAGTATGGTGCTGAAAAATAGAACTCTGAAAGATGGGCGAGTCAAGTTACCTCTCCTCTATCTGCTATAGTGATGAGAGAGAGGGTGTTTATGTCCTTCCCTCCTGCACTGGCCTTCTGTCCACACTGAAGAACCAAACACTTTGTTGATATATTTGAATAGTCCCCAGGCAACCCCCAGGCTTTTCATTTCTGGCAACCCTAGAATTTCCAAGAGGTCTTGAAGATGACTTAAGCAGTAGTGGTTGTTACTGCTGTCAGGTAAAGTTTCAGTGCCACAGACACTGTTGGAAGGAAATATGAGAACTCTCTTGTCCTGTATTGCCTCCCCAGGAGAGTGAGATACAGATATCCGGGCCCTCTGCAACAAAAATGTCTGGAATTGCTTGAGAGACCATGGAATATATGACTGCCAAAGTACTTTTTTTGTAATAACTTCATGTGCTTCTCATATGAAATCATGGGAACAGTACTTGTTAGGAAGAAGTATGGCCAAAAGGCCAAGTTCTGTAGAAATCTAGATATCTAGAAGTCTAGAAATAGTGCAAGCAGAGCTTGTCACTGGGTTAACTTTATGGACAAGAGGAAGTCGTAGATGGACAGGAATCTTTGAGTTGCCTTTACAAGATTAGCTCAGAAGTATCTCATTAGCTTGCATATAAGCCCTGTTTTTTTACAGTTTCTCCAAATGATTAGGGAAACAAGTCTTGACGCAGCCTTGGAGGCTTCAAGCCTATATAAATTAAGGATATCTTTTGATTTAAACAATCTGTTCTGTTGTTGCTCAGGCGAAAAATAGTGCTTTAAGCAAGGCAGGGCTCACTTGTGTGATAGTTTGTTGTTCTACAGAGAGACTCTGGGTTATGATCTAGCGCTAGCATCAAGCAACCCACTGAGGTCCTGAACTGTGGCTAGTAGTCTGCAATTTTGCGTTAGACGTTATCTTGTCTCTTTGTGATCTTGTTTCTGGTACTGTAATACAACATTTATGCTATCAAGATAAAAGCTAAAAGTATTTAGTGGACGAGCACGTTCCTGAGGTGCTTGCCATGCGACTTGACTTGTGCGTTATACCACATTGAAAATGTTTGGTAGGAATCTGGTAATACTAAGTAGTCCGGTGGAAGGTAATACTTCTATGATTTTTTTTTTTGTCATCCCTTCAGTGAGTGGTAGGAGAGATGATGAAATGATGAATGATTGAAATATGCCTTACATATATTGCACACTCTAATTTGTAATCTCTTCTTTCACCCTTTAAAATGTAGGCTTCCTCAGCTTTTTTACTAGTGTCCTCAGATACTGTCCAGAATGTGTCATGTTACTGTTTTGTACCTGTTCTGCCTTGTCCAGACTAACTGATGGGAAGAGATGATGCTGCCTTATGCTGCTTCTGCACAACTTTGTGTTGAGTAACTCAGCAGTGCCAGCGTGGATCTGATTATTACTACAGGGAAAACCTTGAAAATATGAAATAGTTTCCTTTCTTCCTTCCTTACTCCTAACTGCTTGGATTTACAGAAGAAGATCCAGAAGGGGGTCATTAAATAGGAACATCAGACTAAAGGAAGAAGGGATAAGAGTTGATTTGGAAACAAGAGGAGAGCTAGGAAGAATTTAAATTAGTTTGTTAACAATATGTTCTCCTAGTTTTCCCACTTCTGAATTATGTATGTAATAATTCATGATGTCTCAACTGGATTGTCATTGTTTGGCCCAAGATAAATCTCTTTGAGATGATGGATTGTGCTCGCTCCGGTGAGCGTTTGCTCTATGTATTGAGTCTCACATAGGGAAGAGTGTGCTTATTAAGGCAGAGTTAGGATGCCTAGAGACAGAGTTGAGGTGCGCAGAAGTATATTGACTCATGTTCTTGAGTCTCGCTCAATAATATTTGTTTCATTTTGTAACTGCTGAAAGTTCATGTTACTGGATACATCACTTCATAGTTCTGTTTCTCGAGCATTGTTTTCTTCTCTTGCAGGCCAGACCCGGGATCCAGTCAGATCAGACTGTGCTTGCAGGTTTTGAAAGCTGTTCAGAAGCTGGCTCATGAGTCGACAATTATGGCAAGAGAAACCTGGGAGGTTTTGTTACTATTTCTTCTTCAGATCAATGACACTCTTCTAGCAGCTCCAACTGTGCAAGGTTCATGTTCATCTTCCATTTGGTTAAATTACTGGAAAAACTTCAGGCTCTTTTTGACATTCAGCTGCCAGCAGGATGGGGGAAACCCATTAAAAGCTCTAAGGAGCTACCAAAGTACAATAGCTCACTCCTAATTCTGTCCCATTACTCCAAAATAAAGCATTGCCAGAAAAGACTGAATGATTTGGAGCTAAGTTTTCCTAAAAGTATTTTTGCAGGACAATGACTTTGTACAGGAACAGTTTGGGATGAACAGTTTCAGGCAATGTTGTTCCCTGTTTGTTTCACTGAAACCCCTTTGTCTTGCTGTTCAGTCTGCCTAGTGCAAAGTAATAGTGTCAGTTTTACCTATTAAAATAAAGAAACTTCAGTGTAGACACAGTGCAATAGAAGACTGCCTAAGATTGGTGAATTCTTGCTGTCCCTTATTACACATATGTGGCTGGGCATTATCTTTTGTATTTGGTCTTGCAAAAAGGCTAATTGGCTGTAGGAAGCAATCAAGAATCACTCTTAAAAATTATGAAAAAAATGAGCTTAATCTTTATGCACTTTAACCAAAACTTCCTTGGGGAGATATTTGAAGTTATTTAGATGGAACACTAACTGAAGGTGTGCTTTGTTTCTGTTGTAAGGTGGCATTGCTGAGAATCTGGCTGAGAAATTAATTGGTGTGCTGTTTGAGGTATGGTTACTCGCTTGTACACGGTGCTTTCCAACACCACCTTACTGGAAAACTGCCAAAGAGATGGTGGCTAACTGGCGACATCATCCTGCAGTAGTTGAGCAGTGGAGCAAGGTCATTTGTGCCCTTACTTCCAGGTAGGAGAAATCCCATGGAAATAAATTTGTGTACGGGGATAATCATGGTTATACGTGTTTTGGAGTTGCTTATTTGTGGAATGCACAGCAATCTAAAAGTGAATGAGCAATGCAAAGTGAGAGATCTTGCTTTATCCTTGGATTGCGTGTGTGTTCCTTTGTTCTGCAAGGGAAGATCTGAGCTGGATTGTTGCTGTTGTTGTGTAAGCCTAGCACCTCTCTGATACTTAACGCTTCGCGATATGTGTATTAGTCTCCATCATTGTGACTCTTCATCATATGCCCTGAGGAATGACTCGAGAATATTAGTATAGCATTATATATGTGGATTTAATGACAGTCGCCATCAAAATTATTAGGTGCTTTTTAGTGCTTGTGTTGCTGGGTTTGAGGTGACTCTTGGACTCTGATTGGACCCTGTGGACCTGGAACTGTGTTACAGCTGCCTGGCACTTGTGCTCTGGCGGTTGAGATGTGATGGGCCAGAGGCAGCCCACAGGCTCTCTGCTCTAGTGAGTAGGGGAGAAGAGCTGTACCGAGTCTTGCTGGGTGTGGGAACAGTAAGGATCATGCATGACATAATTGTTTAGGTTGGAAAAGACCTCTAAGATCATCAAATCCAACCATTCCTCCCGCACTGCCAAGCCCACCAATAACCCATGTTCCCAAGTGCCACATCCGCATGTCTTTTAATGCCCTTTGGTGACTCCACCACTGCCCTGGTAACTTGTGCCAGTGCCTGACAACCTTTTCCATCCAATCTAAATGTCCCCTGGCACAGCTTGAGGCCATTTCCCAATGTCCTGTCTCTTATTACCTGAGAGAAGAGGCCAACCCTCTGTTGGCAGTAACCTCCTTTCATGTAGTTGTAGAGAATGAGAAGGTCCCCTCTGAGTCTCCTTTTCTCCAGGCTGAGCCCCCCAGCTCTCTCAGCTGCTCCTAGTGCTCCAGCCCCTTCCCCAGCCCTGTTCCCTTTTCTGGATATGCTCCAGCTCCTCAATGTCTTTCGTGCCATGAGGGGCCCAAAACTGACTCCAGGACTGGAGGTGCCTCACCAGTGCCCAGTACAGGGGACAGTCACTGCCCTGATCCTGCTGCCACACCATGGCTGGTACAGGCCAGGTGCCCTTGGCCTCTTGTTCACCTGGGCACACCAGGCTCTTGTTCAGCTGCTGTTGATCAGCACCCCCAGGGCCTTTCCTACTGGGCATTTTCCAGCCACTCTGCCCCAAACCTGTAGCTCGAGGGTTGTTGTGACCCAAGGGCAGGACCCATCCCTTTGCCTTGTTTAACCTCATAGTGGCTTCAGCCCCTTGATCCAGCCTGTCCAAATCCCTCTAGAGATCCTTCCTGTCCTCCAGCAGGTCAGCTCCTGCCCATCTCAGTGTCACGTGCAAACTGGCTGAGGGAACACTCACATCTGAGGGTTGCAGGAGAGTTTCGGCTGTAGTAGAAGGCTCTGAACACTGAGGAGAGTTTCAGTACCCTTATTGTTGAGGTCTTTTTGGTATGAAGTCTTTGTGGGACAAATCTCAGCCTCTTGGAGGAAAGAACTGAATTAATTGCTGGTACGAGGGTGGTCTGGGTCTCCTCCTTCCAGCTCTTCTGAAATATCAGTAACTTATTTCTGTGAAAGTTCAAAAATGTGTTAAAATTGCTGCATTGTGAAATATTCAATAGTGTATTTTTCTGAAAGGGTTTATTTTAACTTAGAAAACTTTTGCTTTGAATTACCTGTCAAGATGTGAAGTGTGGACAGATTTTTCCAGGTTATGCAGCTACTTGTTAAACCTCTGGGAAATAAAGCTGCAATACGAGTTCTGTGTATTTCCCACGCTATTTCTTTAGCTATTTTTAGCTTGTTAGATGTAGCGTTACATAACGGAAAATACTTTGATTCACTGATCTGAAAAGAACAGCTCTGTCTCAAAACATGTGTTGGTGTTCTGCACCATGTACTGTGCCTACACTTTCTCTCCCATTGTTGACTAACAGTCTTGGTTCTGTTGGTGCACAGGAGTCTGCAGGGTTTCTGGAATGTGTTAGTCTGTGTTCAGTAATGTTGGTTTATGCCTGATACATGGAAAGTTAGGCTCCTCTGAGGCTGGCTTTAAGTTCAGTGGTATTTTAAGCTGCATTTTTAATACTTCAATGAAGCTCCAGCTTCAAACAGTTAAAATGTTTTAGTAAACAGTTCTGTGAATTGGGTTATTAGCAATAAGCTGAGAGTAAATGTTTCAAATTAAAAGCATATGGAAAATTATATTTGGAAATCTGTACGTATATGCAGTGTTAATTTGTGTCCTTGGCTATGGTTTTTAGCAGGATGAAACTGGAGTCTTAATTGTGTTGCCATACCAATAGATACTACTTTTACCCCATCTAGTTTGCTTTAAGTATATTTTAACTGTCATGGATGTGTGGCTTAAAATTTATTTCTATGTTCAATCATTCTTGAAAATGTCCCATATTTCACTAAAGATTTGGCCATGTTCTTTGAAAAACTGATTTCTTGCAGTCATAGGGAGAACTGAAGCAGTGCACTGTGTTGCCAGGCAGTGATGTGGTGCGTGACCGTGCATGGGATTGGGCCAGGCACTTTTGGGTCTTTCAGAGCCAGGTAATTCCTCAGCAAAAACATAACATGGGGTCATGCCTCTGGGTACTAAATGTAGGTGGATACAGGGCTGGAGAGCATTTGCTACCTGGTACAGATGTGTGTATTTCTGGTATTAAGGAAACTTCCCAGTTTGACTATTTCAAGACTCTCTGGCAGTCACTCTCCCACCACCAGTGACTTTAACTGCTGGGACTGAAGCCCCTTTGCAGCAGCAGCTCCAGTGAGCCGAGGAGTGCCCTGCTTGACTCCCTGCACTCCCCACTCTCACAGTCAGACCAGGTTTCCTCAGCAGTTCGACCGCAAGTTTCCCATGGGAGTCTCAGATGTCTTGTTCCGTAAAGCCCTTTATTCCTGGCACAGTAAACAGAAACAGCTTGAGCTGGTGCCTCCAAGGAGCAGCCCCAACAAAAGACTCCTGGGCTTTTATCCCCTCACAGTCCAAGCTCATGCAAGTCTCAGCTCTTCCTCCCTAGTCCTCAGCTCCTGTAGTGTCTGAGCACTTGGCTGGGCCACAGGTCCAGTGGCCTTTGTTATGGACAAGGTCGGCATTTCCCAGCCTCTTGCCCGAGGCTCCCTTCAGGGAGCTCAATCTGCAGCTGTCACTGCAGTGCACCACCAGCTCCTGCACTGAATGAATTCCTCATCATCCTTGCATCTTGGAGAAGGCCTCACATCCTAAAGCTCTTTTGCTTTTCTATCCAGGCTGTTAATAGGCTATGATTTCAGACACTTATGTTAACTGGCTGCAGGTTACTGCCCAGTGCTGGGAGAAGTGGAAGACGGAAATTCAGCCTGTTTGACTCTTGGTTTAGGAGTCAGCCAGAGACTATTTTTCTCCTCTTCTTCTCCTAGTTGTAATGACTTTATCTCTATAAATCTATATGGATTTATAAGTGAGCAAGGATGAAGTGGGACGTTTCTTGACCGTTACAAGGAAGTTAGCTTAGGGAAAGACAAACTGATTTCTGGGAATGCTGGGATATTGAGAAGGTGCAATGCAGATCTCTTCTATTCCTTTAGAGAACATCAAGACTATGTTGATCAGGGAAATTGAACTGTAATTTGGTGAAGCTGGGTATGAAGCAGGGGTCAGATTAGACAGCAGGAGCTCAGTGAAGGTCACTGGTGACTCTTCAGGTAGTTACAGCTCTTCTAGGGAAAGATCTCCATTTCTCCAAGCACTGTCCTCATGGCACTGGATCAGTGGTTTGCTCTTTGCTGGTCTGTAGATTCCAGCCTCCGGCAGATGAAGTGCATCTGTTTTGAAGAACTCACTAAACTGTGCAAGTCCTATGCTGCTTGTAGGTCAACAGTGAGTGCTGCTCAGGGTGCTGGGGTACAGTGTAGGTCATCAGTCACGAGCTGGAATTTAGAACTGCAACCTAATATGACTTGATAGTGTCGTTGAATGCTTGAGCTCAAGAGCTGTGGGGATAAGGGCTTAAATTCCTTCTTTTTTATTTATTTAAAAAAAAATTTTCCCTCTTCCTTCTCATGTTACGTCCTGTCAGATGTGCATGGTGCTGTGATAATTGGTGACCCCTCTGGCTGAGCGATGGGAGAGTTGCTGAGGGGTCTTGTGCCTTAACAGCTCTTGGGCTTAACAGCTGGAGCTTTAGGCAGGCTCCAGGTGTGCACCATCCAAAGCTGTAAGAGGGCTGAGTGATTGTATAAAATGAGATGAAAAGTCTAGGAAAACTTGGGATGTTGCATTGTTGCCTGTGGACTCACCTGTGGGCTGCTGATACCTTTGGGGCTCAAATGCACTGTTAAATTTTGAGGAGTATGAGCTGAAGGACAGGTCTGTCTGACTTGCTTTCTAGGTTGCTGCGTTTTACATATGGACCTTCATTTCCTCCATTTAAAATTCCTGATGAAGATGCTGGTCTGATTCCTCTTGAAATGGATAATGAGTGTGTTGCACAAACGTGGTTTCGCTTTTTACATATGCTGAGGTATTGTAATTATAGCCATCCATTGTTCCTATTCTTGCATCAGATCTATACATTTGCGTGACAAATGAAACATTTCTCTGGAGATTGCCAAGATTAAACACCTAAACAGAAAAAAATGAGATTGTTGTGCCTGTGCCCTGCAGCAGCTCAGGGCAGGCCATGAATGGTGTTGTTCAACTTTGAATTCTGACTCTTTCAAAATGTAAACTGGTTCAGTTAATTAAAAACTATTTTAGCTATTTGGCATTTTGGAGGATCTGAAAAACAAGAGGTCAATAGAATTTTGTTTGTCTGAGATAGCAAACAGGAAAAGCTGAACAATAGTTCTGGGAGATGCATACAACTTCCATTTATTCTCCAGGGTGTTAAATTTAACCTACAATTTATTTTTTAAATGAGTGTTTATGTATTTATTTTTATGAAGAAAGCTATACAGTTAATTTTAACATATGTGTTAATCTTAAATGCACAGCTGAACCAAATGCTGTGCTTTGTTTTAAAGATTTTTGGGCATGGCATTACATTAATGCTCTCAATAGCCAGAATATTAAACAATTGATGTAAAATGCAGTTTCATAGTTAGAGCTAGATAAACATTAGACTGTTTAACTAACTAACTAAAAAACCCTCTTTTCTTCATTTGTACTACTAATATCTCAAGTACTGTAGTCTTCAAATTTGGAGTTTTCAAATTTTCTGTTTCAGGATTTGAGTCAGTCAGGAAAAATTGCTCAGACTTTTACAATCCACTCCCTTTCTTGTCACTGTTTGACAATATTTCATTAATTGCTTACCTTTCTGGAATAACTTTAACAATGTAAGGAACTCTTAACTGGGTTCAAAAAACCTCATAAGTAATTAATATTACTGCAATAATTAGTCTAGCAAGTGCTTACTCTGGTTTGTTTTATTTTACTAAAATTGTTCAGTGTATTTGGGTAATGCTTGAAATGAAGACAGTTAAATGCTGCCAACCCAGGAAGTGAAAATTGCCTTCCTGTGATGGAGTAACAGCTAAAATGTATTGATATTGGATGCTGGTTTGTAGTGTTATTTAAATGCCTTAAACTATTGCATCTTCAAGTGTTTTAAAAATCTTAACAGCAGTTCTTAAACTGACTCACATATATTTTGCTCTTTTTGTGTGCAGTAATCCTGTGGATTTGAGTAACCCAGCCATTATTAGCTCTACCCCCAAATTTCAGGAGCAGTTTCTGAATGTGAGTGGGATGACTCAAGAACTGAATCAGTACCCCTGCCTTAAACATCTGCCTCAAATATTCTTTCGTGCCATGCGTGGAATCAGCTGTTTAGTGGATGCATTCCTAGGTAATGTTTTTGTCTTACCCATGGATAGCTAGGAACATTAACTTAATCATTATTTTATTCTCTTTAAATCTGTGTTTGCCATAAATACAACAATAATAATTTATCATTTGCAAGTGTATCCTGGAACTGATGAGGAGGGGACCTCAGATCACTTTTTAAAAAGTCTGTATCCACAACAGTAACATTTGAATGCATGAAGTTGTAGATGGCCTTAGTTTCCAATGCAAAACAGATAAATCAGAAATATAAAATAAAACCAGGGATCTCTTTCCCAAACAAGGCTTCTTTTCTCTTTCCATCAAATCACCAATGTAAGTGCTATGCTTTAGCTTGTTGTGAGCACTCAACACCGTGTTTCTAATCTTTGTGACAACTGCTGTGTGCTTGTTTTATAAGGTGTTGAATTTGGACTGTCATCTTAAGATCTTTGTGAGTGTTTCACTTAGTTTTATGGTTAGTGGGTGACTACTACTACTGAGTAGAAAAGTCGTGTTTCTTTGTGTCTGCTGGTAGCTAAGTAGCACTGGCTGGTCAGTTTTAAGAAACAGGATGGGTACCTGAAATTTAAAGCATTATACTTAGTATGCTTCTGACTTAGTGAAAGTTCTTCAGGGAATATGTGCTATTGTAAACTCGGAAGAGCTGCCTGTCTCCAGCTGCTTTTCTGCTTAAATGTGTGCAAACAAATGTCATCTGCCATAAGCATGAGCTGATATGAGACTTCGAGCAGATGTGTAAACAGTATTAGAAAAAAACCTGCCAGTGGAATGAGGCCGTCAGCCTGGAGAAGAGCAGGCCCTAAGGACACAGAGGGCAGGGTTAGATTGGATATTGGGAAGAAATTCTTCCCTGTGAGAGTGGTGAGGCTCTGGCACAGGATGCCCAGAGCAGCTGTGGCTGCCCCATCCCTGGAAGTGTCCAAGGCCAGGTTGGACAGGACTTGGAAGAACGTGGTCTATTGGAAGGTGTCCCTGCCCATGGCAGGGGATGGAATGGAGGGTCTTTAAGGTCCCTTTGAACCCAAACTATTCTGTGGTTTTATGAATCAGATGCTTCAGACTTCCGAAGATCTTGTAGCAAAATGAAGCACCCAGGGTGATAATAGCCCACCTAGAGTGCAGAGACAGAGACTACAATGCATTGAGGCACAGGAGAGTTCTCAGTGAAATTAAATTCAGGCTGTAGGTATGGATTGGGAGAGTGTGCTCAGGCAGACTTGAGAGCTGCAGAAACCCCTTCAACGAAGGCTGATGGGAGAGCTCATTGCCTTCTGTCACAAGTGCTAAAGCATTGGGTTTTATCTTGCTCTCTCTGGTACCTACTTGATGTGTCTGGCAAAACAGTGCATTCTATTTTCCAGCCAAATGTACCAAAATAATAGGTTTCATAGTGCATACTCTGCCTGGGGTGTAACACTGATGATTTAGCAGGAGCAAATTGTTCTGTATCGTGTTATGAATAGTAGTTAGGTACTTTAATTAACATGGTCAAAAAGAATCTCAAATTCTCAAGCACATTGCAGTTTCCCACATCAATTTTCAAATGGGACGTGAAGGTGTTGGTATTTGTTAAAACGGGCAGAAGTGGTGTTTGTCACTTCAAGTTTTGCAGATGTTGAGTTGCTTCTGATTCTGATTGGGAAGAGCTCTGTACACCATGACTTTCCCTGAAGCTGGATAAAAATTGGTCTAATGTCCTGCTGCTGTCAGAAAAATCATAGCTTGCTCTGCTTTCTTACTCCATCTCGTGTACTGCCTTAGTATTTGACTGTTCAGCAGCTGATTCAGCTCAAACCCAAGCAGAAAGCTGTGTGGTGGATGGGTTTCATCTTTATTTAGTGAACTAAGATGGCTTTAAGGGCCAGACATCTTAGAGATGTCTCAGAAAAAGGTGTGGGAGTTATGATTGGGAAAAAAAGGCAAAGGTGAGAGGCATCTGAATTTTGGCAGAAGTGTGCTGTGAAATTGTCTTTGGCAAGTGAACCTTGCTTCTTTCCCTCTGCCTGCTTCTAGACTGGTTCCTCCCATCTGTCATTTCCCACAGCCTTAAGGTGGGGGGTTCTTTGGTGGTTTTTAATCAATTGTTTATCTGATGTAATTACTGTTTTCATTTGCTTATGTGTTTATTTCTGCTAATAGTAAAGTAGGGAGAGGTGTTTTTCGTGCTGCTGCTGTTTTGGGGAACAGGGGGAAGCATGGCTTTTGACCAAAGGCTCCTATGCTTACTAATGGCCTGCTCTGTGTGAGCCCATGGAATTCTTGCTGAAAGCCTGCTTTATTCCTGGCCTTAACAGGCATTTCCCGACCCCGGTCAGACAGCGCACCGCCCACGCCAGTGAACAGGCTGAGCATGCCCCAGAACACTGCTACCAACACCACTCCACCCCACAACCGGAGGCATCGGGCGGTGACTGTGAACAAAGCAACGATGAAAACCAGCACTGTAAGGTTTCATACTCTGTATTTGAGTAGCTGACCCTTTGGATCATTTCCTCAGTCAGAGGAAGTAATTTCCTTGATTCTAGGAGCTGATCTGTTCTTCTGTTCAAACAGGTAACTACTGCACATGCTTCAAAAGTACAGCACCAACCCTCCTCTACTTCTCCACTCTCTAGTCCAAACCAGACAAGCTCTGAGCCTCGGCCACTTCCAGCTCCTCGCAGGCCAAAGGTTAACAGCATCTTGAACCTGTTTGGATCATGGTTATTTGATGCAGCATTTGTTCACTGTAAACTTCATAATGGAATAAACAGAGACAGCAGCATGACTGGTAAATATTACAAAAGATATATGTACTCTTTTTTCCTTGTTTTATTGACATTTCCTACCTGCAAGATTAACACGTGCATAATCTGAAAAAAGTAAGATCTGAAGTGCTCTGTTGTATTTAACCCCTTGAGCTGAGGCAGCATCTGCTATTACCTCAGCAGGTGTTTGGGGATTTCAGTTTAAAAAAAACCCCACTTTTTACTATCAAATACTCTCTTGCTCTAATAAGCATGGCACTTCCAATTATGATACTGGGGAAAATGCTATTAAGTGAAGGAAATCATATGGTAGGAGTCCGCTTCTTAATTTGAAATCTGAAGGCGTATCTATGATTAATAGCAGCTATTTATATCGACTCCTTTAATATTTGAAAAGTATTAAATGTCCTACATCACTTCACATAATGCACAAAGTGGTACTTCTCCTTGGTTTTGGAGAGTGGTGTATTTTGAATGTCTGCTAACTTTTCCAAGAGATTTATCAATCAATCTGTCAGTAACTCACTGGCCTAAGAAAAATAGGGGAAAGACACTTGTTGTAGCAAGTTGGATGTATAGTGGGACTTGACAGCAGCAATTAAACTGGTGGTCTTCCTTGTTTATTGTGTCAAATTCCTGAGTGAAAGCTTAGGATTTGGGATCTTCTAAAGGTAGTTTTAGGTATGTAGCACATGGTTTTTGAAAGTGTTCGTTGTGGATTTCTGTGGTAGGAGTTCGGAATCTCTCTGTAAAAGGCCTGTGACTCCTGACTAGGGAAACAGCTGAGCTTAGGAAGGAGTAAGGCATCCTTTGAGGGTGTGTTCGATTCCATATGCATTTAATGTATTACTGCATTTAGTGCTTTTCAGATTGATTAGATCATTTTAATTTTGACATAACCTGTTTCTTCAGCAATTTTAATGAAGTGCTTAACCTGGAAAGGAAGGATGTCAGCTGAGATGGTGCTTATGCAATAGTGTCAGCTGTAAGCAGACGTGTTGTGATGCTGGTAGAAGTACGCAGTCATCCAAAATCAAAAGGTTTAACTTCCTCGAAGGGGTTCCAGGGCCTTCTATTCATATATGCAATGTCTAATAGCATTAGAGAAATGCTATTTTCTAATAGCAATGAGAACCTAATAGCAATGAGAAAATTGTTGTGTTACTAGCCTTGCAGAGAGATTTACTGGCTTTTTGAAAACTAGAGACAGCTGTTTGGAATTGAGTTAATTCTGTTCCTCCTCTGTGCTCTTCTGAGCTGTCCATAGTGAGATCAGTCTTTGCACATCACACGATCTGCTGTGCATTAGCAGCAGTGGTTCTGAGACGATGTTGGTGGACTCCCAGGAACCTGGCTGGTCATGTCCTACTTTTTTAGCGATTTGGAAGACAGAATTAACTTACAGAAATTTAGTCAAGTGTCTGCTGCCCTTGCAGGGTGTTGTTACTGCTATGTAAGGTCGCTGGTCACTGTAGTGCCAAGGTGGGCTGCCTGAAGGAGAGAGAACTGAGGATGGACCCCTACTGCTGAAACGCTGTAGAGAGGCCCCAAACTCTGATTGCTTGATTTATCCTTTTGCTCAGCTTCTGCTTAAGGTGGGAAAATGAGCAAGACACGTAAAGGGCCAGGCCCCTGGAGTTTCTGCTGACTTGAAGCATCAGTGTCTTTTAAATGAGCTTTAAGTCCAAATTGAAAAGTTTTTGTTCTGGGAATCTGACCTGTGATTCCTGATGCCTCCAAATCTTTTCCTCCTCGAACAGCATAAGGCAGGAGGTACTATGCTGGCTGATGAGGTGGGCCAGGAGGGTTCTGTATTAGGGCCCCCCATCACAGAATTGGGGCCCATCAGTAACAATCAGTTTGGCACATTGTGCCCATCCACCTGCTCCTGCTGCCCAGTGTAGATGTGGCTTGAAGGAGGAGGGCCAGCAGAGAAGGGATGGTTAGCTGCCACGGTCCCTACCCTTAGGAAAGACATCTAAAATCTGATGCTTTACAGCTGCAATTTGGCTATTCCTGTATGTCATGGTCCATCTACTATCCTTTGTAGCCATGACACATCAGCTGCTAGCTGGAATAATCTTATCATGTCTGACACTGCTGTTGATAATCTTAGCATTAGCTTCAAGAAGCACTATTGTTTTTATGGGTGCTTTAAATGTTTTGATTGGGAAGTGTCTGCACTTAAAATCAGCTTTGCCATGTAGTACTGTCTTCCACTGGCCTACACACACTATTTTTCTTTAGGTCTGGAAGTGCAGCTGTGTAAGATCTCAGCAGCTTAAAGCCTTCTAATGTTTGCTTTGTTTCAATGCCATGCAATTAAGAATTCCTTCTCTTTTGGCTGTCTGATACGGCTTCTTTGTTTCGCTGCTGGCTGGAGGACTGAGGACCACTTTGCAAAAGTATTACAGCTTGCTCCTTGGTCCTGTAGAGACCCCCGTGCCCTGGGACACCTCTGGAATGCTGCATTTTCTAGTGTGTTTCTCTCTCCTCTTCTGTCACGTGGCACAGTCTCAGTAAAAATCCCTATGATATGATTACCGAAGAGATTCATGAGCTCAGTGCAGTGCCTACCAGGTGACCTGTGGATGAGCTGTGGTCTCAAGCTCTAGTTCAGAATTTAGTTTGGTTCTTTTAAGCAAATCTGCTGACACACATGGCCAAGCACATTGTCCTTCTCCCGTCTTACAGCGCACCTTTTTGATGAGCTCTAGGAATTAAAGAGCACTTGGTCAAGGCTGATGTGAATGAGTACCCCTCTACCCTTCCTTTTTTCCTTGTCTCGGGATCTCACATTTTACCTCTGGAACTCTTTAACCTCCAGAAAGGAAGTAATGAAAAATGATGGGTGGAAAAAATGTCCAGCTTTTTGTAGGTCTTGAGATGAAAAACTGTCTAAATGGGTAGAAGGGTAACTGAATTTGCTCGACTTGACCCTGCTTTGCTGGGGAGGGCTCACTTTCTCCAGAGGCCCCTTCAGCCTCAACTTTCCTGGTTCTGTCAGTTTAACTCCTGCCTCAGTTTTTCAGTTTTGTCATCTCATGGCTGAAGTTCTTGTACCAACCCTTGATTGGAAAACTGTAGATGTTCTACATTTGTAGTTGTTCTGGGTTTGTCTGTCTTTGGGAAGAGAGAATTGTTCTCTCTCAAGATTAGCTGGAAGTCATCTGTATACAGTTGGCTGCTGGTGGTGGTTATCACCTGGAAAGCAGTTGTCCTGTTTGCTCTTTGAGCCCTGTCCTTCACGGTAGTCCTGTGTCATTGTTTGGATTCTGAAGCAGAGCAATGATCATGCCGTCATTGGCCTGATGCTTTGGGGCCTTGAGTGCTATTATCAGGTTTTAGTTTCTGCACCCAGACTTTGATGGTGAAGCTTTGAGGTGGGCAGCTGATAAACATCACTGTGTTGTGCTGAGAGAGTAAAAATGGCCTGTTGGAAGATGGTGGTTTGAAAGCAGCTGGATCCTGCTGGTGTAATCATTAGAATTAGGTGGGTGTGTGGCATTTATGTAGCTGATAGTGTGGGATAAATAGATCCCTATGATAGATAACACCTTAATAAGAAATTGGCTATGGAGCCTATATGAGGTTAACCCAAGAATGGCAGCTTGGGTGTGTGTGTATCTGTGCCAGGGCAGGTTCAATGGCAGGATGTGTTCCAGACAAGCTTGGCTGTACGGTGCATGCTACTGCTACCTACTGTCCTCAGCCTTTGAGAATGGGGAGAGGCTCACCAGTACCTTGTTGCCAGCATTTCAGCAACTGAATCTTCCAGTCTGATGGGCTCATTCTCAATCCTTGTACCTAAAGGATGCCAGCTCTACAGTTTATAGCAGCTGAAGGAGTCACCTCAGGGGCTTGCTGGCATCGCCCAGGGGCTGTTCGCAGTGGGGGAGCCTTGGGGTATATCATTACCCTCACCTCTTCTGGCCCACCTGTCATTAATGTCCCATAGAATGTTTCTGGAGCTCTAGGAGCAAATTCTAAGCAGCCTTGACTGGGGACATAGTGAGTGCTGCCGAGGGGCTTGGTTACAGGTGTGACCCTGCCTGTTCAAAGAACTAGCTCTCCCCAGGTGGTGGGTAGTACCTGGCTGCTGGAGTTCTTACTCTCTTCTTTCTCTGGATGTTGTTTGACATGTTAATGTTTCTGGGAGTGTTCTACCTTTTGTTTCTGCTTTGGAAGATTGTTAATGGAGCTGGTGGTCAGGGGAGGCATCCTTAGGTATTCTGGTTGTTATCAACTTGGCTTAGAGAAATGGGAGCTGTAATACCGTTTGGAGCTTCTGGTTTGGAAGTAGGAGTACTGCTGTGAGGAGATTGCAGGTAAGTAACTTTCCCCCTGCAAGATGTACTCCAATTCAGAGGAGCCTTAGGATAGCCTGGTGTATGCCCCATGTGCACTGTGGCATGGGGACAGGTCTGTGAGCTGAGAAGGGTTAGTACATTCTGTTAAAGAACTTGTACATGTTGATATGAACAGCTCTAAATCTTAGTCGTATTTTGTAACTTTTTGTTCATTGTTTTGCATGGTACTTTCAAAACCATAATTTTGGACCTGTATGCCAATTTCCTATGTGTTTAACAAGCTTGCCGTATCATAAAGCTTTTAATCTACTTTTTAAAAAGCTAAAAGCTTCTTAACTTATATTACGATTTCACCATCTTAAAAGTATTTTATAACTACTGCTGTCCTTTGATTTGTTTCCACTTTATTTCTATTATCTTGCAGCATCTTTTATCCAAATTCTTCTTTCTTATAAATCTTGTAAGTAGGAACCAGTAGCTTTTCCTTAATTGCAGTCATGCTTTTCTTTTTTCATAATCCCATATTTTATTTGTAAACTCATTCTCATTGTCTCTTGTAGCTTTTGCACTTTTACTTGAAAAAGACAAGTAATTTTTTTTGTGTGTGTTTTTGAATGGGGAGGATTGTTGGCAAAAGCAAATTAATCTGCCTGAATCAGTCCCATCTTTTCTGTACTTCAGTCTGTGATCATGTCATAAATTTCAGGACTTTGCACTAACCATGTTTTTTTTACTTAAAGCTTATTTTACAGACCTAGTGTTTGATTTGTATGCATTGTGCATGTAGTGTTTTTTTCCAACTACAGTATATTGCTGGATAGCTTATTTAGGACAAAAAATGGCTCATGGGAAGATGCATAAAGATTTGTACTTATTTGCTACTTAACGTCAATGAAAATTTGTAAGGTAAATGCAGGTTAAATGATAAATTTGAGGACAAAAATTTAGGAGTAGGCACTTGTCATTAAGACATTTCCTTTAAAACAAAACAAAAAAGCACTCTATCTGTAAATTATCAGGTATTCCAACTGCTCAAGTGTTAACATGCCTTTGTTTTCAAGGCTGACTGTGAACCTGCTGTTCCCCAGTGTCCCAGAGCTGAGACAGAAGTTCTCTTTTGCTGGTAGAAACACATAGGTGTGATTCTGTCAGGAGCCCATATTGTCTGCGCAAACAAGAACACACTCTTTATGGTGTTAGTAGTCCTAGAGTGAAGCTGTCCAAGGAAGAGAAAAAAAAACTGAAAAAAAATCACACTGAGTGCAGTATATATTTTGTTTTGGTAGCTATCCTGGAAGAAAGGATGGAGCCAACGGAGCGAGTGGTCTCGTATCCACACAATGCTGATGTGTGAAAGGGAGACCAGAAATCTCTCTAGAAAGACATGGATTGGATTGGTATGGAGTGGCAGAACTGGCCTGCGGGGAGAGAGCACAGAGCTGGGCAGAACCAGGTTAGGTCACAGTGGGTTCTGAGAGGGTCGTGGAGCTGTTGTAGGATAGGGAGCAGGAGACAGCTAGCCCACAGTAGCTGCAGTCTGGAGGCTCTCTTACTAATTGACAGTTTCAGTGATCATGTGAGGGGAGAGGGACCAAATTAGGAGAAAGGGAAGGTTGTGGAATCCCATTCTCATACGGGGCCTTAAATTTTTTTGATTTTTTTTTAGTAAGTATGTTTGTACAACAAAACTGGATCAAAGCCACTTGGTGTTCAGGGCAGCATGAGATGAGTCGGCCAGCTAGAAGTTAAACACTTCCTTGGAGGTCAATAGTAATGGCACCATTGAAATTTTTTTTGTTTTTTAGGGGAGCAAGGGAAGATGGCATTTCATTTTTGTGGGGACAAGAACTAGGTGAGGGAGATCCTTGCCCTTCAGAGAGGATAGGAAGCTAGTATTGGATATAAGTGCACTCTTGCCAGCAAAAAGTTGGGACAGTCTCTAGAATATGAAGGTCAGTTGTTGTCATCCTTATGAAGAAAACAAGTTAGGTACACACACAAATACTTCCTAAACAGAGGCACTCGCTCAAATGCAGTGAACTAATAGCTTCATGTTAACTACTAAATTCGACTTGATCTTTGTGTCCAGGATCCCATGAGCCTATTCTGTACATTAACACGCACAGTGAAACGCTGTTTTTTCTCTTCCCAGCTATAGCGACCCAGGCTAGTGTGGAGTTCCGCCGGAAAGGATCCCAAATGTCCACAGATACTATGGCTTCCAACCCCATGTTCGATGCAAGTGAATTCCCAGACAACTATGAAGCGGGAAGGGCAGAGGCATGCGGGACACTGTGTAGGATATTTTGTAGCAAGAAGACTGGGGAGGAAATATTACCAGCTTACCTATCCCGGTACTAACCTATCTTCCAGTTGCTTTATTGGTATAACTTTATGATGCAGACTAATTCCCAGTGAATAGCATTCAGTCACTGTCTGAATCCTGTGTTGCCAGTTTAAAAACACCTAGCTGGCCTTCAGAGGCTGGAGGTGGGATTCCTGGCTAAGCCCAGCACTGTTTTCCTCTCACGTTTTCATGATGCTGCTTTTCACTGGGTTTTCTTCAAGTTCCAGTTGAAGGGGAGTACCTTAAAGTGCGCCCAGCTGGGAGGAACATTTTCTTTGGCACTTTCTTGCCTCCTGTGTTTTTATTTTTGTTTAGTTTGTCACTGAATATTGTTCAGATGGAAAAAATAAGTGTGCAGGCATAAGACTTTGTACCCTTTATTAGACCACAAAGGTTCTTGTCAAGTACCGCATCATTGGGTGTGGTTTTTTGTAGTTGCCTTTTTTTTTCCCTCTCTGAGTATTGAAATGCAGTAATATCCCATTATTTGAAACAGTTGTGTTTGAACTACCTCCCTGTTCAGTTTTATTTCTGAGAAAATGAGGCAGTTTTGCCTGTCATAGTATACCTTTTTCACAAATTTTTGCTATGTGAAATAGCAAATGTTAGAGGCAGAGAATCAGTTTTAAATCATGATTCTCTCAAACTGTTCGGTTACATTTGTCCCAGATGGCATCAAAACTTCCCAGAAGACTGAACAGTTTTATTTCTTGAATGTTGTAGAATTTTTTGTGTAGATAGTTCATATTTCTCTTGGCCAGTCAGTGGGATTCCTCTGTGTCTGCAAGACTTTTGAAACAACTAAGAGGGCAATACATGTTCTCTAACAAGAAGCTGCAAAAGAAACTAACTGCTCTAGGACAATGGGCAGCTGGGTTTCTGTCCTTGCTTTTTCATTTGAAGTGGTTATGATGGTTGTGTTTGGTCTCATTTTCCAAATTGCTGATCAGTGTGTCTTGTCCTGACATCCTGTTCATTGTCCTGTCCACTGTCTCCCCCAAGATTTCACAGTATTTTTTCTCATGTTGAATTAAAATCAAGGTCTTGCTCCCACCCTTAGATGGGAAGGGAGTAGTGGAGAGCAAGTGATCCAAGCACCGTTGGTAACCAGCTGGTTGTGCTTGCTCAGCTCCCAGTCTGGGTGTTGCAACAAATCAAAGATTTCAGTAAAACTGTGCTGCACTGGCTTTTCATATGAAATACCTGTCATTTGTGAGGGTTTATTAAGCTGGTCAGGTGTGCTTGCCTGTGTTCAAGTAATGTAGGAGAAGATTCATATCAACATTTCCTAGCTCTGATTTTGAAACTTACTCTGTTTTATATGGATAAGATCAAATAGTGCCTGCACATTCTTTTTCATATGGGATTCTGATGCTTTTTATGTGCAAATAATTTAATCTTATCTTTCTTTGTCAGATTTTACATGCTTTTAATTCAGGGTTTGCAGATAGCAGATTTCGTTTGCCACCCGGTTCTTGCCAGTGTTATTCTAAACTCCCCTCCTCTGTTCTGCTGTGACCTGAAAGGCATTGATGTTGTGGTTCCCTACTTCATTTCGGCCCTGGAAACTATTTTACCTGACAGGTAAATTGCTATGTCCATATAAACATCATCAGAGATATTGGGAGGTGTTTGTCTTCTGTCATCCCTGAGTAATTTCACCAAAGGAGTTCTGCGATGTGAGGCCCACTCTGTGTGTGTATTTGATGGTGATAATAGCAACACTGTGTAAGCTCAAATTTTCAGTTTTATTTAATGCAATTTTCTTCAAAGCAATAGTAGTGCTTATTTTAAATGAAATATGTGAGTTGTTAGCTGCATATTCATAGATGCAAAGCAGTGCCTTTAAGAATAGGATAATATATTGAAATATATCAAGAATTGATATTAATTGATTTTAAAGTAAACTTTCATTCATTAGTGGCTGTTGTTGCAGTGTATTTAATAAGTAATCCTATACATCATTAAATGGAAAAATTGATAATTTAGGTTGATTAAATTGGAGTAGGTTCTTTTCAGAGCTTTATAGATTTCTGGATGTTTTGCTAAGTTAGGCACTTAATAGTACTCTCTGCATGCCTTCTTCAATGTATGTCTTGGTACTGTGTTTCATTTTGATGTTAGGCATTTAGACATAAAGCATTATTTATCTCCTGGGCTTAAATCTGAGCCACTGCTTCTTCTAATGTAGCTCTTAGAACAAAACAGCTACATTGCATACAGCAAATTACTTAAAACCATTGGGTGGGTGTATATTTAATTTTAACTTAGTTACATTCAGCTCCAGATTCTTGTGAAAAGTTGGTTAACTGTCTGATGCTTTGATTTGCAGAGAACTCTCAAAGTTTAAAATCTATGTAAACCCCACAGAGCTAAGAAGAGCTTCCATTAACATCTTGCTATCTCTGTTGCCTCTCCCTCATCATTTTGGAACAATAAAGTCTGAGGTAGTACGTTTATCACTATGTTTTGCATTTCCATTTTTCTTTTCCCTGAGAGTGGGGTTTGGATGAGTTGTGGGTTGTATTGGGTGTTCTCTTTAGCGCTGGAACTCTTCCAGGGAACCTGAAACAGTAAGACCATATTACAAGGTGTCAGTCGCAATGTGTGCTGTGAATGTTGACTTTTGAAACCCTGCTGACGTGATCTTTGATACTGAAATAAGTGTATTTTGTCTTCAGGTTGTCCTGGAAGGGAAATTCAGCAATGATGACAGCTCAACATATGATAAGCCGGTAACATTCCTGTCCTTGAAGCTGAGGCTTGTGAATATCCTTATAGGAGCTTTGCAAACAGAAACCGATCCCAACAACACTCAAATGATACTAGGTTATTTCAGCTTTTTTATTTATTAACTGTATTATAGAAGTGTCTGTCTTAATCTGTCTTGGGGTAATATGGGTTATTAGTGATGTGCTGCTTTGCAAGACGAAGGTTTAAATTCCTGGCAGGTTGTCCTGTGTAATCTTCCTCATACTATGAAAACATCTTAAAAGCCTTACATTTTTGTTAATCTCTCTCTTTTCATGTGTAGTAGTACTTGAAATGTAGAGGCAAAAATAAAGCACATTCTAGAACAGAAAGTCAGTCATAACTAGAAATGGAAGTAGGTAAAAATGTCATAATTTTGGGAAGGATTCCTGACTAACGGATTTCAGAGAAAACCTTAGGTTTTGGTATGGTTAAGCCCAAGAAACATTTGAAATACTGGTGACTGGTGGTCCACCATTGGCAAAATACAGATGACATTTGTTTAGTAGTGTGTCAATCCTCAGACAAAACCCAAAAGTTTTGGAATAGAGTGTGGAGCTGCACTACGCACAGTTTGGTAAACTGTTCTTTGAGGTGATGGGTGGATTAACATTATGCTGAATACTCAGAAAGGAAGTAGAAGATGAAAACTTGGATAGTGCATAATCTGACAAGTCAAGTATGTTTTCAGATAAGCAAAAACGTACGTGCCTATTATTCTCCCTTGTCCCCCCTTATTCTTCTCTCTTTAGAAGTGCATTTTTCAGCATGATGATGTTCTTGCCCTTACCACTTCCCTTTTGTCTGTTTAAAAAGGCAACAGTCTTGTGGTGTGTCAGAGGTATCTGCCTTATTCTGGGAGGCAGAGAGTTTACCTGGTTAATAGGAGAGGGCAAGAAAATAATGCGTAGTTAAGGGAAAGGAAGCAAATCCAAGTCTGAAAAGACTTTTGGAAGGTTACCTTGCAATAGTTTAAGCAGTTCCTTTTCTCACAGAAGACTAGAGGGGAATAATTTGGAAGAATAATTTGCACCCGGTGCTGCTGAAGGGGTGAGGGTGTCTGTGGTTTCCAAGTGAGACCCTCAGAGTATTGGTGCATGGAGGGTTGTCCCACCTCCAGGACTATGCCTGGTACCACAGGGTGATGCTCTGTTAAATCCCACCTGTGTGGTCCCATGCCCATCCACACTGAGTTGGTCTGCAGCCAGCTGGGTACGTGCTCTGCCTTGAATGACTTTTCTACTGGTAATTATTATTCCCATGCTCTGCCAGTTCACCTGCCCTGTATTCTTCCTCTTAAGCTCCTGTTTCCATGTGTGAAGTTATTTCCTACTGGCTGTAGCTGGAGGAGACTCATGAATCTCCAGTTCAGCCAGAAATTCTCACATGTGCCACCAGCTTCTCAACAAAACCAGGGTTTGTTTCCATCTGCCAATAGACATTTGGCAGTGATTGGTGCATTCCATAGAATCACGGAGTGGTTTGGGTTGGAAGGGACCTTAAAGCTCATGTCATTCCACCCTGCTATTCCACCATGCATTCCACCCCCATTCTCTGGGTGAGGACACCTTCCACTAGACCAGATTGCTCCAAGCCCTGTCCAGCCTGGCCTTGGACCCTTCCAGGGATGGGGCAGCCACAGCTTCTCTGGGCAACCTGTGTCAGGGCCTTCCCACCCTCACAGGGAAGAATTTCTTCCCATCATCCCACCTCCCTTGCCTTCTCTGTCTGAAAACAATCCCCCTTGTCCTGTTGTTTCCCTTCATAGAGTAAGTTGTTTTCCTAACTATTCATTGATGGATGAGGCAGGGGAAGGAGGCAGAAAATTAAAACTGAAGCCACCAAATGTGTCAGTGTCAGCCAGTTTCAGGTCCATGTCCTTACTGCTTCTTCCTTCATCATCTGGGGGTGATGCTGCCAAGCAGGTACAGGCTGTTCACCCTAGTTTAGCTAAGACACATCAGCAGTTTTGATTTAAGTGAGTTAAATCTGTCCCGAAGTTGAAGAGAGAACTCTGTCCTGGCTAGTTTGGATGCAATAGGGTTGGTGATCCCTGCAGTTAAGAGCTTCAGCTTTTTGAATACAGTATTTTGGGCACTGATGGAAATTAGAGCATGGAAAGTGAGAGGCTGGGGAGAACGTCCAGGCAGAGGGAGTTTCAGTGTATCCCACCTCAGATTATGAACTGGCCTTCTGATACATACCCTTAAATGTAACCTGAGTTTTTAAATGAGCACAGTCTGGTGTGAGACAAGGAAACACTCTAGCCCTTCTGTGAAGCCAAAGCCCTTCCAAACTGAGGAATTTGACAGACCTATCACAGAACAGCTGGGGCTGGAGGAGACTTCTGCAGATCATCCAGTCCAACTCCCTGTCAAGACAGAGTCACCAGGAGCAGGTGACACAGGAACCTGTCCATGAGGGTTTTAAATGTCCTCAGAGAGGGAGACTCCATGACCTCCCTGGGCAGCCTGTTCCAGTGCTCTGCCACCCTCCATGGAAGGAAGTTTTTCCTCGTGTTGAGGTGGAACTTCTTGTATTTTAGTTTGTGCATTACTCCTTGTCCTCTTGGTGGATACCACTAAACAGAGTCTGGCACCATCCTCTGGACACCCACCCTTGCGATATTGATATATAATGAGATCTCTCAGTCTTTTCTACACTGTGTTCAAAGCATTTTTAACATGGCTGAAAGCACTCTCTGTCTCAGCTTTCATCTACTTCAAAAGGGTAAGCCTGGAGCAAGTCCTGTGTTTTAATAAGAGATTCTATAAAACAGGATTGCAAACCTCTAAGTTAGACCTGTGCTGCTTGGTAATTTTTAGTAGTGAATTCTATTGTAGTCCATAGCTACCTTCTTCTATCTGATTCTGCAGGTGCAATGTTAAATATTGTTCAGGATTCAGCACTGCTAGAAGCCATTGGCTGTCAGATGGAAACGGTGAGTATTTTTTGTTTATGAAGTTAATTCTTTAGAAAGAATGCATTCCTCACTTTAGCTGCTACTGAAAGGGGCTCAGGTAGCATCCTGAGGTTTGGTCTTTTGTATCTGAGAGCATGGGGAACTCAGAAATTTTCTCATCTCTCAACTGCCTTTCACTTTGCAGAATGGTGGTGAAAACAACCTCTTCAAAAGCCACAGTCGCACTAACAGTGGCATTAGCACCGCAAGCAGTGGCAGCACAGAGCCCACAACACCTGACAGTGAGCGGCCAGCACAGGCCCTCTTGAGGGATTACGGTAAGGATAGCTCTTTGGAAATCTCTGTCATGGTATGCCAGGTTGATGTTTTCTGGGTTTTTCTGTTCTAGTTCTGGCTAAAGCATTAATGTGCCTGGGTGTTTGAAGCCAGGGGGATAGCCCAGCTGTGTGCTGCGAGTCTGCACTCACATGTGCCCTTCCAGTGCTTGTCTTAACCCTTCTGAAGGACTCTTAACATCTTCAAAATCAGAATGTAAAAGCTTATGAAAAAGGTGTTTGCAAACTTTACTTTAACTTATGTTTTCAAGACACTTAGTTTCTGTCAACAAGAGTGGGATACACGTACACCAAGTGTAAATTAATCGCTTCATTCGTTTTCATAGCATTCCAAATGCTTGCCTGACCTCTGCAGCACCTTTTCTAAACCACATTTAAAGAACATTTCAGAGACTCTGGCTTTTATAGAGCAAGTAAGCAGAATGCTTGTGATATGTCATTTGTTATAACAATAGAATTTAGTAATTAACTTTAGTTTGCTGTGTCTTGTACTGTCCATTTTTGACTCTCTATAGTAAAATCCATGTTCTAAATCTGTGTGTGGTAAGCTGGCTGACTGTCAAGATCCTGCAATTTCATTTGCTCCTTTGGTCTTCAGTTTAACTGATGTTGGCCAATTAAATGTGAGAACAAATCACCTTTATTATATTGTGGCCTAGACTGACAATTCTGTCATCACCAACCAAAAATATTTGGTGGTGTTTTTTTATCTAGTTCTGTAAATAGCAAGAGGAGGGAGATTATCAGGAAAGGCTTCAGTACATTCTAGGGATTCGTATAAACATGTTGGTGCTTTCCCTACAGGATTTGCCTGTTTGGAATTATCAAAGTGCTGGTTTTCTGCACACCATTTGAATTGTGTGTTTAATTTATGTGGGTTTTCATGGACAAGTGCTTGTAAAAATATTCATTTGTAAGATTTAAAAAATCCTCTAAATATTTGAATTACTGAGTCTTCATACTGTGACATAACTTGAGATATATTTTTGTGGTATATTCATTTTATTGGATTTTTTAAATTTCCTGTGTGCAGAAGGTAAGGTTGTAAGGAGCTTATGAAAAGAATTTGTGTTTCCACTGGGTGCTTCAAACAAGAGAAAACTGAAAACAAGATGGTCTATTGTTACTGTTTAGCCATAGTAGACTCTTGAATCTGCTTCTGGTGTGACACTGGACATAGTTCTTGAGTATTAAATAAGGTAATTTAAATTTTGGGAAGGCTATGCCTTATCTGTCATAGTTCTCATATCTCTTTATAACTAGTCATTGAGCAGTTTTTTTTCCTGACATTAATTTGCATACTTCAATTTTAACAAATACAGATAGTATTTGTTTCCTAGTATTTTGAAGTGAAAACAACTGATACTTAAAACATTTTCTATTTTTAATTTTGAGTTAAAAGTTCAAGGAAATGAAAGGTTAAAAATAATTGTTTCTTTCTCTAGCACTGATTCTTTCATTATTTACATCTGTTGAACTAGTGCAGCTTTTGATAAACATTAGGTGTGGAAAGAATGGTTTACTTCTGACACAGGTATCTGAAATTACATGTGCTCCTTAGTTCCTCAATACAACCACTAATGTTTAGTATACATTACCAACGCTTATATTTTTCAGAGACTAAAAGATATGACATGACAGACGATTTGAGTACAATAGCAAAAGCTGAAGCTGGCTGTTATGCTGCCAAAATGCAGCAGAGCTCTGGGATGATTCAAAATGTCTTTTAAAAAAATTAAATTGAGCTAGCTAGTCTGAATGGGTTTGTATAATGCCTGGAGAGTACGTGAGGGAGTTAGCCTGTGGGAACATCATCAAGCCAGTTTTGAGATGGTTAGGGTTTATTTTGTCTGTATTATGGCTGCTTTGCCTTGTGCCTGTGCTTTGCTTATTGTCACTAATGCTTAGTTATTTTCCCTCCCTGTGGTATGTGGTTTTGGGGTTATATCCTAGCTCTTCATACAGATACAGCTGCTGGATTGCTGATCCGCAGCATCCACCTGGTAACCCAAAGGCTCAACTCACAGTGGAGGCAGGACATGAGTATCTCTCTGGCTGCCCTGGAGCTGCTCTCTGGACTGGCAAAGGTGAGACATGCAGCTTGGTGTGCTCTGGCCCCTTCTCACAGGGTGGTTGTAGTCCTGCCTGGGTGAGAGTCATGCCGCAAAACATATTTCTGTGGCTGAGTTTGTCAGCAACTATTCTTTTTGGAAATGAAGAAGAAACAGCACTGCTGTTCTAGGTAATTTTCTCCCAGTGTAAAAGCACTGTGGCTTAAACGACACGTGGTCTGGGAATGCCTTTTGGCTGAAACTTCTGTTGTACCGCTTTTCCCCCTCCTTCTCATCTTGGAAATAGTTTTTAGAGCTTGACAAAATACAGTGTATTGCTAATAGGAAGTGTTGCCTTTTTCAGAGCTTTATCTGCACGCAATTCCTTCATTCAGCATGAATAACAACTAAAGCTACTAGGTGGGAGGGAAGAGTTGTTGAGATGCGAAGTGCCCCTTTCTGCCTGAGAGCTCTTGTGCCCAGGCTGGACTTCATGGCCTTTGTTAAGCAAAAGTCCAGTGTACTTAGAGCAGCCATGATAACGTGGTGTGACAATTCAGCATTTCCTGTCATAATCCCTTGGGAACTCAACAGATGTCTTTTAATGTATGTGTCAGGCAGTTTTTAGAGCATAAGTCAGCACTGAGCCATATTTGACTGGGTGTTTATTCACTATTGCAGTAGCATGAACTGAAGAATGTATTTGAAAGTGTTCCGAAATGAATTAATGTGTATTATTGGATCTTATAAAGCACCATACAGAACCAGGAGTTCCTGTGGTTAAGCCAGGGTTTTCTTGGTTTGGTTTGAGTTTTTTTCTTGCAGGGTTATGGGAATGTGGAAATATATTATCTTTTCAAATGCATCCCCAGGTTAATATTAAGTATTATAGTCTTTGTATAGTTTTCACACAACTGAAGTAATTCTTGCCCTGGAATATCTTTCTGCTTTAAAACAAAGTGGGGAAAAAAGAGATCACTTCTTCCTGCAGAACTACAGTGGGGACCTGTTCTGCTTGTGTCTTTGGAGGGGACAAGTCCCAAAGCCTTTCTCTGGTAGGGGCTGCCCTGTCTTGTGTCTGTTCAGCACTAGGTTATTAGTGGGACTTGGAAATGTCAAAAGTCTTGTTTCCTGCAGGAGTGCTGGTTCACAAACCTGCCTTACATAAGCTCACCTTGAGGGGACTCTGCTGTAGATCTTGGGCTTCTGAAGAATGTTCTACCTAAATCCTGGGGCTCTGAATTGTCACTCCCATTTGTGGAGTACAGCTGCCAGGCTTCAGTGCTGGCACCAGCAAGCCCATCCACCTTCCTGCTTGGATAAGGGTGCACCTGAATAAGCAAAGGTTTACAGAGCATGGTCAGATGCTACAGAGTAGAAAAATCCATCTGTTCCTGTGCTGAGTCACAGGCTATGAATGAGAGAGAAGAGAAATTCAGTTCTTTACCCTTACACTGCAGATCTCATGGCACATTTTGCTGTTTCCTGGCCTTCTGGTCTAGAGCCTTGCTCTCTGCAGCCCTGAGCTGGGAGAGAAGCAGAGAGGGGTGTTTGCAGTGAGTTTTGGGGAAGAGGTTATGAGTTTTTTGTTAGTCTGCTTGTCTGAGGATGGCTTTTTTGTTCCTTTTTCCAGTGGTGAAAGTTACTGTGCTGAGAATGTCTAGGGGAAAGTTACTTGAGCAGAATGAAGCCCTGTGGAAGGGAAACTTGGCAGTGAGTGGGTTCTTGGAGATACAGAATGGGTTGCTAGAGCTAAAGAAGAGGCATTTGTGGAAAATAAATTTCAATACTGCAAATTCAGCTTACATTTGCTTTCTTATTAAGCCACACTGATACCATTCCTGCTCTTGGAAACCAAGCCATGCAAATGTGTTCACACCTCAGTGCAGCATTTCTTTACTTTTAGTTTCAATATCCATCACTGTTAAATAATTTTACCTGCAATTTTAACCTGTAATCAAAAAACAGCTCAAGTGTTTATTCCTTTTTCTTAAAACTGCATTTAGAATTGTTTTCAAAAACTGTTTCTTCTCTGGAAGATTTTTGTGGAGGAATTCTCACCCTGTCACCCTTGTGTGACGCAGGTGAAGGTGGTGGTCGATCCCTCGGATCGGAAGCGCGCGATCAGCTCTGTGTGCAGCTACATCGTGTACCAGTGCAGCCGCCCGGCCCCGCTGCACTCCCGGGACTTGCACTCCATGATCGTCGCAGCTTTCCAGTGCCTCTGTGTCTGGCTCACGGAGCACCCCGACATGCTCGATGAGAAGGTCAGAGTCTCCAGTGGATAGATTTTGAGCGCTGCATCTGAAATGCCTTTTGTGCCCAACCTGTCTGTTCTCAATACTTTAAAATAGTGTGGTTTGCTTAGCTTTCTTAGGAATTCCAAAATAGTTTCTGTGCAAAATACTTCTGAACTTCAATTCCTGATCTTTATTCAACAATACAATTTTTGGCTTTAAAATTACCTTTATAGGAATGTCTCTTCTTGCCTTGTGAAACTAGAAAAAGAGAGAAGGAAAGAAACCTGGAAAAAGCCAAAAGAGAAATATAGAAATGAATGGGGTAACCCATAGCTACCTGCTGCAGGTAGCCATGACTCTCCTCATTTCTCAGCTCTTACCTGACTAGAGCATTTTCTAGGCTTAACAGAATTCCTTTGATGCTAATATTTTGATAATCAGAGTTTGTTTCACCAAGAAACCAATTTTCTAGCAACTGAGCAAAGCATAGCTCAGTAGAGGGTGGAATTCGCTTGGGAAGCTTGAGAAGAGCAGGAAATGAGAGGCATGTTTTCAACTGCCTTCTGCTCTGCTGCTTAAGAAAAAATGAAAACATTTGAATGCACATTTTCATTGTTGGTCTCCTTTCAGAGCCAACTTAGTGATCTTTCTGTGGTTTTATAGATAAAAGATATGTATGTATTATGTAATATTTTGTTACCTTTTTTAGATAGAACATTACATATCTTTTTATATGTTACAGAATAGACAAAATACAAATATGTATATTTTAAAAAATGAAGATTGAAAACCCACAAGCAGAACTTTAAATATAAAGATGCTTTCAGCATGTGCTTTGGAGTACTGGCATGGCAGTAGGCGACTACGATAGGATAGGTTCCCTGGATGTGGCACAGGTTGTGTTGCATGATGCTTTATTCCATTTCATTATGGTCTTTTTTATTTCAATTACCACTATAAGGAGATAGTGCTACGTACTGTGTGCATTATGTACTGGACACTGAGTAGCTCGTTCCTGAGTCGCAATAGTCAGATGAGAACCTTTCCTTGCATTTGCAAGTATTAAAAATGCAGCTTTCCAGGTGCCTCCTCTTGCATTTGCTTTGGATTTCACCTGCTGTATTGCTACTCTGTAAACTCCTGCTGCAATTCTTCGTGGCCAGTCTTTGCAGCTCAATGCTGGTTAATTTTGTTCTGTTAGAAAACTTTGATTTTTCTCCTCACCTTTTATTCTATATCAACAATGAATATAAGGAAGGACAAAGGCCAAGCCATAGAACCCTGTCTGGTTTCTGGTGGTCCCACTCGTGTTCAGTTTTAATCACTTATTTATTCAGGAGAAATCTTCCTTTGTTATTCTGTAGCTCAGGCCATGAGATCTGAACCTTTGTTGTAGCAATCCCAATATTTTCAGCAGGTGATTTTGTTCTGCACAGCACTTGTGTGTCATATCTACAGCTCTACTGAGTGTTGGCCTCTCCTGTAATAGATTTATTGATGCTTTTACAGTGTACTTTTAGAATGTTCTTATTCTTCTCTTGGTGAATTAGACACTGTGATGTATTTTACTAATGAAAGATGTTGGCAATTGAAAAATTTGGAAAAGGATTTTTTACGGTTTTCCGGATGAGTTCATTCTTAATGTGCTTAGAACTTAAAACTTCTGCTAAGAGTCCCAGAAATGCATTTATTATCTCTTTAAATATGTTTACATTTTTCAGTTGCATTCATAACAGTCCTCTTGGCAATTTGTTATGTATGCAATGAAATACATTGTGTGTATTTATTCGTTCAGAGCACTTTTTACCATTAGAATGTGAGTATAAGTAGATAATACAAGTACACATCTATAAACAGAAAAATTACCAGTTCTATAGCAAATGTGATCTTATTTTAACAGTGTTGGAATAAACTTCTGCCTTTAAATAAAGAGCTCATATTATCAGCAGTGGGGTTTTTTACTTAATGATATATCACTGTTTCCCTGAGGTTTTGGAGATGGTTATCTGAGTGCTTCTGCTTCAGGGTTGTTCTTGTGTTTTAGGATTGTTTAAAAGAGGTACTGGAGATTGTGGAGCTGGGTATTTCAGGGAGTAAATCCAAAACCAGTGAACAGGAGGTCAAGTACAAAGGAGATAAGGAGCCAAACCCCGCATCCATGCGAGTGAAGGATGCTGCTGAAGCTACACTAACGTGGTATGTAATTTGTCAGAGCACCTTTAATGTTCAGTGTTGCCTTGTCTGAGAGTGTTTAATAAGATGTTCCCAGCTGGTGATCTCTGATATAACAAAAGCATTTAAGAAGTTAGGCAGAAACTCCCTTTCTTTGCCCTTTGGGCAGGGCTGTGCTCTTAGATCTGCCCACCTCCCCTTGCAGGTGTTAACAGAAAACAGATCCCTCTGGTCACTGTTTTCTCCTCCTGCCTCCTCTCTTCCTTGTACAGCAAAACCCAGACCCTCCTCCAACCCTGATGTTCTGTTCTTGGCCAGGCCTCTCCACAGACAGCAATTCCCTCTCTCTTTCACTTAACCTAGTGATCCTGTCTTCCCATTTTCTCTTCTCCTCAGCCTGACAACATATGTTGTCCCCACTCTGGTTAGGAAACTGATAGACACTGTGTGACAGCAGGGAATGGCACATGCAGCACATGTATGCTGGAGCAGGATGGGATGGCTTCCTGCCCACAACGTTGGGCTTGCTTAATATATTTGAGAGGTTCTATTGGAAATGCAGTAACAGATAATGTGTGGGCTGGGGAGGGGAAGCTCAGAGAGGAAAATTGGGATTTGCTCCAGAGAACTTGGAAAGCCCAGTGTGTTATGGGCTGAACAGCATGATGGCAGACAGGACAGATTGAGGATGGGGAGGATAAATACACTTTGCAAAAGGCAATAGCTGCTTTCTTTTTTGCTCTGCTTTAAAATCCAACTGTTATAAATGTTACTGTTAGTAAAAACAACTGTGTAATTTCCAAGAAAAAGCAACTACTCATTGGAACTTGTGGACAAATCCTTATTGTTGCCTGAAAGTGTTTCTTTTCATTTAGAGAGATGAAACTGTTTTCACAGTAAAGTGGAAAAGTGTGTGGGGAGGGCAATCAGTAGACTTACTTTTGGTCTGGGTGCTGGTGTTAAGGGTAAAGTCCTGACTTAGATCATATGAACTTCAGTCTGATACTGGACAACTCTCATTACTGGTTCCTGCCATAGAAATTTTCAATTTCTAGTAGTGTTAGTGAGATCCTGTACAACTTCAGATGATTTAAAATGATGCTTCTAGGGGCCTCCTAAGACTGTGGCTCCAAGGAGGTAGACACTGTTGGACCCCACCTGGCGGCTTTCTTCCAGGGAAGATTACCATCTGTGGTAGTCACGCTTGTGTGATCCTGGACCTTTTAGGGTCCCAACCCTTTAAAGTGTTTTAAGTTACTATAATCTGTAAGTGAAGAAAGCAAAGGCAATTGTAATTAGTGCACTGCCATGTCTGTCCTGCTTGTTGATATGAGAGGGCTAAAGTATGGATAATTGGAGAAATAATCTTTTAAAAATGAACATAAAGCTATGGAAGGGCACAGATTTTCATGCTTTAAAGCGTGTCTTAATGTCTTTATAACCCAGGTTATAAAGAAGCTCATTCTATGGGCAGAGTACCCTTCTTTGTAGGTTTTCATGTATGTTTTCCTGAAGGTACTGGTTATCTTAAAACAACCTGATGGGAGGGGGCAGATGTGCCCTGGTAATGTAACTGCTAGGTCAAGATACAGATGACGAATATGAGTGAAAATTTGTGCTTGGGTGGAAGAGTTCACTTAATCTGTCATAATTCTCAACTTTTTTCTCGCAGCATTATGCAGTTACTTGGAGCATTTCCTTCTCCCAGTGGTCCTGCTTCTCCTTGCAGCTTGGTGAATGAAACCACATTAATTAAATATTCTCGTCTCCCTACCATAAACAAGCACAGCTTCCGTTACTTTGTTTTGGATAACAGTGTCATCTTGGCCATGTTGGAGCAGCCTCTAGGGAATGAACAGAGTAAGTTCAGATTTCCCATTTCCTTCTTTCTCAGGTTAAAACTTTCTGTATGGAGCTGCAAAACAAAGGCACTTCATCAAGTGTCTCGCTCACATTTCAGGAGCTTTCCTGTCTGTGGATGGGCACATGGAGCAGAGTGTTGCTCCGGGATGAAGTGGTGGGAATAACTTTAATGCCACTGATAATCATACATGCACAAGCCTACCCAAATTATTCATGCAGTTGTCCAAGTCTTTCAACCAGTTAGATCATATATTTGCTGCTGACTGCCATTGGAATAATGGTTGATGGACAAAAGCAATAGCATTACGTTTTGAAACATCCTTGTTCGTACAGGAATGAAAATGTGAAGAGTATAGGAGACTTGGTAGGGATAAATGCTCAACATATGGTTAGTATGTCTCCTTTATGCTTGCACCATTGCTGCTGCTTGCTTTAGGCCTCCTATTACTGCATATTTCTATGAGTGCTTTCAGCTCAGGTGGTTTTAGTTGCTTAGGAACTGTTATAACTTTCCCATAGCTGATTCTGTTCTGTCAATGACACCTTCTGTAAAGGAGATTTGTCACAGGGTTTTGGCTTTCACAGCTGAGTCTAGCTCATTTCAGCCTCATAGACTTTGACCATCAAGAATTTATATTACAAAAATCTGGTATTAAATGATGCTTTGAACAGAATAACTGATCCCCCTGTAAGTCTTCCCGTGTCATGGCATTACCTAATAGAACAGATGAAAATTCTCTAACATGCTACCTCAGTTAAAGACTAACTAATGTTAGATCTGATGTTCTGTCCCCAATACATTTTCCTCATCTGTGGATAGGATGGAGCCTAAAAACTAGTCTTGAAAGCAGAGATTGCACAGAACTGCATGAATTGGTGCTGAGAAGTTGAGTTGTGGTCCAGAGTGCTCTGACCATGTTGAGAATCACTGAATAGATCTTGCAGGAAGTGACAATGCTGGGAGCCATTGCCACATGTCCGCCCCCAGTCTGTGCTGGAGCAAGTGTGTTCCTGACTGGAATGGATTAGAGCATGCTAGATTGGCTAAGCAATCCTCATCCTCACTCTGCCTCTGCTAAATGTATTACTGTGGAATCCTGAAAAGCTGTTGGAATCACAGATTAGATTATCTTTTCTTGCTGTGCATAACCGGCTTACAAATCACCTTTTAAGTACAAGATTAATTGCAATAATGCACAAGTACATCAGGCCAGTTCTGATGTACATCACAGAAGTGAGTGGCTGGAGAGCTGGTTTGGGTTCTCTCTATGTGTGCGTATGTACAGGGTGTGCATAGGCTGTGCTGCACCCTGAACTTCCCGGGGAACACAGGGGAAGGAATAGAGTTCTGCTAGTTACCTGCTGGTGTCAGTGTGTGGTTTATGTGCACTAAAGATAAATGCAAATACCTTTAAGAAGAAAAGCTGTAGAAGTACGATGATCTCATCTAAGGTGACTAATATCAGTGGCCTTTTAAATCTTGAAGGAAGACTGAAATCCCTGCACATTGTGCCAGTAGAAAGGCACCTCAGGACTCTGTAGTCTGACCTCTTGCTGTAGACAAGGCCAGCACTGAATTTGGACCAGGATAATGCAACCTGGTGTTGCCCAAGTGGATCTTGCAGACCTGAAGAGGACAACTTCTCTGTGTCCATATTCCTTGTGGGGAAAAATTTTCCATGATGTGGAGTCAGAATCTTCCTGAGTCTTTGTTTGACCATTATCTTTTGTCCGTCCGCTGTTCTTACTGCTGCTATTTGTGAGGAACTTTTGCAGAAGGTCCTGGAAACATTGTGGAATCCGTGTCTCTGTATGGTCATTGTCTCACCTAAACAGGCAGTGGCTGGACAACCTTCTTTGATTTCGTGGAGATATTTTTGAGAGAAATGGTGATCTACATGAATTTGGATGAAAGTTGCTTTTAATGGTGAAACTGAGCTGGCAAGTATTGAGCTGACAAAGTAGACTAGCCACTTTCGTGTTGCAGAGAGATTTGCTTGCTTCTCACCAGGAATTTTCTTCAGGGTCAGGGAAGAGTTAACCTTGAAAGCAAAACCTCTGCCATCATGCCTGCATTTTCTTCTTGTTAAATGATTGCACACTGAACTGTTTGCAATATATGATGATGTATTATTCTCTTAACCCATGTGCTTTGCAGATGACTCTTTCCCCTCTGTCACGGTTTTGATCCGTGGGACATCTGGAAGATTTGCGTGGGCCCAGCAACTCTGTCTTTTACCAAGAGGAGCTAAAGCAAATCAAAAGGTCTCTATCAAAGCCCGTAAAGAAATCTTTAACTTAGAGATGTTCAGCAGAAATTCCACTAAACTGAGACAGCCCCCCAGAGCTGGTGATTATACATTAAGGCTGAGCCACGGGGCCTTTAGCTGTAGGTAATGTGCCACATCTCTGGTGACTCTTTACCACTTTTGATTAATATTAACTACAGGCTGTGGAAGTGCTGTTGCTTTCTTGACTTGCAGACTTGCTTAAGGGAGGGGGAATGCTCTTTTTTTTTTTCTTTTTTTCTGAAAGCATCTTCTGAAGTGATGGGGTAAGGCACAGTGTATTTAGTATGTAGGCAGGAGTGTTGGTGCTAGTTTTCAGGTGTCAGGCAAAGCCCTTGGAGCAGAGGGAGTGAAGTCTGGAGGTGTAGAACGTGGTACTGCAGAGAGAACAGATCTTCAAGCTACGAAGCCTGATGTTGCAAAGATGGCTGTAAACCTGCTGTGAAAAAAATTATCTAGATGAACTCTGGAACAGCTGTGGAGAGGAATGGTGGAGAAATACCTCCATTTTATTTTACAGTAAAATTTCTTACTGCAGTTGTCTAATGGAGCATGTACTCTTGTTATGAAAATTTCTGTCTGTGAACTTCAACACATCTTTAAACTCTTCCCATGACCCTCAGTAAAAGAAAGGCAGTAATGTAGCTAAAATGAGGGCTTGTCAGTCTCAGCTGGCATGTTCACATTTAGATTAATGTGGTCTCTGCGAAGTAGCCTTCGGGAAGACCACCCAGGATGTGTTTGGAGCTCTGCTATCTCTGGAGCTGAGACCCGTGGCTAAATAGTGTTAGTCCAGGTTTGCTACCTCCTACGCTAAAGGACAAGCCATGATCTGACTGCTCACCTCCTCGCCAGTTTTAAGGGAACTTTTCCAACTTGAAGGCATTCTATAACGTAATGGTTTTGCTCTTTTGAAATGAAATCAGTAGTAAAAAAGCTTAGAAAACAAGACTGAAGATGCAATGAAAGGTCTTGCTTGCTTGGACCTGATGCACCTCTAAACCTGCACCTGGATAATTTGTTTCTTTCCTTGGACTTGAAGCTTGTAATTACATAATGACAGTATAGAACATGATGTAGTAGCAATGTCAAAATTGCATCATGATCCATGATGCAAGTCCTTTGGATATTCTGGCAGTGCATCTCCCTCCTAACCCACAGCATTGCTGTTCTCTTTGAAGCCTTGGCTTGTTGTGGTGATCTGAGTCAGGAGAGCTGAAATGGAGCTTCTCAAATACTTGTCAGCTTTCTCTCAATACAGTTAGAATGGGCTGAAAATAAGATGTTACCATGTAAGTTTGCCATTTTTATTGGGGTTTGCAACTGTTTAGCAGCTAGATGGTAAGCAGGGTTCATAGATTACAAAATGGACAGAGTTGTGTCTTTTTAAAATTTACAGTCACATTTTTAATACAAGTCTATTCATTTAAAGTATTTAATGTTTTTTAATGATGCTGCTCACTAATGGATTAGTGTAGTTCTGGTGGAGACGGGAGAGGAAATGTTTTTCATCTGTTATAATAATGTCTAGTGACACAATACCTTGAATGTAAAAACAACCTTTTTTTTGTCAGACATTTGTACCAGAACCTCGACCAGCTCCTAAAAATGATGTTGGCTTGAAATACAGCGTGAAACACCGCCCTTTTCCTGAAGAAGTGGACAAGATTCCATTTGTGAAAGCTGACTTGAGCATTCCTGATTTACATGAAATTGTGAATGAGGAGGTAAGTAACTGTCTCTGACTTGATTTTGTCCTTGGGGTTTTTGTCTGTTCGTGAGTCATTGTGGCACTAATGTCTTACTGTAAATAGTTTTACTCTTTAGCTTGTCCAATTTCATATTAATGGAATAATAACCTCTGCAAATTAGTTAAATCTATGCACTTCTCCAGGAAGATGACAATGCTTTGGATGCATTAGTTGGGAGACACTCCTCAACATGTTTTATTACTGATCCTATTATCCTGGTATTGTAGGAAGCAGTGACTTGGATTTTGTTGCTTCTTCTGGGGAAATGGAAGTGTCTTTTTTGAGACCTTCCTGGGGGAAGAAGAGTGCATGTCTCAAATATTTTAAAGTTTCACAGGATCTCATGTGTTTGTTTCTGTTCACTTGAATAGGAGAAGCCGTAGCTGGTACTAGATATTCACAGAGCTCTCCTATGCAAACAGGGTTTTTAGATGCTCACTTTGCAATGTTGCAAGGTCTTTTTGAAAGTGTTTTTGTAACCATTCTAGTGGTGGATTGCAGCTGCTGCTTTAGAGCTTTCCTAAGTGATGGAACTGTTTTCTTAGTGGATCTTCATGATTTTGGTGGCATCAGTAGTTCACTCAATGTTTTCCAGCTCGAAGAGCGCCATGAGAAGCTAAGGAATGGCATGGCTCAGCAGATTGTCTTTGAGACTTCCGTAGATCAGAGAAATGAAGAGGAGTGGCGGAAGAAGAGCTTTCCTGATCCCATCACGGAGTGTAAGCCCCCGCCACCAGCACAGGAGTTCCAGACAGCTCGTCTGTTCCTCTCTCACTTCGGGTTCCTCTCGTTAGAGGCATTGAAGGTGATCTGATACCTCTTGGTGTTGTCCAGTTCCTCCAGTTTCCATGTGGTCTGGCTTGACAAAAGGGGAAAATTTGTTAGTGGAACATCATCTCCGTAGTTCCAACTACTGTTCAGCTGCAGTCTTAATCAAATCAAGTGATAAGATTCCAGTCTTCCAGGATTAAGAGCGGGGTTGTGAAAGGCTGGGCCTCAAGTTGAACATGCTCTGAAGAGGTGGTTGTACCTTTGTTTGCAGTGGATGCATAAGCCTTCACACTCAAATGTTCGCACTTGAAATCATTCCACAACTTGAGTTAGGTTTTGGGGTGGTACTTGAAGACTCTTTGAAATGTGACTGACATAGAAGTTTTGCTTCAGAGGTGGTTGTGCTGAAGTGGTTTAATCATACATAAACACTTGGGAGTACATACTAGATGTAGAGGTTTCTTTTTAAAATTAAAATAACAATTTAGAGAGGTGATCCATGTCCTTAATTTGAAATTCTGCCTCTTACCTGTGGATTCTCCTTTGTATTTGTTGCTTTTTCTTCCAGAAAACTGTCAGGAAAAGTAGACTATAGAGCATTTGCAAAAATAGTGTCTTAAAGTGCTCAGTATTTTACATATTACTGGTATTTAAGTTAATCTGAAACTGCACATGCGACTGTGTGCATAGCTGTGATATTTTGAAAGCATCTGCTGCTTTTGTTGTGTGCTCTTCTTGAGCAAAATATTATGTCTCTCCCTGGCAAAGAGTACCACTTTTATTTAATGAGAGTAGAATGCAGTGAATTGTCAACCTGCTATGCTTGCTGTTACTCATTTAGAGTAACAAGATTATATCACATCAGAAATCCCTGTATGATTTTACTCTTAGAGAAGGGAAATTGTCTTTTTATATTTTAATGGATTGCCATTGAAGCCATAAAGACCTTTTAGTTAAGAAAAATGGGTTTTTAAGCTGTTGAACTGTATGTATTGGACAGGAACCTACTAACAGTCGTCTACCTCCTCACCTGATTGCACTTGACTCTGCTCTTCCTGGGTTTTTTGATGACCTTGGCTACTTGGATTTGTTACCTTGTCGTCCTTTTGATACTGTTTTCATTTTCTACATGAAGGCAGGCCAGAAAACGAGTCAGGAGGTAAGTGAAAGTGTAGAGTCCGAGCTAGTCTTTATTGTCGTGTTTCTAGTAATTTCCAAGTGAGTAAAGCATCACTGCTGGTGATTCGAGTTGAGTGTCAGAACCAGTGCAAGCTACAAGTCACTACATATTCTCTTCATCTGTAGGTTGAAGTACATTTCTCACACTTAGGATTATTGTAACAAATTTAACCTATTTTTAAATATAGATTATATATATTAAAATATTAATAGTATTTTTACTGTCTGTTCTGTCCTTATTGTCCTTATTTGTAGACTTCAAAGATTCAGATCAGAAAGGCATTTCAGCTTTGTTGGCTCAGCTTGCAGGGAAGGTTGCAGTTTGTTCCAGCAATGAGCAATGTCAAGGTAGTTTGGTTTCATTCTAATGTTAAACACGTGTTAAAGGAATGAAAAGCTTTCTGCAAGTAAGGAAGTATTATTGCATTGTAAGTCTTTATGCTATAATATTTAGATTCAAAGGCAATTAGGTTAATCAGGTTAATTTGTGCAAATCTAAATTGTGACTTCTTTGTGACCTAGAAACTCGCTAAGAGGGTTTATGGGTTCATTAGGAAAGGGTGTTTCTCTAGTACCTTCTCATTCTATTCATAACTCTCACAGTAGAGAGTAGAAGCGTGGCTTCCATAATAAACCATTGTGCTAACTCCTCGTGTCACTGTGAATGCACAGTTGACAGAACACTGCAGCACCTTCTACTTTGGTGTGGGACAGAGTTCTTGAAACCAGGATCATCTGTCTGTGAGTGTTCAAATTGTAGTTCAGAGTAGCCAGTGCAGAGTCTTTTCATCTGCAAAGTCAGCTATGAAACAAGATGTGCTAGGTTTGCCTTTGAGCTGAGATGTGCTCTTGCTGAGCTAGCAGAATGTTTATATGCTCTTATGGAGCTCTGATGTCTTCCAGCCCACACTTTTCCTGACTTGTTCTGAAGCACAGCTATGGTTTCAATGTGCTCAGTATGAGGATTAGGAATGATATTTCAATGCAGTGTGTCTATGCAGTGTGTCTAGTCACTGCTGAACACTGTACAAGGCATTAGGATGGAGTATCAGGTCTATGTGGCTGCACAAAGCCTCCAGCCTGGAAGCTTTCTTTCCAGCACCCATCCCTGCAGTTTTTGCTTTGCTGGGGCCTGTGTCCCAGTGTTCTGCCCCTGCACAAGCCAAAATGATTGATGCCTCTGCCTCAAAACAAACTCCTGTATGGTCCAGAAAGGATGGATGGATTGTTTGTTCCACCAACCCCAGTGGTTCTGGTACCCAAATCACACGTGTCTCTGTGTGCTGTTTGGTGAAGGGCTCAACTCTCACTTGGTCATAATGAGGTAAAAATTGCCTTTGCATGTGGAAACATCCCAGATCTCTTGTCAGAAGTAGAATTAAAGTTTAACATGAACAGTACAGTGTGAAGTTTGATTAAAGTGCATACTCAGTCCTACTGAAAATTGTTTTGGAAAATCTGTTTCATAATTTAGTGTGCTGTGAGGCCTGCCCTTTAAATCACTCTATGTCATGTACAGGTGAGTAGTGACGAAAATACCTTTCTCTTCAGATTTTAACTCAGTCTGATAGTGAACACTGTCTAGAAAACCCTTGTGTTACCTTTGGTGCTAATGCAGGTTCTGCACTGAGCACTCTATGGTTTTTCTCATGAGTGATTGAGTCTCAATATTGCCATTTCCAGCCGTTTAATTCACTCTTTTACAGGCTTTGAAAATGCTGGCAGAAAGTCAAGTTGATTGAATAGGACAAGGCCAAGCAGTATAGGAGGATGCTGAGGAGCAGGGAGTAATGTCCATGTAGAACCCCATGTCTGGGGTTCCAGGCTTGTTCTGTAGCTATATTTGGGCAAAACCATGTTGGTGACAAAAATGTTAATTAAAAAGCTGGGGAAGAAGAGACTTGTTTCCTGCTTCTGTACCAACGTGGTGCTCCTGGTGGTTTCAGATCTTGAAGAACATGGAGTCTTCCAGAATTGTTCAGCCCCACTTCCTGGAGTTCTTGCTGTCTCTTGGTTGGTCTGTTGACGTTGGGAAGCACCCTGGGTGGACTGGTCACGTCTCAACAAGCTGGTCAATCAACAGCTGCAGTGATGAAGAAGGACCTGAACAAGGTAAGACATAGTACATGTCTTTTATAGTAAATTAAAATGTTTAGGCTCCTTTAGAAGACAGTTTTCTTGCTCCTGTGTACCTATCTGAACACTGGCTTTTTTTTTTTTGCCTTTTTTTTTTTGATAAATGCTGATGTTTGCTAGAAAGAAATGTGTAAATATTAAATTAAGCTTCAAGTCAGTGAGCAAAACTAATGTCTGTATGTTGTTGGGAGGAAGTAGCCTCAGCAAAAAAAATTCCTCTGGGCTATATTTTTTAAGATTTGATGAGTCTTTAATATATTATCCCAAACCAGAATTCAGGTGAAATCGGTTGCAGATTATTCTGTGTATTGGCAAATAGGCTTGAAATACTGTGTGATTTTTTTAGTGTTCTGTAAGTAGATTAAAATGAGGTACTGACTCAAGCTGCTGCTTGTAAGTCCTGCAGGTGTTGGAACCCATACATGGCTCTCTGTCTTGCATCACTGAGTCTGCTTTTTTCCACTAGAGCAACTCCTCCCCTGAGCTTGTCATACACCACCCTCTCCCCGTTCTGTCATCCAAAATGATCCTCAGGAATGTGAGCTGCTATCCCAGGATGGGAAGCTGGGGGTTGGGTTAGCTTCTCCCTTGGAGAACTTTATTAGATTCCCTGGGAATTGCTAGCGTCTGGGCTGGTTTCAGTGTCACTCCTCCAAGGGCCAGACCTGTTCTGGGTGATCTCCAGAGCCACAGCCTCTGGTGGGCCACCCGAAGGCAGTGGTAAGGCTGGCGCAGCTTGTTCATCATCCTTGACCTGATGTTGGCATCAGGTGTGGCACCATTACAGCTACAGGTGCTTAAGCAGCACTTGCTCTGCTGTCCATTCACTGTGTCTTAGGAGTGCCCTTCACCTGTATCTGCAGCCAGCTGGAGGCTTCTCCCTTCAGTTATGGAATAAAAGTACAAACCACAGAAGGCTGGAAGTGTTAGGGAGAGGTTAGAGAACAGAGGCATTGCTTTCCCTGAGCAAGTCAGGATGGATTACAAAATGGCCAGGTCTGGATTTAATTTTGCTTTAAGGGCAAGATCAGGCTGTGCTTTCTCAGAGGCAGAGCCCTCTGACCTCCCTTTGCAGTGGGTTCATCAGAACAACTGCAGATTTGATGTGGACTTCTCAGCTCAAATTTTTTCAGCCATTTGAATGAGAACACAGACCACTAAATAGCTAAATTAATTCAACCAGGTCGAGGAAGAAGGGAACAGAAAAAGTGTTCAAAAATGGAAGGGAGGAAGGGCAAGTTACTTTTAGTCTAGTTCTGCTGGTGAATGGGCTGGAGGACAAGTCTGATGAGGAACAGCCAAGGGAACTGGGAGGGTTCAGCCTGGAGAAAAGGAAGCTCAGAGGAGACCTTCTCGCTCTCTACGATTCCCTGGAAAGAGTTGTAGCCAGGCCAGGGTCAGTATCTTCTCCCAGGTAATGAGGGACAGGATGAGAGGAAACCGCTTCAGTGCAGGTTTAAGTTGGATATAAGGGAAAATTTCTTTATGGAAGGGGTGGTCAGGCCCTGGCACAGGCTGCCCAGGGCAGTGGTGGAATCACCATCCCTGGATGGATTTAAAAGCTGTGCAGATGTGGGACTTGGGGACATGGGTTATTTGTGAATTTGGCAGTGCTGACTTAACAGTTGGACTCAGTGATGTCCAACCTAAATGATTCTGTGAGTCTAGAATAGCTTCAGTGAGTTGCGGTTAAAATAATTTCATGGGATGTTTCCCTGCACCACCCCCAAAATCAAAGAAATTCCTAAAGAGCTGGCATTTGAGTTGTGGTGCTGCTCCTTGGGAGCCTGTGCACTGGAGATGTGGGAACCTTTCCCTGATGCTGAAGCACAGCTTGGAGTCTTCAACATGCTTCTGGCCACTTCTCTGTCAGTCTGCTGAATTTTGCTGCTCCAATGGCTTTGCTGAGGCAGCTATCCCAGGAACCCTTCTGTAAACTGGATCAGAGAAAGAATTCATTTTAAAGTCCTTGCTAGTCTTTCTGGAGGTGATGCGGGGAGGGAGGTTCTTTCTCTACTCTGAAGGCCTCTATTGGTCAGTTGTGGTGAGGGAATCAGTGAGAATGAGGAGCTTTCTTGCATTGATTGGAGACAGATCTTTTTCTGCTTGACAGAGAAAAGACCGAAGAGAGTCTGTAGAAACTGGCTTAAATTCTAGAATAGTATCAGACTGAAGTGATAAATGTTAGTCATTCAATTTCCAAAGGATTCTAACTTGATGATCTTGCTAGACAGAATGCTCAGAAATACATAGTAGATGTATTCTTGTGGCAGTTGTGCTTTCTAGAGTACTAGGAAATGAAGAATCCAGTACATTGGAAATGTGTTCAAAATGGAGTCATTCCCAATCCAAAATGCCTTTTCCTTCAAGATAGCAAAAACGTTTTTTTTTCAGAAGGGTTGTTAGCCATGAGATTTGCATGATTTCTTCTCATTGATTGCACCTTGTATTTGAAGGTCATTTCTGATGCAGTGTGTAAAGAAGTAGACCTTCCTTCTCCCTAAACTTTCCTTTTCTGTCCATTTCAGATGATCTGAGTATCTCAGAAGATGTTGGGGCAAGTATCTTCAATGGACAGAAGAAGGTGCTGTATTATGCGGATGCCCTGACAGAAATTGCCTTTGTTGTCCCATCACCAGTGGAATCTCTGAGTAAGATCTCTGTACATGCTCTTTACAAAAATGAAACCAACATTTTTTTGAGAACTCCTTCAGAAGCAGAACCTAAATTAAATAAGTAGTGTGTTTAGCAAGATCCTTGTCAGAAAGCTGTGGACGTTTAAATTACAGCATTCTAATCCTTAGACTCCTTCCTGATGTTCTGTGCCTTTCTCAGTCTGAGCCTCAGTAGATGTCCAGGTGTGCACAGCAGTTTTGTTGTTGCCAGGGTGCTTTAGGTTGGACTTGTGGTTCACCGTCAACTGGTGATGTCTATTTTTTTTCCCTTTCCTGTCAATGATGTGCTCCTGCAGCACATGGAGGAGTGTTTGCACCACTGCTAAGAAGGGAAGCAATAGCTTTCATGGCATCTTTGGCATACTGAAAGTTGCCTGGAATAAAGTACGGTGTAGCCATAGGAAGGAGGAGACTCTATTCTGTAGGAAACTGCTGGGACGCGTCTAAGTCCATAGCAAGTGCTTTATTGGCAGTCTCTTTCTGGACAACTGGCAGTTGTCTCCTAACTCATCTTCCTGCTTTTGAGGACTGTATTGACTTGACCATACATCTTTGCGTGTTTAGTTCCAAAAGCTTGACAACATTTTTTTAGTATCAAAACCTTATATATGATGACAGCTTAAGTTTTTTGGTGGAAGAATAGACAAAACCCACCTTTTTTTTCTTCTGGCTTACAGCTGATTCACTGGAAAGCAGTGTCTCTGATCAAGAAAGTGACTCCAATATGGATCTGCTGCCAGGAATATTGAAGCAGCAGCCTCTGACGCTTGAACTCTTCCCCAGTCATACAGACAATCTTAATCCCTCCCAGCGGGTAAGGCAAAACTTGCATTGAAAAATGGCGCTTTATGTTTTTTCTTTCAAGAAGCATGCTGGCAATGCTGCAGGATTTTTGATTGTATATGGTTTGGTTTCCTGGCATGTAGAGCTACTTGTTCCTTGCTATTAATCTTTGATATCTGCTTTGGTCCTGCCAGAATTTGCACCTACAGTAGGAGATAGCAAGATTACATTACTTAAGTATAAAACTTAGACATGTCAAGTGCTGTGCATCCTGAAATCTTGAAATGCGTGCAGGAAAAAGTATATGGAGTATTTACAGAGTAATGCAGCCTCGAATCCATGCTTGGAAATTGAGGCTGGATAGCCGTGAACACTTTTCCTACCTGTCCAGTTTCAAACAGTGTATCAGTTGTGTCTGAAGTACCAGAAGTTGCTTTTGTACACTAACAAAGCAGTAAACCATGAACTATTATATCTGTAAGCAAAAGATTTATTACTGCTGATTACTTGTTTAGAATTCACTTCTAAATGTATATTTAATTACTCATTTAAGGTCTTCAAGAACATTAAGAAAAACTTTTAACTGATTCAAGGTTGAATATATGAGTTTGTATTGAATATAAGTAGGGTGGCAACCCAGATTGCAGTGAGTAGTTCCAGCACAGCTGCCCCTGCTCAGTAGCTGGCAGAGGTTGTACCTGGCTGAGATATGAATGACTGAGGAGCAGCTGGGAAATACTTGTTGGCTGCATTATTGGACTCCTGATGTTTGCAAATGCTACTCTTCCCTTATGTTCAAAACAGCTCAGTCCTACTTCTAGATCCAAGAGGATGCCTCAGGGCCGAACTATTCCACCAATGGGACCTGAAACCAAAGTGTATGTGGTCTGGGTGGAACGTTATGATGATATAGGTATGTACAACTTCTTACTGTTCTCTAAAGTAACAACAGGGGAGGAACTAGAGGAAAAGCTCTGTGGTTTTTTGTTTTGGTTGGTTTTGGGGGGTTTTTTTTGGTTTTTTTTTTTTTTTTTTTTTAGAAAATGCTAGATCCTGGAACCACAGACTGGTTTGAATTGGAAAGCACCTTAAAGCTCATCTAGTCCCAATCCCCTGCCGTGGGCAGGGACACCTTCCACTAGACCAGGTTGCTCCTGAACAGTTACAGGGATGGGGCAGCCACAGCTTCTCTGGGCAACCTGTGCTAGGGCCTCATCACCCTCACAATCAAAATAAGTCCTTATTAATGTCTGTAACAACATTTTTAAGATTCTGAATCAGTTCTTCAATATTTGAGTTGTGATCCATGGGGTGTACATGAATTAGTGGCATATGTAGGTCTGAAGTTTCCTTTAGCTCTGGCAGTACCTGTGAAATGCTGTCATGAGCTTTCTTAAGCTCAGTACCCAAGGCAGATGTGTTCCCCTCGGCTGTTCTTTTCTCGGAGTGGATCTGGTTTCCTTCCTTAAAAAAATGGCTTCTGACACCTGCTGCTTCTGTGCTAGAGGGATCATCATCCTCCTTGCTGTGATGGTACCTTTGGAACTCTCTCTTCAGTGCTCATTTGTTCTGCACTCAGGATGCCTGCTCCATGCTCCCTTTTCTGCTGTGTTGCTCAGGCAAGGTCCTGCTCCTCATGCAACTTCATGTTTCTTAGTTTCGTGTTTCCTGTCTGCCTCAGGGTACTGGCTGGTCTGGGAGAGAACCAGCTTTGCTTATCCTGTTATATCCATGGCATGGCCACGGTGGACAGCTTTGAGGAATTCTTTGTCCTCAGGAGCTTCTTGTGTGCTGGTTCCAAGCTATGGCCTGGCCTCAGTGTTATCCAAGAGTCTCTCTGCACTGGCCTAGCCCAGCAGTGTCTGCAAGACTGGCCAGGAACTGGTGCTTTATTCTGTTTTTGATTTCTAATCCTGGTTCCCAGTCTGGCAGTAAGGGTGGACCTTAATTAAGGCCTTAGCTCCTTCCAGAGTAAAGCAACCAAGGGAATGGGAGCAGCAATCAAGAGGAAGCTTTCTGTAAAGTGTAGATATAAATTCTCAGGAAGACCACCTTGTCCACAGCATGTCCCTCAGAGCCTTACTGAAATCAGGAGGCAGACAGCAAGTTCTGCAGCATCATTTCCTTGTCCAGATGCTGGCCTACAGTGTGTTCCAAACTGGTGTCCCTGACCCACTTCCTCCTTGGGTGGCAGCTAAAGCCACCTCACTGCAGGAGCAACAGCTGTGCTACACAGCCATGCTTTTGCTTGGCTGTTTCTTTCAGCAGCCATAGGAATCTCCTGGAGTTCTGAGCCTGAAGCTGAAGAAATGAGTTTGTGAGCCTCAGTAAGCCTGGCAGTTGGAGGGGTGGGAGGGCAGCTCTTGGAAGTGACTCCTAGCCCAGAGGCTCTGCCATATGCTCCTTATGTTCTTGGCTTTTGCCTTATGCTTCCGGTACCTCTTTGAGTCTGGATAGTGAAAAGCTGTCACATTGTAGTCAAGGTTATCACCCTGGTGCCAACTGCCTGCCCTCCCTCCCTCTTGCTCCATCTCAGAGTGCGTCCATGGCTCGCCATGCTATCCCTCTGCTTTCTCCAGCTGTTGTGTACCCTTAGCATCCCAGCTCTGATGGCAGCATCTGTCTTTGGGCCTTAGACTCCTTCTGCTGGAAGCACTGTCCTGCTGCCTGAACTGTACTTCTGTGAGTGACTCTCAACATCTCTCAGCCCCTGAACAAGGTGTTGGGAAGTGCCAAATCCCCTTCAGGGATTCAAATTCTTACTTTTTCCTCTTTCACCTTCATTATCCAGTCTTTTATACCAAGTGCATGGCAGCAGAGTTGTAGGTTATGGTGGGGACCCACAGAGCTTGGATTTGAGGAAGGATACTGTGTTTGTGGGAACGGGGCTCAAGGGAACTGTAGGTGTGAGTGGTTGGCACTGTTCAGTGCTCCTGGCAGTGTCCCGGAGGCCGATTACTTTTGGATGGATGGGTGAAGATGCAGTGAATAATAATTTGAAAGCTCTTTTTGTGGTTGAAGTAGTTCATCTCCTTCCTGCTTTCACAGTTCCTCTAGAGATTTTGACCTTTGGGTTGAGAGAATGGAGGGTCTGGGACCTCATCTGTTGAGTGCAGATGACTGAGGTGTGTGTACCGTCCATGAATACTTAAACTGAAAACCAAAGACACTAGCTGTGCAAGAACACTGGTGGTATAAATGCTTGAGGACTGTGTGGTTTTGACTCATGATAAATAATCTTTCCTTGTACTCAAGAAAAAAAATCCAAAAGTATATTAGATAAACTTTATTTGGTGCATCCTTTTCTTACAGAAAACTTCCCCCTCCCTGATCTGGTATCTGAGACTAGCACTGGTGTGGAAACCACAGCCAATAGTAGCACTTCCCTGCGGTAAGACCACTCTTATTTTCATTATTTTTATTGATTTCTCGGTGGAGTGATTTTTGGTTGAAAGAGTTTTTCATACCACTGCAGATAAAACATAAATTAAAGAACAGGAAATGTGCAGTTTCATCTGAGTCTATGATGAGCCTCCCTCCTGATTGGCTCCCTTGTGAGGTGGTTAATGCTGCATACATGCTGTGCCCTGGCTGCAGGGCTCTCCAGTCCTGTGGGGACAGAGACCATAGGCACGGCACAACTCAGAGCCCTTCTGAGGGTCCAGAGCATGCCCCGGGATCCTGCTGCCTTAGCCATGAGGCATTTTAAAACTTTAACACTTAAAAGGGTCATTTTTCATCTGTAGATTAATTGAAACAGTGCTTTAAAACTGATTCAATAGTTGTGTTTTTCCCTTAAGATCTACCATTCCTGAGAAGGAAGTTCCTGTGATCTTCATCCATCCCTTAAACACTGGCTTATTCAGGATAAAACTACAAGGAGCAACTGGGAAATTCAACATGGTTATCCCACTGGTGGATGGAATGATAGTCAGTAGGAGAGCTCTTGGTAAGCTAAAGGGTTTTAGGAATGTTCATGGTTTTATTTTATTTTTTAAAAAATAATAATATATCTGCAAAGTATATGGTCTGGAATCTTTCTTTGGAAAAAGTGTTAGGCAATGCTGAACAAATGAAAGCAATGCTTTTTGCAGCAGCAGTGGAAGCAGGAACAGCAGAGGGAGCAGTGCTTGGCTGCTAGGATAGCAGGAGAGAGGGTTGGAACTAGGAAGGGGGCCTGTTTAAATAGGAGAGATCCAAAATGTGACCTTGGTGTTTAGCACAGAGATCCAAGGTGCACCAGAGGGTGCTATGGAATTTGTTACTGTGCTGGCATGCTGTGTGTTCCTTCTGGTTTAGAAGCCAGACAGGGATTAAAACCACAGCAATTGAGGATTTTCTTATGTGTTCAATAAAAATTACCATGCAGACGTGTGTTAACAGGTTCCATGTGTGCCTTCTGCCTTTTCCTCTGTTCCTGGATGGATTCATGAACCTGTCCTGGTATTGGTGCTATTTAGCTTCAGTAACTGGAAATCCCACCCAGCAAGGGCAGTACACAGGACAGAGTAAAATTAAGTAATGAACGTCAGGATACCTGTACATAACCATAAAGCTGCTGTTGGAGGTGACTTTCAGGTTCTGGGGTTTGTATGCTTAATTCAGTGATTGGCAAATTGAAGCCAAACCTGGGTCCTTAAATAACATTTATTAATTCAGCTGATGACAGTGGCTTTTACTAAAAAATAATAATGTATGTTTTCCTAGAGTTGGGTGTATTTTTCTGTTGCATCAGGACTGTTAATATAGTGAAATTTGTCTTGTCTCTAAGTTCAGCAGGTGTAGTTTGTGTGCGGTGAGGTTCTCTAAATGTTTCTGTCTGTAAGAAAGAGCTTGTGAAACAGAAGAGGGGGTAAGGGACACTTGCTTCCTTAGAGGCATAGAAATTTCCTTTCAGAATAAAATAAGATAAAGTTCACTGCCAGCTTTTGAGTGCTACTACTTCCATTCCCCACCTCCTCCTCCGTCCACATCCAGCAGTGTGAGTTACAGAGGGGTGGACAAAAGTGGCAACACAGTGAGGGGAAGAGAAACTTGTTTGCAGCCACAACCCATCAGGTCTTTCCTCATGTCCTTTCCAAGAGGAAGGCTCTGCAATTCCTAGTTGAAAAAGGTACTGACAGGTACATTTTTCATTCTCAGGGCTCCCCTGGCCTTACCTGGTGTGACCTCAGCCTACCTGAGGTCCACATGTGTGGCATAGCCAGGGCTGTGGTACTGTGACGCTTGTATTGGCTGCTCTGGGTTTGCCCTCTTGTCCCGAGGGTGCTGTTCCAGGCAGCTGCTTGGCTCCAGCAAAGCACACTCCTCCTTCTCCTCCAGCCAGTTTAGGGTACCAATGAGTGAGTCCCTTTCTTCATTTTTCACAGTGAAGGTCTTTACAAGCCTGGGGACCATGGCTGTCTGTTATCAACTGCTCATGGAGAAAAGTTCTTGACTTGGTGGTGCTGAACATCTTCCCTGGGTTTAGATGGCACAGAACCCAAAAGTGTCTTTGGCTGGGAAGCCAGCAAAGGGGTGCAGGACTGAATTTAAACTTGATTCAAATGTTGTTTCTTTTTCAGGTTTTTTAGTGAGACAGACAGTAATAAATATTTGTCGGCGAAAGAGGCTGGAAAGTGACTCATATAACCCCCCTCATGTCCGCCGAAAACAGAAAATAGCAGATATTGTCAATAAATACCGGAACAGGCAGCTGGAGCCAGAGTTTTATACCTCACTTTTCCAGGAGGTTGGGCTCAAGAACTGCAACCCCTAGATCATTATCCTTCCAGGACAATTATATCAGAGCTTGGTGGCTACACTAATGAAAACGGTTAAATAACAACAACAAATTTCCCCAGCCCTCCAGAATTCAGGAAATCATGTTCTAGCGCAAGTCAGCAGATACCATGTGGGAGGAATGAGAAATGAATCTGAAACATTGCAGTTAGGACATTGACTTGATTCACGCACCCTCAGAAGATTACTGAATTCCAGTCTTCCTGGATGCTAGCAAAATAATCTCTTCACCCAGTCATCCTTTCCAGACTAATTAGGAACTGTAGGTGTCTCGCTCTGAGGGGAAAACAATCAAAGCCATCTCTGCATATGAGGATGGAAATAAGAATACAAACAAACCTGCCATTAGACACCTCGCTGTACCCACATGTCCAAGGGCAAGGGAGCAGGATCTCTCCTTGGTGGAGGAGTCTGTTCCAGAGCATTAACTTTCCCTGCAAGAACTTCAAAGACATTTTCAGTCCCCCTTCAGTGCTCAACAGAAGATCCTTCGCTGGTTGTAACCCATCTATGTACCAGAAGCAAGAGGAGGAAGATTGCTTGGAAAGAGCAGGCCCTGAAATCCAAAGCCCAGATGCTGTATGTGAGCCTCTATGGCTCTGAGTGAGTCCATCTGCATACAAGACAACCACCACCACCTGAATTAACTGACTTTCCAAAAGGAGTTGTTATTGGATAAGAACTTTTGGTTATATAAAAGCGAAGTTATGACTTTCAGGTCTGTTGCAAAATGTCACATTTAATTTCAGTAGCTTGATTTTTATTTTTTAATTTCTTTTTAATGCAACTACTTAATTTATTTTGAAGTGTCTGTATCACCTACTCACCATTTCCATAAAAAGCATAAACATCACTTGCCTTGCTTCCACTGGATTGAAATCTGAGATTTTGGGGCTGCCTCCTCCCTGTTATTTATAGCATGAGCAGTTTTTCAGCTTCTACAACACTTTTCAGAAGCTCCTGTTAAACAGACTAAAGAACTCAAAAAGAAAATTCACAAATTCTTCTTTTCCCCATTAATTTCACTTCCATGAAAGCCCCTTTGGAGTTACAACTTCACGTTATTTTGAATCTCCTGTACATTCTCACATTGGACAGCAGCGCTTCCCTTCCACCTAGGTCAGGAGTTTTCATTTTCAGCCTGTGGCTTTGATGTGTTCAGGACTCAAAGGATGTGCTGGGAAGAGATGTTTACAGCTACAGGTGTGAAACTGGGATCACAGAGGAGTGGTGGGCGCAGGCAGCCCTCAGAGCACCTCTGGCTCCTGGCACATCCCAGCTGGTGTTGCAGCAGTAAATTGTGGCTGACACTCCTGGGGAGGTGCAGCCTGACAGCAGCAGGGATCCTGACCCTTCCAGCACCAGGTAATGGAAGAGGATGAGTGAGCAGGAGTTGGGGGAGCTCTTTGCATTATTTCCAAAGTGGTTTTAATAAGCTGTGCTATGCATTGCAGTAATACCTGTCAGGCATTGAATTTTGATATTTCAGAGCTGCTTTTTGCAACAGTTCTGATCTGACCTGAAGCAGTTTTAATTGTTTTATTACAAGTTATCTGCCAAGGACAGACCTCACTCATAGCTTTCCATGTGGATTTTCACAGAGAGATCATGGAAACCCGGGCCCTTAAAAATACATGTGAAAGGGCTTTCAGGTGGTCAGCTATAAGGTGATGTATGCTTGTTGAAGGGAACAAGGGCACTGACCTCTCAATTCAGGAGCTCTGGAATTTGATCCAGATGAATAAAAAGTGAAAAAATGAAAACCACCCAAAGAAAACTCCTGTAGCAGGATGTGTGCTGGCTGGCCCATACCTGTGTGCTGCCCAGGTGGCACATGGCAGGAGGAGCTCCAGGGCAGCGTTTGGGTGCATTGGCCAAGCTGTGCAGGGAACTTGGACAGCCTCATTCTTCTGCCAAACTCTTGCCAGGTGCAATTTAATGCACAGATGCTAAATTTACCCACACTGTGTATGTACCTATTGGATCTAATTAATGGCCAAACACACTTGAGCCCACTGGTTGAAAAGGCATGAGCAATGCATGTGTAACCAATAAACAGCCTGAGCCAACCCTGTGTCTGCACATTGATAGTGTAACAGCACCCCTGCCTACCCTGGCTGAGTGTTACACAGTCCTGGCTGATGCAGCACAGCTGCACCGGGTGCTGCTGTCAGGCAGCCAGGAGCAGTCACGAATGCAGAGATGGGCATTGGGGTAAACCCTGAGTTGTTTCTGGCAGGGATAGCCAAGTGGACTGCATGAAGATTTACATTCTTTAAAAAGGCCTGGGCTTGGCTGAAGGGTTGTCTTGGGTCTATTTCCATGTTCTCGTAAAGGCACCCATGGGAGCAGTAACAGCTGTGAGAGCCATATGACTTGGCAAGAGTCTGGAAAGAAGGGAACTTGGGCACATTGTGGCCACTCCCAGTGCCAGGGGATGGATGTTTGGAACATGTTTCAGTTGAGTTGTAGAACCAGCTGGTGAACAGGTTACAGGTGCTGTGACCTGGCTGTAGGTGGTGGGATTGGCTCTCTGGAAAGGTGAGCCTTCAGGAAGGTCACAATTCAGTATAAAAATGTTGTGATGCAGAAATGTGCTGCCCTCCCTCATGGTTTGGGTGCTGGTCACAGCAATGAGCACCCTGGGCAGGGCTGTGACAGTGCAGAGTGCCTGCAGGGACTGTTCCTCCTTCCCGGGATGTGGGGAGGTCTCGGGCTTCATAACAAAACGCACCCCACCAGTCTGGGAATTATATCCATCTCCTCTCAAAGTCTGACCAAACTCCGATGGCTTTAGCTAGTCCAGGGTACCGTCTTGAGAACTTTTCCCCTGAAGGGTCAGAGCAAATGTGGTTTATTTCCATGGTGATTAAGAGTTAGTCAAGAATTCAGATTTTTTTTTTTATATCACAAACTGCTGCATAGATGTTCTGACTTGATGCTTGAGTGGCTTGGGTCAGCATCCCTGTCCATCAGAGGGGATGAGCACTGACCCCCCTACACTGACCTGCAAGTGTTCCACAGTAATTAAACTGGGACTCTTTTCTTTCATCAAACCTTTCCGTTTGGTTCATAATTCTGTTTTAACAGAGCAGGAGATGACCACTGTCACATGGTTAAACACGGTATTGAAATTACATTTTAGTACCTTAATAGAGACTTTTAAAGAAAAGCCATTCTTTTAAAGGTACTTTTAGAAAGGCATTAGAACCTTATAGCAAGCAGGAAAGGGGGAGGACAGTGTTTGTGGAAATTGGGGCATCTGTGGGTACCAGTGTGTGCGAGGCCGTAGGGAGGAGCAGCCCTGGCTACCCCTGGGCTGTACCTGCTGGGTTCTCCGTAGGTCACAGTGTTTCTTTTCACAAGGTTCTGCATGCCGAGGAAGAGGAGAGAACCAAATTTCAGCCTCACAGATAACTTTGATGCGTTTTTGTGATTGTGTAATTGAGTGATACCTTTGAAGGCAAACACAGCCCTTTTCCCCACGGATTTAGCAGGAGCAATTAGAAGTGAGAACGCCAGATATCATGTGCTTCAATCATAGACAATTTGTATGAATTCCTGTATGTTGCCAAGACATGAACTTTCTGTTCTTATTGTATTTTTCTGTAAATATTCCTGGCGCTAAGTTGTAAAGTAAAGGTAAAATGTAAATATGAAGATGTGAACTATGTTCCCTTGTCTCTAGTACTTTATCTCTTATTTGTTTAGGGAAGGCACACAAAGGCTTGTTTGTATTTATGCCAATTCTTTGTCCAGGAGAAACACATCCAATATTGAATGTAACACAATTAGTCCAATAAATTTTAAAGATTCTTATCTAGTAACTTTACACTGGTCAATTTTTAGTATTTTCCAAAGCCTTGGTTGAAATTCTCTAATGGAGATGTTTCCCGGGACAGCGGCAGACAGAGGTAGCGGAATTGCACACCCTCTGCACCTCAGTGGCTCTGGGAACAGTGAGGCTCGTACGTAAGAAAATCATGTTGCACCTCAACAGTGTGGGGAGTGAAAACCTGGAAGACTGGCTTTTGAAGGGAGCCTGATGCTCCTGCAATGCCAGTGTTCTCCAGTCACTCCATGTGCTGCTTCCCATCTCAGGTATGGGTTCCCTGTGGTGCGGCCACTCTGGACACCCACCCAGGACAGGGAAAAGCTGTATGCTTTGGGTGCGGAGTCCTGTGAGGATGAAGGCTCTGCTGTCTGGGCAGAGGGGGGAGAAAGGATAGGACTCCTCAGCTTTGGATTTGGAGAGGAGCTGGGCAGTAGTGGGGGAGGGCCCTGGGTCCCATGAGGGTGATGCACCCAGTGAGCCCTGGGGCACTGGGCTGGGTTAGAGAGGGTTTGTTGGTGCCATCCAGCCAGATCCCCATGGACCATCTCCAAGCTCCCTAGGGAGGGGACGATTTCCCAGTGTGGGTCAGGGCTGCAGGACCTGTGTGTGTGTCTGTGCTTGCTGCTGTGGTGCAGGGGCCCTGCACTGTACCTAGGATTTCACCTTTGCAGCAGCTCTGGTGCTTTGCCCAAGCTGCCCCACCTGAGGACCGGAACAAAAGCACTGAAGTGACAGGTCCAGAAACCTCAAGATGGGATATGTGAACATCTGCTTTCCTGCTGGCTTCATCTTCAGTAGCTTCAGCTGGTGCCACCTGCCCAAGCTCCTCACCACAGTGCTTCAGGGAAGGTTAAGGCAGGTCCCACAGTGATCTCTGAAGAATCACAAATGTGTGATAAATAGTTAAGTATCTTCCTCTGCAGTCCCAAAGTGCAGGGCCGGGGGCAGGAAGGGCGTTGGCTGGTTTGGAGCCTGATGCTTTCTTCTTTCCTACTGCGGAGGGATTGATACTCCCAGCTGTTTTGGGAGTCTGGAAATCTCACCTAAGGCCTTGGACTGGAAGTGGGTCTCCATCACCCAAGTCTTGAAACAGGTGGTGTTTGGCAGATGGGGCCTGTGTAGGTGCACAGGGGGGAACAACCTTCCTCTATGAGCCCAGGAACTCAAAGGCAACTCCGGTGGCTCCATGGCCTCCAGGTCCTTAGGGCAGGAGGGCCAGATGGGAGCAGCTCCTTAGTTTCTGTGAAAGGTCCCCCATGCCCCACAGGTGCTGCATTCCACATGAGTGGAGTGATGGGGCACCACCAGCTGATTGCTGGAAGAACAGGAGTAATAAATCCTGGGATGAGGCAGGAGTGGCCGCAGCGTGAAGCAGCTAGGGCTGTGCCCCCTGCCACAGCCAGAAATTAGAGCTGCTCCATGGGGCACACAGCAGCTGGCAGCACCCCATGTCAAGCAGAGGAGCTGGCAGGTTTGCCAGGGGGGTGTAGAGGAGATGACTCCTCCCCAGTGCCCTCTATTTTCATCAGCTGTTCCCATAAACTTCCTGAGGAGGCAGAAGCGTGGCACACTGACACCCAAGATGCCTGTTCTCGCTGCAGCATGGCTGGTTTTGGCCACAAATGAAGCCAAATTGCAGTACAGATTATTTTCCAGGGTGAAATGTAATTTAGTTACTGCTTTAAACTGAGCAAATATTTGGCTGTCTCAGTGAACAAATGTCTGTCAGGAGGGGGATGAGAGGCTGAAGGTGGAACTGGGCTGAGCCACGGCTGCTGGCATCCCCCAGCACATTTGGTGTAATGGTGAGTGCTGGCAGGGTGTGTCCAGGCCAGGCAGGTGCTGGTGGTGTGTCCCTGGGCTGTCTGGTGCTGCCAGAGCATCCCTGGGCCTTGTCAGAGCCTCCAGTGTCCCTGGCCCCCACTGGTGCTGCTGGGATGTCCCTGGTGACACTGGGCTGCCCAGTGACTGCATCGATTGAGTACTCAGGGCTCTGGGGGCCAGTAGGCATCCCAGGGTGTAGGTCAGGTCATCTCCATGACAACACTGCAGCATCATGGAGGAAGGCAGCAGGTTGCCGTGGCAACCAGGAGCATCCCAGGGGCCTCAGCTCTGCCTTTTGGCTTTTCATGCTGCTTTGGGGATCCACCTCATGCCCAGCGGGCATGCCCTCTGGAAGCTGTGGGCAGCACCCAGGGCACGGCAGCAGCCACGAGAGCTAGGTGGAGGCTCACCTGGCTGCAGGTGAGGTTTAAACCTGTTTTATCCTTCCCACAAAAGCCATGAGATTTTCTTCTTTGTTATATTTATTTTTATAAATTATAATTAACATTAATAAACAATATATTTGTTATATTTCTGCTGTACCAAAAGCACCCACCCTACACATGGGACACAGCTGTGCCTGGCACCCCAGCAGACAGTGATGGGAAGAGGTGACACACTGCAGATCTGGGCTCACACCAGGGATTCTTACAAAGTTGTTACTGGAAAGGCGGAGAGGGGCCGGTCCATCCATTGCTGGCTCTCCCCAGAGTTGGTCCCAGCGGGACAGGAAGAGTCGTGGTCATTGGCATCCCCACCTTGGCCAGCTCAGGGGGAACAGCCGGCTTTTGGGTGGTAAAGACTCCTCCCACCAGAGCAGAGCCTGGGCAGAGCAGGGGTGTCCCAGGAGGGATGGGGGTGTGGGGCCAGCATGTGGGGCTGGTGGTCAGTGCCACAGTGGTCCTGGGCTCCCTTCCATCATGTCTCAGTCCTCTCCCCAGGCTGGGGTTTGAATTCTCCAGCACAGGCCACCCACCAGGAGCTGGTGTCTCCAAGCACGTGCCCTTCTGCCATCCTGGGGTCCCACAGCCTCTCCCAACCACTCCACAGACTCTGGTGAGCCCTGGGGGGTCCTACCCAGCCCTCCTGTCCAGTCCAGGGGGAGGGTGGTCTGCTGCGACTCCCCTGGCTGGGACCCTCCTGCCCAGGCCCTGGGGTGCTGCTGGCACAGGCTGAGGGCTGGGAGGACCAGGGAGGCCCAGGGCAGACCCTCCATGGTCCTCCAGCCCCATCCCAACAGAGGCATCCCTAAGCCAGCACTGGGCCACGTGTTCCTCCAGGCAGGGCTGAGGGCCCAGTGCCCTCATGCTCCCCCAGCAGTCTCTAACGAAGCCCATTTGATGACATTATTAAATGATTCAGTGCATTTTCTGCCTATTAAAGTACTTAATATATGTGCCTGTGTGATTCATTATTATTATTATTATTATTATTATCTAATAAAAGATTATCTGACTCACTTTCATGTTTCTTCCAATTACAAATTGAAATTGTTCCCACTCTGACCTTGCAGCTGCTGGATTTTCTAAAATTAGCTATAATGATGCATTTTACTAAGATAATTAATTAGCTAAACTGAGAAAATTGAGTAGTAGAACTGCTTCACATGCTGCTAATTATCTTTTATTATGTCATCTTTACATGCAAATAAAGAAATATTGTGATTATTTAAAATACTGTTTTCATTAGCTAATTCACTCATTAGTGCAGCGACAGCTCTGTCTTCCCCAGCAGCAGGAGCCTGTGGGGACTTGCTGCTGATCGACTGCAGGACTATGTCTTTCAGCTTGAGAAAATAGAGTTACAGTCCAAATTAGGTTTATTTTGTCAATTTATTTTAATGGCAGCTATGGGCAGCGGGTGGAAGGGGGTCAGGGATGGTGGGAGAGCCAGGAGCACCAAGGACTCCTGTTGAAAGTTGGGGGGGTTCAGGAGGGGGGGAGTGTGATGTAGGGGTGCTGTGCCCCCAGACTCCTCTTCCCCAAGGCCTTTCTTTTTCAGGATGTGTCTTGGGATCCCAAGCTCTGTTCCAGCCATCCAGAGCATCCAGAGCTGCTCCTGGCACCTTGTGGAGCCTGGGAGCAGCTGGATGGGCACCATTCATGGTGCTGTGCAGAAACTTTTCCTGTCAGACACTGGCCGTGAGGCCACAGGGGCTCCGGGGCAGCAGCACTGGTGCAGAGGGAGCCCTGCAACCTCCTGATTCGTCCATCAGAAGTTTCCTGCTCCGAGAGCCACGTGGTCGGTAAGAGACAGCGAGGGATGCTGAAAACCCTCCATTGCTCCCTGAGGGCTACAAGTTGTGCTGATCTTAGTGTCGGCCACTGGCAGGAGCTGCTGCATTTGGGGAGCCCAGGCCACACTTACACCCCTGCCAAGAGCTCCCGGAGCTTCTTCTCAACTCTCCACTGGCTCCTGGGCAGTGGATGTTGGGGGTTTGATGTTCCCAGCTTGGCACCCAGGTCCCTTCCCTGGCACAGGCACAATGGGGCATTTTGCTCCCTCCAGTCTTTTGCTCATAAATACCAGCTGTATTTATTCCCGTGGGGAATTTGGAGAGTAAGGAGGGACCACTCTCCAGGCCGGTGGTTTTCGTGGCCCTATAATACCCCAGAGGTATGAACAGGGATGAGGACCGGCCATAGGGACACTTCTGGCTCACTGGTCCAGACAAGGTTCCTGCTGGAGATGGGGTGAAGGCAGCACTGCGAGGTGCCATGGGAGTCACTGGGCAGAGAGACCACAGGCCCAGCCCTGGACGCTGCAGGCACAGCCCACTCCTCCCTGGCTGAGCACCAGCGCGGTGCCACAGCCCCGGCAACGCACCTGCCGCAGGGACTGCACTGAAGGAGAGCCAGGTAGCCAGTGCTGCCTGCTGCGGGACATGATGGGGCAAGAGGGGATGGGGCATTCAGGAGGAGCAGGACTGAGATGCAGCAGGAAGCGGTCACCTGGCACAGCCGCCGCATTTTGGGTTGGAGCTGCCGGCAGTGCAGACACAGCCTGGAGCTTCCTGGCGACCGGAGCAGCGGTGTGTGCCAGGGGAGGGGAGCAGCCCAGCCCCAACACGGCTGCCTGCCCAGAGCACAGGAACCATGGAGCCCCCTAAGTCCCCTCCTCGCAGCAGAGCTACTCCAAAATCTCTAGGCCCAAGATTTGTCTCCTTGAGGGCGCTCCTGCAGTGGCATGGACTCCATCCTGGGAGATATGCAGCCCACTCCAACTGCATGGGTGACCTTGCTTTGGGCAAGAACTGGAATTAAGCATGTCCTGAGCTTCAAAGGACCTCATCACCCCATTGCCCCGCAATCCTGAGTCCCTGAGGCTCTCTGAGTGCCATTGAAGCCTGGCACCTGCCCTGGAGGCCCAGCAGCTGCCAAAGTCAGCACCAGTGCTGGTCTGTGATCCGTGTGACCGTGGGAGAAGCCAGTGGTGACAAGAATGCCCCTGGCAGCTACTCAGCCCCCTGCCCAGCATTTCTGGGGACAGATGTGCCCAGGCAAGAGGGAGATGTTGGCAGACCCAGCACCAGCTGCCTCCTGGGAAGCCCCACAGTGCATCCAGCAAGTGCCAAGCCCCAATGGGCACAAGGCACCACAGCCCCTGCTGTCCCTGCTGCAGCTCCAGCCTCTGCTCTCACCCACGACTACCTTTGTTTCCATGCAAAGCCTGAAAACTGTCCTGTTGGAACCTCCCATGGGCTTCAGGAACCCCTTTCTGGGCAGAGCTCCCATGAGTTCCACCCTCTGCCTCCTGCAGCCAGCGGAGACATGCTCTGGCTGCCTGCCTCCTGTGGCACTGCCTGGGACAGCCAAAATAGTATCTCTAGGCCCCTGTTCACCATGGACATGTTGAAGAAACCCCTGACAGCTCCATATCAAGGAAAGCTCCTCATTTTTTGGTGGCAGCATCTGCTCAGGGAGTAGGACGGCGACCGGGGTGAACACCGGGCATTTCTCCAGCACTGTCCAGAAGCCTGGACAGTGGAGTTCATGCATTATTATGCCTCAAACACTGATGACTGGCAAGTTAGAACAGGACATGCCTGGAAAGGAGGGCCCTACAGAGGTAGGGAAGAACCTTTCTGGAGCCAATTTTCCTGTTCAGGTCCATGGTGACCACACAACACAGCGCAAGTGCAGAAGTTGGGTCAAGGAGTGGGCAAGACAAGTACAGGGGGATCGATACTACTAAGGATCCCAAAGTAGCCCTCCACTCTTTTCAGGAACTCTCCAGCAGAAAGCAGTGTGCCCCATACTGTTACATCAGACATAAAGAATCCCCTCCCTGGAGAAGGATATAGGCATTCCCATGCCAACTTGGATGTATATAACCTGACTTTTTGTTTCACAGCCCCCACTCCCAATGGATCTGTGACCGTTACTCTGACTACAGACATCGGAATTGCAATGATCAAGTCTCATCACTGGATCCACAGGTGGTGGCATTTGTCCTCTCCGCTATCTACTCTTGCCCTTTCCTTCTCTTTCTGTTGCTCATATATTTTCTTCATGTTATCTTCTATAGAAAAACCAAAACCAGCCATCTACCTCCTGTCTGCTACAATTAAATTGTTTTAAAATAAGTCTGCCTCATACATACCCTTGTCATTCAGTGTTATTTCACTCCAAGGGATTTATTAACAAGAACTTACCCTGCCTCAGAGATGGATCATAACAAGCTCCTGGCCTGCTCTAGACCCAGAGTTTCCTCATTGGGGCTGAGCGTGTCCAAGCAGGATCAGCCCAGTCCTACAGCCCTCCAGCTTAACCAGGTCCCCCTAATGACTGTGTTGCCCTTATGGAGATGGACCCTGCCTCGTCCCCTGCAAGGGGAACCTCCCTGGGGTCAAAGAGCAAAAGGAATAAGCTGGAATAATGACAAGGGAGGTTTAACCAAAAAACCACAGGGGAAAAGCTAAGTGCCATGCTTAGCTTAGGCATGCTTAGGAGGGGAAATCAAGGATGTGTAGCAGTTTTCTCATCACAGTTTGAAAGTGGCTGTCAGGAACACAGGGCTGCAGGTCCCAGGCAGGACAGGATGGGTTTCAGCCTTTGGCTTCATGTTTCATAAGGGACAGGGAAGACACCGCCCAGCCCTGCACAGCCCTGTTCAGCCCTACCTACGGACAGTGCTTACGGAAACACAGAATCTCAGACTGGTTTTGGTGGGAAGGGACCTTTAAAGGTCCATGGGCAGGGACACTTTCCACTATCCCAGGGTGCTCCAAGCCCTGTCTAACCTGTCTTGGACACTTCCAGGGATGGGGCAGCCACAGCTTCTCTGGGCAACCTGTGCCAGAGGCTCCCCACCCTCACAGGGAAGAATTTCTTCTCAGTATCCCATCTAACCCTGCCCTCCTTGTCCTGTCTCTCCATGCCTTCTTCCCAGTCCTTCTCCAGCTCTTTTGGA
>VZTE01001521.1:0-14645 GCA_013397775.1 Eulacestoma nigropectus
CAAATATCAAACTAATAAGTCAGATTTGGGACTTTGCTCTGCTGGATGCTTTCTCTGTAGCTGGAGAGTTTAATGCAATATACATTCACATGTGGTAACAGCTTATATCTTCAGGCAGTTTTGTGCCATTCTTTCACAAGGCAATTGGTTTGGGAGGCTAATCTCAGTATGGCAGCATATGACAGGCAAGAGAGAAACTTATTTTCATTTTTGATTGCCTTTTTCTCTATGTATCTAAAATGAAAGCAAGTTGTCTGGAAAGCACAGATCTGCTAATTGCCTCTCAATATGTCATCTCTTTTCTCAGAGCAAAACAAATATGCTTATTTTTAGTGAAAAATATGAATATAGTACCATAATGTTTTCAGAAATAGTACCATAATGGTGTCATAAAGTGGGATATGGGTTAGGGGGACACCCAGATCTCTTACAAGCATCATAAATTTCAGGCTGTGGTCAGTCTTCTGTTGGGTCTGAGTACAGAAAACTATCTTTGAAACTTAGGGCAGATATGGTAGAAGAATTGAGAGATAAATTGAGAGTCCTTGAACACGGGCTTTCTAACTTCTATGTGATGTCCCTGTCTCAGCTTGAGGCAGTCCTGGTTGTGCAGTAAAGAGCTACAACCATGATGGTTTACATGGACATACCTGCACACCCCACACGTGCTACTTCAGCTCCCAGGTGCAGAACAGCAAGGGGACTTCTGTGCCACCTATGGACTGGGTTCCTACAGCTTCCAGCTACAGAGCTGGATCATTCACTGCTACCTTGGAGATCCCTCACAGTGGGTCTCAGTGTGTCCAGCCTTGTCCATTTGAGTGGGGAACCAAGCCCAGATTCTGGGACCTTCCTCGTAGAAGCTGTACCTAATCGCCTTCCATGCAGCAAAGAAGTTTCAATTCACAAATATTTCAGGAAAAAAACCCAAACAAACAAGCAACAGCAACAAGAACAAAAACCAAACCCAAAGGTCTCTGTCAGCTAACTGAGTATTTGTTCTGATTAGTACAGAAACTCTCATTGCTCAAGCTGAAGTTTAATTCCCTTTTCATACTTGTTTTTATCTATTCAGTGCCCTCCTTTCCATGGCTGTCCTTGCAGCATCACTGTTCACTTGTTTTTAGGATCCTTATGTGCATCTGCATAAGTATTTCAAGGGCATTCACTTCCAGCAGAGACTACTGGAGTGATTTGTCTGCTACATTACACATCAATAAATGCTGAAAAACCCAATTTAACATTATTTTGGCTGACCCTTAAATGCAGACTGCCTCTGCTTTATAAGAGATGAAAAGGGAATTATCTGAAATAAATGACTTGCAGGAAAAGGTTTGGAACAGATCAGACCACTTGTGGCAGTTTTCATCCTGAGGGACGTCTTACAGTTGTCTTATAGATGATGAGCTTTTAGAAAGAAAAAAATATTTGGCACTAGGACTCAAGTTACAAGCTCTGAGCTGAAAAAAACTCCAATAGCACAAAAAAACATTGAAGCAAAAGCTGTGAATTAATTGCAGCATGAAAAGCAGGCTATAAAAAGACATAAAGACTTCTTTCCTCCTAGTGTGTTACAAAATACAGTAATAGAAGACTTTAGACAAACTTGTGGAAGAGATTGTATTTTTATCATGTGCTTGTGCAGAACTGGCACAATAGGGTTTAATCCATGGTATATACTCAGAGATTGCATCTAGACTCAGGAAGTCCTATAGGATCCCAGTCCTCTGATTTTCCAGGTCAAGAACTGGTAGAACTCATCTTAACACTCTTCTGACCTGTTTGCCAGGGCTACTTTTATCTGGAAATATAGGTGCAAGGAGGAGGGTTGGAAAACAAAGATGGGATCTGGATGAGCCCTGGACATGTCCTTGTACCATGGATTAATTTTGATGTACACACAGCTGTACGGAAATACAGACCTCCACTGCATATGGAGTTAGAAAAGCAAGACTTTCCAAGGCTTGTACTGAATAGGCATTAAATATCAAAAAATTTGGTAATACAAAAAAATCTACTCTGGAATTTCAGGAAATACCTGAAATCCATGGAAGAGGACAGAAGATCAGACTTGCACTTTGGCAGGGCTTGTAAACTACATTGAGGGATAGGACCCAGGTAGGACACGTATTGCTACAGCAACATAAGGCAAGTAAATCCTGTGTCCTGTGACTTTGAATATACAGCTCCTGTAGACTGAAGGCAAGCATCTCAGATGGAGATCCTTCTCAGAAGGAGTCTAGGGAGCCATGGCCTGGAAGACACTTCTGTGGTGTAGGTATAAAACTCTACAGTGGTACAATATCATATACAAGGCAGCAGTGGCCTATCATGTTTCGGATCTGGTACTTTTTAATATTTTGACTAATGGCCTGAAAGATGAAGGAAAATATGCTTATTGAATCAACAGATGGCAACAATCTGTGACGGATAGCACATCTAGGGAAGGGGAGGACAGACACCAATTTTGTTCTGTATCTCAGGAGTCTCCACATGAGCAGTCCTGCATCACGCAGTGCTGTCATCATGTGTGTGTGGAGACCCTGAGGCAGGTTTCATCCAGTCACTAGCAACAGCAGTGGCAATGGTCAGTAGAGCTGCTGGGTGCTGACATGGTCATGACTGCTACAGCCCCTTGTACCCTGGTAAGCCATGGGGATTTGCAAGACAATGGGCACAGAGACAGCGTGTGCACTTAAGGTCATCACAAAAAAAACTTGGTCATCTAAAGGAGATTTAGTAATGTACAGTGTGGAGGTAAATCACAAACTGAGGTGTGCATACAAAGGCTGCTAGCTCAGACATGACCTGCAAGGACTTCCACAGCACTCTAGTACTTCTTTTACTTCCTTTATTGTTTAACTCACTAAGCTGTACTGTGATTCACTTCAAGAACAATGGAAAAAGGTCTACCTGAAGGAGTTCTCTCTCATTTTTATGTTTCCTGGAAATGTCTAGAAAGCAATGAAATGGATGCTTTAATATGGATGGAAATTTATGAAAACAACAGGATTTCATTTCCTAATATAATTGCTGAATTGATTTGTGTATGCAGTGAACTGCTCTGATTTTCTTGGTGGCAATAATAAAGCAGTGTCTGCAGTAATTCAGCAGGTGTTCACAGCTATTCTGAGTGTATGTAAAAGGTTACCACTTTGATTTAAAAGGTTCATTCAACCTCTTCTTTCACTTTGCAGAAGTCTAATAGAAGATGAAAGGTTCAAGGTAATGAGAACAAAGCACATTTGAATCCAGAATATAATTTTTTCTGAGGAGTTTTTTTCATATCTTTAGGTCATTCTGATAAGAGTTGCTTTTTTCTTGCTTTTTTATTTTCCTAATATCTAACTCTGCCTATCTTGAAAATTAAGTTTACATTTACGGCTCTAATATTTCTCAAGTGTATCCTAGTTAAGTCTTATTTTTGTTCAAGAGAAACAAAATACATTAACTTCAGCATGAAACAGTTGTTATTTCCCATTCTTCCATTCCCCTTTTAAATAATTCTAAATGAAGAGCTATGTCAGATTGATACATACAGGTGAATGAAGCCGTTAAGCTCCACGTTTCTTGCTAGATTGACATACTTTTCTTGCATGCTTTATAACATGAAGCTGAGGGCACTGTTTTTGATAATACAGAGGGTCATACTGAAGGTGAATGAGAGGGGAAGTTAGTTACTGATGCCACTCCACAGACTTTTTTGGTGTTTCTCTCTGGTGAACAGTTAAAATCCTTGTGGTGAGAGCTGTGTGAAATTCTTCTGGCAAGCCTCACCTTGCGGTTAAAGATTTCGTGACTTTTTAAAATCTTAGCCTGTGGTTTCCAAAGCTGAGAGGACTCCTCACACAGGTGATAGGCAGGAAATCTTCCAAAAGCTTTCTGCCTTATCACAGCAGAAACACAAGCTATTTTATCTCCATTTCCATTCCTGCAGGATAGAAAGTGGGAAATACTGTCAGAGAAGTGTATGATATGAGTTAGAAACTATAAAAGGAGAAGAGCAATTACTAAGAAATCCTCGGAGGTATGGGTTTCTTTAGAAAAGGAAAGATTTTGGTTAAGAACACAGACAGTTCTTAAGATTCCTCAAATTGGTTTCTGGACCTCCTAAAGGTTTATTTTATAACACTGGAAGAGACTCTCAGGCCCAGACCACATTTAGTTTCCTTATTTCTTATTCCTTATGAGCACCTGAATTTCAAAGGAGCCTTTGGAAGGGGCAGTTACTCTTTGTACTTAATTTTTCACACATACTAGATTGGGAGCAGCTAATCCTGCCAGCTTCCACAGGAATGTTGTGCAGTTAGTGGGCTGCATTTCCATGAAGTGCTTTAATATGACAAGAAGAGTTATTACAGGTAGGTAGTGAAAAAACATTGGAGTCACTTTAGTCTATCAGCTTCTAAATATGTCCTAGAGATCTTATTGCTGTGTACATTAAAGCTTTAGCAGTAAAATCTCCCTTTGTTTGCTGAGCACAGAACACGTGACAGAGAGGTGAATTCATGAAGTTCACTCTTCAAACACACAATTTGTTCTATCGAGTCTCTAATAATTTGCCTTATGAAACCTGCTGGGGTTTTCTCATTTTAAGAGTTAAATTGATTCAGTCAAGTTAAGGGGAATCATGTATTTACTTCTGTTCCAAACCCATTTATTACTCCTCCATTTTCTTTCTATCAAGGCAGTGCACTGCAGTCCTATTTCATCATTTTGCAGAGAATCATCATGTTCTGCCTTCTGCCTTCTGTTCTGCCAGCCTTTCAGGAATAAAGAGTGGAGAAAAGGGCATACCAGGTGGTCACCATGGAGAGAACCACATAGAGAGACTAATTGGGCACTGTGTTTGTGGTTTGAAAAGGGCACAGATGTGAGATTTCTGGGACAGCACACATGGCAAAATAGCAACATGGGGCAAGAGATGGAAATTCAGGACTGGAATAGGATGCCTAAATCCTTCATATGGCCAGAGATCTTGGATAGAACTCAGTTGTTACATAAAAAATGGACTTCAAAGGAGCAATCTATTTCTGCTGATGGGTGAAATGACTCCTATCAATAGTAGTTGCATCTGCGTATATGGGTTTCATTCACAACACCCTGGTGTCCCAGATACCTTCCTTTGGAGTTACAAGCGAGACCGCAGAACTTGTACAAATTCAACTGTTAGAGGTATTGTTGCTGATGAAAAATTTAGTGAAATGTTGTTTGCTACACAACTTGGCTAGATTAACTGCAGAAGAAGAGTGCACACCCAAAAAGACTTTTTCAAAGCTGCATGACTACATTTTCGCATGGACTTTTAGTTCTCAAAATTAACTTGCAATTCTGTTGGTTCTCATGGGACTTAGAGATTTACAGTTCCTCGCATCATGTCACATCACTGCTGGCCCCTCTGAGGACCGCAAACACTTCTTCACTAGTGAAGAATACAATTCCAGGAAGAAGAGAGATTTCTGAAACTAGTGTTGTAGCTTACTGTTTTTTCCCCCAGGCCTCTTTGCTTTGAAAATGCCATTCAACATAATACCACAAGATCAGACACTGCCATGAAACTGTCCTGCCAGTTTTAGCTTTTAGCAAGGTGAGTAGGTTACAGAGTCACAGGCTGATTTTCCTTCTGTCTTTAGCTAAGCAGTAGATATGGTCTGTGTTTCTCAGCTTCAGGCCAGGCACATGATTGTGCTGAAGCTTTTAAGGTGACGTCGTTTTATAGGCAATTTGAGACAAACACTTTCCCTTCACTTTATTAAATCATGTGATGCTACTAAGTCAGTATCCTTATTCACAAAAATAGTATCTTTGCAATTGAAATTTATTTGAACATTTTGAATCACCTCCACATTCAGTGGAACTTGGTCCCAATGATCTTCAAATTATGAAAGTAGCCTTCATGTGAAGTGTTTCATTTGTTTGTAAGCCATTTTTGTACCATAAACTTTTGCGTCATCAGGCAGCTTTCTGAAGCGTTTCTTATCTTGCCAGGAATATCAGTTTTTGTCTATAACAAAACAGATCTATTGTAGAGAGGATGTGTCGCTACGCTGAAATATAGGGCACAGAGCAAATGATCTTTCTTCTGATATGTCTCTTTATATAACCAGCGTTGTCATGACAACTACAGAGCAGAGTTGCGTTTTCAGTAGCAGACGCATGACTAAGGGCCTTTGTCTTACCGTTGAACATGTCCGCAATTCTCAGTCTCTCAGCAACAGAAAACACAAATAACCATCCCACACAATTTGCTCCTACTCACAGAACTTTCGGTGTAAACGGCACATTACTTCTAAACAGGGAAAACTTTTGATTCTGCCAGCGCTTTGCACTTCAAAGCCAAAGGAGCTTTGCAGACCATATGTGGGTGCAGAAACGGTGACTGAGGGAGGAGCAGAGGAGCTGCCCACAACCTTCTCCCTTCTGTCATAGAGCAGATACCCCAATGCATGGCACCGATGGAATAAAGGAACCTACCATTCCCTTAGGTTCCTGATGAGTCTACTCCAATTTTGCAGTGAGAATGTGAATAAAACAATAGTTGTAGTAAGTTACAGAAATAAAAGCCTGGAAATTTAGGTGCTTTCTTCATCTCAAGGAACGAATTTATTCCTAGTGCCTGCAAACCTTACATCTCAGTTGTATCACTTCAAGGCTGCGGGCAACATATCTTCCTCACTGTCACAGCTACTTTAATCAATGTTTTATTGATGTCTGTGAGATGATCCTCCCATGAAAAGAAGCACAGAGGGGAATCAGCATTAGCCAGTGACAGAGAGGGAAACTAAGAATGAGCTTATGCTGCATTTAACTGAGCTACTGTGATGTACTGCTTTAGTGGACAGTAGAGTGCTTTGACAAAGGGCTGAATGAAATGGTGTGTTTATAATCTTATGAGTTAGTTACAATTCAGATTTATGGTAGACTCATATTAGTAGCCACCACCCTGGCTGTGTCTCACAAATTCCCTTGGACACAGACTCATAAAATGGCTTGGGTTGGAAGAGACCTTAAAGATCATCTCGTTCCAACCCTCCTGACATCCCAGTTGACATCGGGGTAAGCAGCATCTACATTGGATACAATTTAAAAGGTCAGGCAACACCTGGGTCAGAGGCAAAATGGGAAATAGCTGAATATCGCTATGCACCACCAAGAAAATAATATTAAATACCTCAAAACAAGACCAGTAATCTTTGAGAGCTTTGTCTAACTACCACTGATTATGTAAAAAAACACAGAAGCATGAAAGCATGGACAATGAAGTTGTGTAACTAGTTTTTTCTTGTAATTTGTAATAATCCAGTGCTGCAGTGCAACATCCAGCTCTGTCCTCACTGCCAAGAAACTGAGCCTGAAATAGAGGAATAGCCTTCTATAATATTCACTGTACAGGGAATGGAACTTAAATAGCTAAAGTGTATTAAGGCCATCTCTGACTACAGGGTTTCTTGACACTCGGTTTCCATCAAAAAGAGCCCTACTATTCTGTTGTGCATGGCCTGTTGTAGCAGAATGCAGTGCTCTCATTTCCTGTGTTATACAGGCAAAAACACAAGATCAGAAATTAATACCAGTCAGTTATCCCACAAAGCCATTTTCTGCTTCATTGTTTCCTGCTAACATGTACAATATTGCAATATAACACTGATGATTACTATCCTAGAATCTTTTTGAGTAGCAGTCTAGGAACTTTTAAAACACCTAGGCACTGCTGACCCTCACCTGTCACTGCCTGTGACTTCACTGTGGTTGTGTTATTTCGAACATTGTTTGCTGTTTCGTATTTCCTTGCTGTTGGTTTGCAGGCAGTAACTGGGAACTTGGAAACTCCAACATATTTCCTATGAGAGTTGACCAACTCAGCTTTTGATCTTAGCAAGCACGGGTGCCTGCATCTGGGATGGTCATGTTAGTCTCCTTTAACAATCAACAGAGAGAAAATAGGCACTTCTTGCTCTCCACAGACTGCGGAGGGAGCCAAGCTGTGTGTATCTCTGCCCAAGTAGGTATTGTATTTTGTATCAGAATGAGTTCTGCTTTTTATGAATGCTTCCTACGAACATTTCTCGCTGGAAAGCATTAGGTTAAGTAATTACATGAAGCACAGAGATGGAGTAGGTCTGCTAGGAACCAGAACCTTTCTGGGCTTATCCGGCTACGAGGCCCATGCAAGGAGAAGCTTTCATGAAAACCCATAATGATGACACCTGAAGCACCAAAATCAGGAGCAGAGACACCTCTATTCTAAGCAGAGTTGTAGTTTCCCCCAGTCTACACAGATTTAATGAATCCTGAACTTTTTATGAACCCGGCAGGTACAAGTGCCAATCACAGCTTAGAGGATCCCATGGCATCTTAGAATATTATATCTGCCAGGATAGAATAGCTTTGAGATCGTTTATATTGTCATGTTGACTTATTTATCTGTCATAAACACTGAAAGGAAATATTTATAAGTAAAAAAATCTCCAGTACCCTTCTTAGAAATGTACACAAATGAAGATGTATATTTCAGATATACTGATTGGGAACACTGCACAGAAAACATTGGCCCACTTCAGGAAAGTAGCAACAAACTTTTCAGGATTTGAAAAGCCCCAGATTTGGAATATACACATCAGATGTGTGGTCTTTAGAAAAAAAGGAATTAACTGACTTTTCCCCACTTTTCTGACTGGCCTGGCAAGGCCTCTAACAGGACTTAAAATGCTGAACACTGTCTGAGGAGCCACTGGATAGCTTTTTACTCAGGCAGCAATTTCTTAAGAAGTCCTTTGCCTTTTATGCATTATTTTGAGTTGTTCCCCTTTGTTGATCAACCACTGCCACCCTTGATACTTTACTAATACCCTGCTGGGGAAACCATATATCAGACAGATTCCAAATGTGGATGAACCCAGGTGGCTACAGTCAGACAAAACAGAAGCTTATGGCCACCCTGTGGTGTTGAAATGTAATTAAAAGGGTTCCTCTCCTGCTATCTGTTTTCAGAGTTGCTGGTGGGAGAGCACAGGGCAGGGGCCCATGCTGTGCCAGGATGCTGCGATCACTCCTTTGGCTCCATGCTGCTTGAGATGACAGAAGGCAGCAAATCACAAGTCAGCAGGGCACTGAAAAGCTCCTGCGACTGCTTTCTGTTTGTATTATGTTGTAATAAGGGTCCATGTGGAACCTTTGACCCACTCTGTCACCATGGGAAGGAAACAAAAAGGGAATTGCTCATTCTGGAAATCGTTCTGGTTTGCTTTCACCCCCCACAAATTATAAAATGGTCTCACCCTGCTGCCCAGGACCTGCCTGGTGCTCAACAGAACCTTCCATCCCCACCCCAGAAGGGTCTTTTTCCACTTGTAACACTGATTTTCAGAAAAAAGTTGCCAAGGACAGGTAGGACCCCACCTTCCACCCCAGCCAGGCAGCGGCAGCAAGTCCAGCCCCTGTGGAAGGGGCCACAGAACTGAGTCCCACTGACTCCGGCCTTCCTCTCCTTGCAAGGCCTGAAACACAAAATACAGCTGTTAGAGGGGATCTGTCTGAAGAAAATGGTACCATGCACGGTCAAAGAGAAGGGGCAAGGGAGAAACTTTAATTGACTTGTTGTTTAACGCGGCCAAATTACGGCGGTTGGATGTGGCTGGGTGCTGGTGAATGCTGTGAAGGGTACTGGGGACACGGGGCCCGCGTTGCTCAGGCTGAGGCAGGACAGCACACGTGGTGATAGGGGAAACTTTGACTGCATTTCCATTGAAGCAGAACTGTGTAAAGCAGTACTTTGCAAGGCCCACTGTGATAGCTACATGCCATATCTACATGGCTGTATCATTCACTGCTATATTTATATGGTCAGATTGTGTCCCTTTCCATCCCTGGAAGGGTTCAAGGCCAGGCTGCATGGAGCTCTGAACAGCCTGGTATAGCAGAAGGTGTCCCTGCCCAAGGCACAGGGTTGGAACGGAATGATTTTAAGGTCCCTCCCAACACAAACCATTCTATGATTCTATGATTCCATGATTCCATGTTTCTATGACTCTATGATTCCATATCAGGAACTGGAATTAATTTGTGCTTTTCTCCTCTTCTAGTTTAGAAACTACGTTTTCCATTTATATAGAGTATTTTGTTTGAACTAGACATACAAGATATCTTGCTGTCAGTGTAAATCTATGCAGGAACACTGTTCAGCACAAAATACAAAAATGGCCTTGTCAAATGCTGGGGCTCTTCTTTCTCTTCATTTCTGAGGTATGGAGGGCTCTGGCTACCACAGTTTATGTGTCATTAACTTCAAACTGTCGGTTCATTTGTGTAGCCTGTTGGCTGCTCATTGTATGCAAGGCAGAGAGGTATAAAAGTTTCTTCCAAAGAATTAGCTATAATTAGAGATTTTCCTTATTTTATGTAGCTCTTGGATGACAAATATCAAAAGCTATGGCCATGTGATTTCATGTGCAGTCTAAATTGCAGGTATTGCTTGTGCAGTGTGACTTACAGGGAAAAAGACATTCCAGTGTGCCAACACTGCCAATATGCATTTAACAGGACAAATTATGTATATAGGTTTGAAAGTGAAGCCAGTCGTGCTAAAATCTGCATATTTTATATAATAATATAAATATGCCATATAATATAATATAAAAATGCCATATTATCTCCTTCCCCTCCCATCCACCTTCTCTTCCTCAATTTTAATAAGAACCCCACTGGCATAGAAAACCAGAGATGGAAGCATAACTTGGAACAAGACTGGAATTCGTAGTGGGATTTTATGGAAATCTATGGGCCTACACTAAGGAGTGCTTCAAGAAGGACTCAATTCTACCATCTCTTCTCTGACTGAATTGGCTGGGGATTCTTTGTAAACTTATGAAACAGAACTCTAAAATGCTCTGACACTTTCTGATAAATGACACTGCTGCTTCTCATCAGATGAGCCTTAGGAGGTCAGTTATTTGTTGGGAGCTTAGTTGAGGAGTGTTTTCTGCCTTAATGGAAAACAGCTGCAGAGGCAAACCTGCCAAAGCTGAGTAGGATATCAGCAAATCTGCACTGTATAGGGTAATTACTCACTTCTGGAGGAAAACAACAAATAGAAAACCCCTTCCTTAAATGCCTCCAGGGCCTCAAAGAAAATCAAAAGCTGATGACTGGAGATTCCAATACAAACCTCCTCTAGCAAGAGCCCAGTAGGGAAAAGAGAAAATGGTTTCTCAGGTGTGAGGCTATGGGATATGTGGGAATATTTATCTATACCACGGAAATACGTGCCAGGTGTGAACTGTCTTAACGAGCCCCACACTGGGTACGGCAGCTCTGTTACTGAAGCATTAGCCTCAAGCAGGGAAACAGCAGGAAATACATGGTTATTGTGTGATCAAAACTTAATCAGCTACGGCTATCACTTGGTGCTCATCTGCCTGTGTCTGTGAATGTGTTTGTGCCAGCTGCAGCAGTCCTGGAGGTGCCCACTAGTGGGAGTCACTCCAGTGGGTTTGGCCAGTGCTTTTGGCCAAAGTGAAAGATGTGGAGAGCTGCTGACAGTTGGGAACACCAGCTGGAGCAGCAAACTACACCTGTGAGCAATTCAGAGACACCACTGGAGGCAACAACACGGTGGAAGAAAACTTGTTGGAACAAGGCCAGAGCAGAGTCGCTAAGATGATCACAGGCCTGAAACACCTCTCCTATGAACACAGGCTGCGAGAGTTGGGGCTGTTCAGCCTGGAGAAGAGAAGGCTTTGGGGATATCTTATAATACTTTCCAGTACCTAAAGAGGCTTACAAGGAGGCTGGAGAGGGACTTTTCACAAGGGCCTGTAGGGCAGATTGGCCATAAACTGAAGGAAGGTAGTTTAGATTAGATATTAGAAAGAAATTCTTTACTATGAAGGTGGTGAGGCAGAAACAGGTTGCCCGGAGAGATTGTGGAGTCCTCTCCCCTGGAGCTCTTCAAGACAGGCTGAATGGGGCTCTGAGTAACCTGCTCTAGTGGGAGGTTCTCTGCCCATGGCAAGGGATGTTGAAACTAGATGATCTTTAATGGCCCTTCCAACCCAAACCATTCTATGATTCTGTAATTCAAAAAGTCTATGAAAAGTCTCTCACCTTCATTTATTAGGAGATTTTTACAATTCTCAGTGTGTGAAGCAGATTGTCTTACTAGCTACCCCTTATCTAAAGATATCTATCAGGACTTTCTTCACTTGAAAGTTCATCAAGCTTGACTTGATGAACATGGTCATGCCATGTGTCATATGATCATGTACTCCTGTTCTGAGAGTGGCAGCTCTCCCAGTGGTGCCTTGCCTGCTGTGAGCAGCTACACAGGGTGAGCCTGGGGGAAGCTGAGCTCCTCAACACACCCTGCAGCAGATGTAGAATTCCCTTTGTTCTCAGCATTGTATCTCAGGGCAGTTCTGCAAGCAAAAAAACCCCCTGAATTTAAAGGATTTTTCTTACTTTATTCTTCTTTAAGCATGGAGTAACTGTGTGACTGAAGAAACAGTCAATAATAAATTCTTCTCACTGTCTGTCAAGAGAAATGTCAGTGAGAGCCAATTTTCTTTGCTCTTGAGATTCGTAATGTTCAGTTCTCAAAATTTCAGTTAAAACAACTGGTACACTTTATTTTCAAACAATTCAACCAAGTACAATCAAATTATGCAAAATCATATCAATTTTGGAAGAGAGTTGAAAAAAGATGTTTAGAATTAAAAGAAACAGATGATAAATTGGCAATTAAACTTTATGGACTAATTATTTTAATAAAACAAATTTTGAAAACTGAACAAAAGGTTGAACACCCTCCCCCCCGTCCACCCCCCTCTCTCCTAATTCTCCCCGTCCTTCGCGGGGCAGCTTGAGGGCTGCAAAAAGCCAAAGAGCTCAGGGTGGCTACCTGCCCCCTGGCACCCCTCAAGCATCCCCTAGCCCTCGTCGGAGCGGGAGGCGCGCCCCGTCTCCNTGGGAGGCGTGCCCCGTCTCCGGCGACCCCTCGAAATCATTCCTCCAAACCCTCTACCCCAGTTACGTCCAAAAAAGTTCGTTTTACCCCTGATACCCCTAGAAAATTGTCCCGCACCCTGTCCCAGTTGTCCCTCTCCCAAGATGGCAGTGGCCACCAAGCGCCACAAAATGGCGCCGGCCGCATGGCACCCCATCCCCCTTCTTCTCCCCACAATCCCACTTTTCCTGCCTTTGCCACCATAAGGCCCGCCAAAAATCCATTCCTCCCCCAAGATCCCCCTCCCTCCTATTACCCTAACCCTTCCCCCTGGGCGGGCACTGAAATGGTGGGAGGTTCTGTGAATAATCATGACATCACTAACCCTTTTGTTACATTTCGCCCCTCCCATCCCGAAAAACCCCTCCCTTTCCCCTCCCCTCTCCCGAGCTCCACCCCTTCTGCTCCTTACCCCTCCCCTGGGGGTGGGACCTCTGGTTCCCACGACCTCCTTTCCGGTTGCCACGGGGTAGGATCCGGAAACGAGGCCTACACCATCCCGGAACCAGGGGCCCAGGCCTACCCATTCGCGGCACCAGTGCAATTGGCTACCAGTAAAAACCCCACATGGGAGCCATTTAATTTTAATAACATAAAGGATCTGTGCAAAGCACAGAAAGAGTATGGAAGGGAAAGTGAATTCTTCAAATCTATGATTCATGCCACCTTTACCAGGAACGTTTTGGTTCCCCAGGATTTAAGAACAATTGTCTCTTGCCTCCTTTCACAGACTGAGTTCTCGGTCTGGGAAAGGATGTGGGAGCGAAAGGTGAGAGATTTGGGGAACTCACTATTGGATCCCTCTGGGCTACCCGAATTCGAACTAAATTTATTAATTGGCAAAGGGGATTTTCAGAAACCCCAAATGCAAGCACAGCTCATTCCATCGAGCGTGCTTGCCTCAATTACTGGAGCGGCAGAAAGGGCATTGCTGGATCTTCCCTCAATGACTGCCCTCTCCATCCTTTATTCCGCCATTTCCCAACTTGATGGCGAACCATTCGCAACCTTCGTTGAGCGATTAAGATTTGCAATTAATAAACAGGTTGCAAATGAAGAAATTAGGGAAGGATTATTACTGGAACTTGCAAAATCGAAAGCAAATCGAGTTTGCAAGGAGATTATTTTATCGTTACCTGACGACCCCCCTCCAACAATCGATAGAATAGCCGAGGCCTGTGTAAGGAGGGCAAATTTAATGGGCAGTCAGAATTACCATCCAACTGTATTACAGCCTAATGGGGGACAAACCATCAAAGTTAAAGCCGTGGACATGAGAGAAGTGATTTGCTTTAATTGTAATAAAAAAGGCCACTTTTCTAAGGATTGTACTGCACCCAGAAGACCTAGAGGGCAACGCCCCCAAAACCCCCGAGGTCCCCAGCACCCTCGCCTTAACATCACCCACCACCAGGCCNATCCCAAAACCCAAACCCTAGTTCCCGGCAACAGGGAAACTAGAGCAGCAGTGTGAAGAGGCGGGATCACACTGCAAGGACGACGTAACATCCGCCGCCTCTTCCTTTGCCCCTGTCCTTGCCGCCATGGACTATTCATTCACCGAACATGACTTAATAAAAATACAGGCTGTGACTGCGTTGACTGACCAATGTGTTCTTGTCTTGCCCGATGCTGACCGAGCTCC
>VZTE01001523.1:4722-16275 GCA_013397775.1 Eulacestoma nigropectus
AAAAAAAAAAAAAAAAAAAGCCAAGAAGGAATAAAATAAAAGCAATCCATGGGATTGCTGGGGAGGCATCCAGAGATTCCAGGAGGGAGCAGGGAGTGGAGCGGAGGAACGGGCCCTGGTTTGTCTCAGTGTCCAAAGCTCCATCGCTCATTAACACACCGCAATTAATGCTCTGCCTCCGAGGCACGCAAGTGTTGAGCTCATTAGCACCGAGTGGAAAGGTCCGAGGCTTTCATATCGTTTGTGAGGGGATTAAGAGCACAAAAGGGGCCGTAAATTTACAGCCAAATATAAACCAGCTGCTGTGGGCTCGGCTGGGGGGAGGGCAGGATTGGGATTGGGATGGGGGAGAGGGCTGGAGGAGGAAGGAAAGGATGGGAGGTGGCAGGAATGGACCTTTCCCTACAAAAAACCCCCGGGTCGTTAAGAGGGTTTTTTTTTTAGGGTTTTTAGGATTTTTTTTTGTCATGTCCATCCAACCTGCTCCGTGTGCCTTGTAAATCCCACGGTGGGAAAGAAACCATCCCGATCCATCGGAGCCAGCTCCCAAAATTGCGTCAAACAGGCTGGATTCCAGCTGCCATCAGCTCCAGCGCCTTCTCCGTGCCCTGGCAGCCTTAATCCACGGGCAAAAGCCTCTGGGGCAGGGAAAAGCTTCCATGGATGGAGGAGGGCTCCTGTTCCCGGTCTGGGGAGAGAATTCCTGGGCTGGGTTGGCTCCTGGACTTCAGACCTAGCAGTGCTGTCATCTCCAGGGGTGTAAATCCAGAGAAATTCCAAGGGATTAAGAAAAAAAAGCCAAGTGGAGGAGCTCCCGGCTAAAATACAAATTTGGTGGAATTTCACAGCGCCTTTGAGCCCAAAATTCCCCGCGAGCTCCGAGCCTGCTGTGCTGGCGGAGCGGGATTGCGGCTGTGGGATACCCTGGGAGCTGAATATCCCTAAAGTTGGATTTTCCGCCTTCCCGTGCCATCCAGGGTGGGAGTTTTTGGGTGTCCTGGGAGGCACGGAGAAGGCGAAGCCCTTCCTCGGGCAGCAGCGCCCGCGGCAATCCAGGCTCCACTTCCAAAGGGATGGGGAGCGAATCCCAGGGATGTGAGGGACCAGGAGCGAGTCCCAGGGATGTCAGGGAGTCAGGATCCATCCTGCACCGTGGTCCCTTTGTTTTTTCCTTCATCCTCCTCCATCCCTCCAAGCAGAACAAGGGAACCTCCTCAGCTGGGGTTTGTAACATCCCACCCGTCCCTCTGGTGATAATGGAGCCCTCCATCGCTTCCCAGGTGGAATTTCTTCCATGAAATATCTCTCAGCTGCTGGTTTTCCAGCTTCCTTCTTCTTAAGCGGTGGCCTTGAGTTGGGATCACCTTGTGGGGTCATCTCAGCCCTTGTCATCTCCTTGCTGGAGGAGCTTTCATCCTCACCTGCTCTGCAGGACCTCCTCAGGTGTTTGCTCATCCCGCGGAGTTCTTGCAATCCTCAGGATTTCCTTGGAGGAATCCCTCTTCCAAGGTTTTTTCCCCTACTCCTTCCAAGATGCCGTGCATGCTCTGCAGAGGTGTTTTTATTCCTTTGGGATGAAGTGGCTGCACCATGGATTGGGAATTTCCCGCTCATTCCCTCCTGAGTGTGGCCACCTCTTGCTCTGCTCTGTTCCCAGTTTCTGGAATTCTTGGTGGAACAAGGACTGGTTTCTTTTTAAGTCTGGCTTTGTCTCTAGGAGAGACCCGTCTCCGTTACTTCAATCCGTAGGGATCCTTCCCTTTGGTCCTCTCTCCGTGCTCCAGGAAAATGCATCGGGTCAGTAAAAAATGGGATTTTTCTCCGAACATTTCGTTTCCATGGGCAGGGAAAAAAGCCTGGGAAAGCTGCTCTCCTCCTCTTTATCTGCAGGGAAACTCTCGTGTCCACACCACAGGTGGTGCTCCATGACCAGTTGGGACAGCCCATCCCAGGGGCTGGAATTAGATGGTCTTTAAGGTCTCTTCCAACCCAAACCATTCCATGATTCTCTGTGGAACGACAGCTCCAACCACGCCCGGTGGGTTTGAGGGATTCTCCTTCCCCACGGCTCCAGCCAGAGACTCCATCCACAGTTATCCCAGCTGGATCTTGGCCAGCTGATCCCACCTTTCTGATCCCTTTTCTCTGGACACAGCTCCCATTTCTTTGCCATGACATCCACGGATGTGGGATCTTCCTCCCTCCTTGAGGAGAGTGAGGGGAATTTTATTCTCCTTGTTCTTCACGAGTGAACAGGGAGAGGACACTTGGAGCAGCACTCCAGGGCTGATGAATCCCAGTGCCTTTTGGGATCCCCATAAATTGGGCTGAGAACCCAAAACTGCTGGATGGAGTTTTGCCGGGGGTGGGATTTTTGGGAGACCGAGGCAGTTTTGCAGAGGGGGCACTGAGCGAGATTCTGCTTCGTCCTGGCTTTCCCCCACACCCCCTTTTAGCTCTCAGCCTTAAAGGGTTTGGGATCGAAAGCAAAGCCTTAAAGGGTTTGGGATCGAAAGCAAAGCCTTAAAGGGTTTGGGATCGAAAGCAAGGCCTTAGAGGGTTTGGGATCGAAAGCCTCCCATGCCACATGGAGGATCTGTAGGGAAGATTCTTGGACATGGAGATTTTTGAGTTGTGGGGAAACGCAGACCTTGGGCTTGATTTTATTCTGAACTTGACTGGAAGTGCTGGAGTTTCTCATAATCCTTTTTCTTTTTAAACACGGAAAAGTCGGGGGTAGGGACAACCCTCAAAGGTGGCATGGCCCAAGGATCCGAAGCGATCCTTACGTTTTTTTCCAGCAGGTTTTTTTTGAGTATCATTCAGATTTCCGTGCAACTGCCTCTGGCAAAGGCACTTCATCCCTCTTAGCCTGGAGGCTCCAGCTACTGTTCCCAGACTCCCTTTGGAGGCTGGAGCGTCCATGAGGGCCTGGATTCCTCCAGGACGGAGCCTTCCATGTGCTCCATTTTCCAGAGAAAAAAGGGGAGAAAAGGAATCAGTTCTTTGCTGTGCACGAAGGCCGAACCTTTTATGAACAGGCCTCAGAGTGTCCGGGCAGGAGCGGGATTTTGTGGAATTTTCTCTCCTTTTGTGGTGCCTTTCCAAACTTTTTGCTGTGTTTTCCCTTTGTTCACGCTCCCAGTACCAGGATGGCCTCTTGCCCACGAACCCGCTCCAAAAATATCCCGGTTTACAAGCCCGCTGGAGCATTGGGAATGGGCTCCGGAGAGGGGCAGACATCCAGGATAATGTAGTGATGGGACAGGGCTGGGACAAACACAGCCTGGTCTTTGGAAATGTGGGAAGGATTAGGACGAATCCAGGTTGAGATGTTGCTTTGGATGCTTCCCGACGTATCCTGTCAGCCAAACCTCTGGCAGGTGCCAAACTGGTTCCTGAAAACCCTTCCAGGCTCATCCCGCCTTGCTTTGGTCAGGCCAGCGGCTCTGGGCTGGATGGGATGCAGGTGGCTGATCCCAAAATTTAAGTTTTCCTCCCAGAATGGGGGAATGGAAAGCTCTGTTCCCTCTTTCGGAAGGATGTGCCAGGCGGGACCGAGGGCTCTGCAAATCACAGATGGTGAAAGGCAGGGATTGGTGTTGGTGCTTGGAGCGGGAAGGGAAACATGGAAAACATCATCCCTCCCACCCCCACCATGCATGGAATCACTGTTGGAGCTCAGAGAATTCCCTCAGTTTCCCTCTCCTCTTGGCCAAGGTTTAAGGACAGGGCTGGGGCGTTCTCCAGCTGGGACTGGGGGCACTTTGCTGTCGCATGGAGCTGGAGCTGAGGCACTGGGAAGACATTTTCTGCCTTTGGAAAACCATAAATCCTTAAATATCCTTTTTCCATGCGAGGCGGAGTGGGAAGGTTCCGGCCAGGCTCGCTGGGTGGTGGGGTCTCCGTTGGTGCGGGTGTGTGGTGTCAATGAACGCCCTTGCACGGAGCAAATCCCCAGATTTGGCTCTTTTGGGACATAATCCAACGTGGAAAAACTGGGGGCTCTTTCCAGCATCCCCAGAAGTCCTGGCACTGCTGAGAGCCCTCATGGCCGGGCGCCACCATAGCCAGGCTGTGCCACCTCAGGGTTAACAAAGCTGAGCTTAGAGATGATTTTGCCTCTTGGCAGCTCTGGAACAACTTTTCTTTGCCCTGATTCTCCTTGGCTTTGCCTGGATTCGCTCCTGGAGCAGCCGAGCCGCTCGGCTCGACTTCACTAGAGGGCGCAGGAATTTTAGGCTAGGAGCGCGCCGGGGTTCGTCGGGGAAAGTTGGCTGCCTTCTCCTCCTTTTTAATCAACTGGAAAGATGCAGGGTTGAACTGGAGGTGACTGGAAGGGGATCCAGACTTGTGTCTGGCCGGGGAAGGATCTGCTGACATGTGGGATTAGGCGGTGTGAGCGCGGCGGCGGCGGCGGCCGGGATGGAGCAGCGTGGCCGGGGCTCGGGACGTGGTTGGGAGCTCCAGGGAGCGGCCAGCTGGAGGAGCCTCCTGGCACGAGGAGAGCTCCAAAAATTGCAGAGAAAGAAAAAAAAAAATCCCCATCACCCCCCAGTGCTTAATGCTCCCCTTTGTCAGGCTGGGCAGGACAGTGTTGACCCCACAGGGGTTCGGTCTTCTCGTCCCAAAGGTCTCCCCATCTGTTCACCTCGATCCTTGGGACAGGATCCTCCCTCTTGGGAGCCTGGCTTGATCCAGGGGTGTGGATCCAGCCCCCTGCACCACGGAGCAGTTTTGGGACCAGAGGCACATCTGGGACTGCGTCCTTTTTTCAGGGAGCCGGGGGTCCCCAAGCGCTTCTCCTGTGGGAGGTGCCGGGGAAGGATGAGGCCAGGAGCCCCAAGGGCCACCTCCCTCGGGGTGGCGGCTCCGAGCAGGGATGCAGACCCGGTGCTCCCAAAGCAGAGGTTGTCCCCTCGTTGGCCCTGCTTCCAGCTGCAGAAACTGAGGCATGGGAAGTGTTTGGGGACGTTCACTGGGAGCCTCTGTCCTTACTCCAAGCTGCTCAGCGTGGATGAAGGGCAGATGAGAGCTGGGTGGGGAGACAGCGGTGTCCCTTTGCTGGCCCCACCCAGGTGGTCTTGTCCCATGCCCGTGGAACAGCTCATGGATGCCGGCTCTGCATCAAACCTCGGCGTCCTGCTCGTGGCCAAAGGAACCATCCCTTCCCCACTCCCTCCCCACCTTCCCCACGCGGCCGAGGGTCTCGGCTTTACCCCCTCCCGCTTGTCTTGCCCGAGCAGCTGCTTTTTCCAGCAGAAAATGCCTGAACATCGCTGCCTTTCCAGGCTCCAAACGGGCTCTGGATGCAGGCAGGAGGCGGCCGCAGCCGCCCCGTCCCGCGGCCTCGCCGTGCTCTCGCTTCCTGCTGTTCATTCATTCATTCATTGATTCCTCCTCTCATTCATTCATGCCTCGGCTCCGTGCGGCCATCCAGGGATGGCTCCCTGTCTCCAGGCTGATCTGCTTGGGTTTTCTTCCCTATCCATCCTCCCATCCCGGGATTTCTATGGGGAGCCCCGCGCCGTGCTCGCCGTGTGCGGAGTTTTACTCGGGGCTCAACCCGGGGCGTTGTGAAGCGGCTCTTGTGGAGCCTCCAGAGCTGCGAGGGGACAGAGGTGTTTTTTCACCAAACAAACTCCCAGGGAACGCCGGGCATTAGCAATGAGGGGTCGCAGCCAGGAAAATATTACCTTTCCCTTGGAGTGCTGACTGCGGAGGAAATTCTCACATTTACAGCTCCGGCGAGCCCGGCGCTCATGGAAAAGAGGGGGCGGCTTTGATTTCGCTCCTCTCGGTGGGTTGATAGCTTGGCAGCCCCCCCACCTCGCCTCCATTCCCGCCGGGAAGCGGCCACCGGTGGAGGCTCCGGCGCGCAGCTCCCTCCTTGGAGTCCTGGTTTAATTGGATTTTCCTGGAGGCCTGCGGTGCGTGTGCGTCCTGCCCCGTGCGTGTGTGTAGGTTAATAAAAAATAAACAAACAGCGCTTTCCCCCCTTTCTCGGGGAGGGATGCGGCGGGAACGCCGAATGAAAGGGCTGCTGTGCCGGGAAAGGACATTCCTGGCATTGCTGAGCTCCTCGTGCGGGCCCAGGCCCAAATTGGAGGAAAAAAATTGGAGTAAGGAGCCGTTAGCGTGGGGGACCTGGGGAGGCCCAGTCCTGCTCACTGTTTACTCGCAGAGCTTAAATTAACGCTGGCTGCTGACATCAGGAATTTTTTTTTTCCCTGGTTTCCCAAGGAAATGAGCCGAGGGCGATCGCGGCCTCTGCGTACGTGCAGAGGCTCTTCCCCACTTGAACCCCTGTCGGAGTTCAGCCAGATTCCACAGAGATCCTAAAGGCTCCAAAATAATTATTTTGCTTCATTTTACATCCATTAAAAAAAAAAAAAAAAAAAAAAAAGGGGGGGGAGGGAGGAATTTATTGACCTCTGGTGAAAGNAAAATTTTTTTTTTTTTTTTTTACAACAAAAAAAAAAAAAAAAAAAAAAAAAAAAGGTGGTGGAGAGGTGGGAGGAATTGTCAGTGCTTCCCGTTGGGAGAGTAGTGTTTTCCCACTGTGTTTGTCTGTGTACCTGTGCTGGACACTGGAGGATCCCGGCGGAAAAGGTGTATTATTGCCATCCAGACCTTGGGATCAACATAACTGGGATCCGTCGGACGTGGAAAGCTGGCTCTGTCCCTCCTGCCACACGCGGGATGAAGGAATTCCTCCCATCCCCAGTTTGCTCCGTTATTCCCCGTCACTTGTAATGGTCGTGGTGGGGATCTCGGGAGCAGCTGATGTTTCTGGCAGCTTTTTCAGGAACTGGTGGCTCTGGACGAAGAGCTTGGAATGGTGACAACTCCACGTAGGACACGCGACGACCTTGGAGAGGGCCAAGGGTGTTGGGGCAGTGGAGAAACCTCTCCTCGTTGTCTCTTGCAGGTTTTCTCCAAGATTTTCAGCCATGAGGCTCTGGAGAGTTATCTCCCCAAGATCCAGCTGGTGATCAAGGACACCCTCCGGGCCTGGAGCAGCAACCCCGAGTCCATCAACGTGTACCACGAGGCGCAGAAGCTCACGTTCCGCATGGCCATCCGCGTCCTGCTGGGATTCCGCATCCCGGACGAGGAGCTCGGCCGCCTCTTCGAGGTCTACCAGCAGTTCGTGGAGAACGTCTTCTCCTTGCCCATGGATCTGCCCTTCAGCGGCTACAGGAGGGTGAGATTTGGGTTGGGTTCTCCATCCTGATAGCACCGATTAATTAACGGGCAGTGATTAATCCGCCTCTTTCCCTGTTCTCGGCGGAATTTCTCCTCATCCTCTGACCTCAAGGAGCCCATTTTGGGCCCCTATTCCTGATTTAGTGGAGAAGACAGGGGAAGATGCATCCCTTGGTGATCAGAGTGGTTTGATAACAGAAAATAGTCAGGACTTGCCCAGATTTAATTAATATTTTTCCTCACTTGGCAATTTTCCTGTGTTTTTTTAGTTCGTGGGACCCTTCTCCTCTTCATTCCCTCCTGTCCTCGGAGTGAAACAGGTCCTTGTAATTCCCAGAACTAAAACAGATCCTTACAATTCCCGGAGTATTCCAGGTTTTTTGACGAGTGATGCAAAATGAAAACGTAGCAAAAAATAGGCATAAAATCATTTTTTTTCCATGGGGAATTTTAATAAGAGAAATACCGGGGGCTCGAAATTTATTTCTCTGATATCCCTGCAAAATTTTTTCTTATTGTTATTTGCCCATGGGAATGATTCCTTCCCCTCGGAGTCCGGAATCATTCCCAGCAGCAGGTTAGCCCCGAGCAGCTGCACTCCCATAGGAATTGCTTTACTGGGACCAGGTGATCAAATTGCTCGGGAAGAGGATTCTTTGGGATGAATGGGCCTTCCTCTGAGAGACGATTTTCCCAGGGATTTCCATGCATCCCGGGAGGAGCCGGGGGCTGTGAACCGGTGCCGGACAGGGGCTCCCAGCCCAGACCCGTCATTTACACCTAGGTGTTGATTACTCCGCCTGTGATCTCCCCCACTCCGGCTTTACTCCTCCTGCCCAGGGGACACCTCCGACATCTTCACACCCCTCTTTGAGCCTCTGCTTTTATGACTTGGACCTGTCCTGAGCACGTCTGCAGCTCCTGGGATGGGCAAGGTGCTGCTGGTGGTGCGGTCTGACCGCTTCCTGCTCCACAGGGAATCCGGGCCCGGGAGACGCTGCAGAAGGGGCTGGAAAAAGCCATCCAGGAGAAGCTGCAGAACACGCAGGGCAAGGACTACGCCGACGCCCTGGACATCCTGATCGAGAGTGGGAAGGAGCACGGCAAGGAGCTGACCATGCAGGAGCTGAAGGTAAAGCCTGGGGTCGCCTTGTGGTTGTTCTGCTCAGGGCAGGGCCTTCCTGAAGGGAAAAGCCTGGGATGCTCCAAGGAGGAGTTTTCGGGGCAGACCTGAGATGAGCGGTGAGGGCTCGTCGATCAGCCGCGATGCGTTGGTGGATCCTGGTCTGGTGGACCCAAAGCAGTTGCTTTATTTATTCGCTGACTGTGCCCAGCCCTTTCTACAAAGCATTCCATGGAATCATTAAGCTTGGAAAAGGCCTCCAAGGTCATTAAATCCCACCTCCAATCCCCACTAAACCGTACCACCAAGTGCCACATCCGCTCGGTTTTTGAACACTTTCAGGGATGGTGACTCCACCACTGTCCCGGGCAGCCTCTTCCAATGCTTGGCCCCTCTTCCAGGAAAGAAATTTTTCCTCATATCCAACCTGAACCTCCCTGGTCACAGCGGAAGCTTTCAGCCTTGATCAGCCTCATCCCTTGACCCTTCCACTCTTCCTGGTGCCTCCTTTGCAGGGCACAGGAGCCCCGCAGCAGGTTCTTATCTGCAGCTGGCTCATGGCATGCCAGGAGCCACCTCCTGGGTTTTCTGTCTGATCCTCTGAGGCTCTGTGGGAAGCTCCCTGTGGTGGCTGTCCCAGGAGTGACCGTCCAGTTAAACGTGACCACGATGTGACTGCCCCGTCCCTGGAAGTGTCCAAGGCTGTTAACAATGGACACAAACTCTGCCCAGATTTCCCTCATCCGTCCTGGTGGCTGGGAAGTCACCGAGGAGAATCCATCTTCCTCCGACATCTGCCTTTGGAGATCCCATTCCATTTTCCCTCTCCCAGCTTTGTGATGTGACCCCTCCTCAGGTCCCTTTGGATCTTTAATCTCCAGAGCAGCTCTTTTGGGGAGAAGTTGCGGCTGCCCCATCCCTGGGAGCATCCAAGGCCCGGTTGGACGGGGCTTGGAGCAGCCTGGGATAGTGGAAGGTGTCCCTGGGGTTGGAACAAGGCGATCTTTAAGTTCCCTTCCGACCCAAACCATCCCATGAGTCTAAGGCCAGGACGGAAAGTTTTGGGGAGAAAAAACACCCCACGGCACCTCGACGTGCTGAGGCTGGTGGCCTCTCTGTCTCACCCTGGCTCTTCTCCTGCCCCCCAGGACGGCACCCTGGAGCTCATCTTCGCCGCCTACGCCACCACGGCCAGCGCCAGCACCTCCCTGATCATGCAGCTCCTCAAACACCCGCGGGTGCTGGAGAAGCTGCGGGAGGAGCTGCGGAGCAAAGGGATCCTCCACAACGGCTGCATCTGCGAGGGCTCCCTGCGCCTGGACAACATCAACGGCCTCCACTACCTGGACTGTGTCATCAAGGAGGTTCTCCGCCTCTTCACCCCCATCTCCGGCGGGTACCGGACCGTGCTGCAGACCTTCGAGCTGGACGTGAGTAGTGCTGCAGCCTGAGCTCCCCAAAACAGCCAAGTTCACTTGAGCCTGGCTTAGAGGAGACCTCTGAGGGGGTAAATGAAGTCCTGCCTAATTAAGTCCTCCTCCCAGGCAACCACTGACGGGAAAAAAGGGACGCAGCTTTAAGCTGCACCAGGGGAAGTTTAGGCTGGATATGAGGAAGAAAATTCTTCCCAGAAAGAGCGGTTGGGCATTGGAATGGGCTGCCCAGGGAGGTGGCGGAGTCACCGTCCCTGGAGGGGTTTAAGCAAAGCCTGGACGTGGCACTCAGTGCCGCGGTTTAGTTGATGAGGGGGTGCTAGGTCACAGGTTGGACTGGATGACCTCAAAGGCTTTTCCAGCCCAATTAATTCCGTGATTCTGGCGATGGGATTTGCTCCAGATCCAGCAGAGTGATGGGATGTGGAGCAAGGGATGCACTGGACCTGTCAGAGAGCAGACGGGTGTGATGCTTCAAAGCCCAGCTCGTGACAGTGACGCCAAATTCTGAGCTGGGGTGTGACAGGGGAAAGGTTTACGGCAAAGGGCATCTCCAGGCTGCCGGATGACAGGCGGATTAGTCACGGCCACGGCTGGAATTTCCTCCCAGCAAAACAAAATCTCGGGAGCTGCCTTGTCACTGTAAATCCTCCTAATGCAATGGTTTGAGTCAGAGACCTTTTAAAGTGCTCAGGGGATGATAAATCCACCCCGTTTCTCATCGCCCGGGCCCTGACGTGGGTGTTGGGCGTGTGGTGCTGACAGGCAGCGGGGTGTGGGATGCTCTGGGATGCTGTGGGATCCTCTGGGATGCTCTGGGAAGGGCTGGCCGGTGTGTGGGGCACGGGCACGGGAGAAGCAGCTTCCCCTGCTCAGCACCATGGGGTTCCTGTTAGCTCCTGCCAGCAACCACAAAGCAAATAAATGGATGGATCATCCCACGAATCCTCGGGATAGAGGGAGGAGTAAAGCCAGGATTTGCATCTCTTTGTGCTGTGCTCTCTGGTTTTCCTTTAAATCTGCATCACACTTGCGGGACAAACCCAAAGGAGATGGGAATAAGCAAGGAAAACCGTGAGGGTGGTGAGGCCCGGCACAAATTGCCCAGGGATTGTTGGTGCCACATCCCTGGAAGTGTCCAAGGTTGGATGGGACTTGGAGCACCCTGATAGTGGAAGGTGTCCCTGCCCATGCCAGGATGGCTTTAAGGTCCCTCCCAACCGAGATCATTCCGTGATTCCACGAAAACAAAGCCCCTTTATCTCGTCCCCCTGCTCCCTCTCCCTCTCCGGCAGGATTGACCCACTCTGTTCTTCTCCCCACCCCTTCCCGCCTCTCCGCAGGGTTTCCAAATCCCCAAGGGCTGGAGCGTGATGTACAGCATCCGGGACACCCACGACACCGCTCCCGTCTTCAAGGACGTGGACGTCTTCGATCCCGACCGCTTCGGGCAGGGCCGGAGCGAAGACAAGGACGGCAGGTTCCACTACCTCCCCTTCGGAGGAGGCGTACGGACCTGCCTGGGGAAGCACCTGGCCAAGCTTTTCCTCAAGGCTCTGGCCATCGAGCTGGCCAGCACCAGCCGCTTCGAGCTCGCCACCAGGACTTTCCCCAAAATCACCCTGGTGCCCGTGGTCCACCCGGTTGACGGACTCAAGGTCAAATTCTTCGGACTGGATTCCAACCAGAACGAGATCCTGACGGGCACAGACGCCATGCTGGGGGCCACCGTGTAAAGCCCGCGCCGGTGGCACCAGGGACGGGCGGCCGGGGGACGCAGGGGTGGGG
>VZTE01001523.1:16777-45713 GCA_013397775.1 Eulacestoma nigropectus
TTTTTTTCATTTGTTTGGTTGTGTTGCTTGTTCCGGGGCGCTGGAGCCTTTCCTTGGCCAGGGGGAGACAACGCTGCCCATTCCCAGCCCCTCTCCCGCTGGTGCCGGGGCAGGCTGGGGAGGAGGAGGGGTCCTTTTGCTTTCCCAAAAACCCCTCCTGTGGTGTCTTGCCCGAGGCTGAGTCATCCCCGAGGCCTCGGGTGAGGCGGATTCACGTTTTCCAAGATGTTTTGGGGCTCTGGGGAGGGGGATGCCCTTTTTTTCCTCTCGTTGAGTTTCCCGCTGCTGCTACACGGCCTGTGAGCACCCCCTCCACCGCAGCCCCTCGCCAGCCCTGGGCAAAGGGGACATTTTGGGGACATTTCGGTGCCTTTGCTGTCCCCTCAAGGTGCTGGCACCAGCCCCGAGCCCCAGCACGGCTCCGGGAGCACCGGCGCTGCTCCTGCCAGAGGCATTTGCATTAAAGGTGATCTCTCGAATTAAGCCAACGCACGCATTCGTTTGTCTCGTGTTTGGGGTTTTTTGGCGGCGGGAGAGTTCAGCAGGAAAGAGAGGGCTCCGTGTCAGCTTCCACCCCGTATCCCAGAAGAATCCCAAAGCCTCTCCAGCACAAGCCAGCAGCCACCGAGAGGTATCTTGCCTTCCATTCGCTGGGGGTGGGGGTTTATTTTATTTTGGATTTTTGCATGCAAGAGGCTTCTGGGTTGAGTTGGAGATTTGGGGGGCTGTGTTGGGAGAGTGAGGAGCGAAAGCTCCCCGAGCACCTGGGCAGGTGTTGGGTTCAAACCAGAGCCAAACACCAGCTTGGGAGATCCCTCTGCGCCTTGGGGCAGCTCTTCCAGCCCATCCAGGCCCGCTCCTGTCCCATCCCAACCCTCTGAGGTGGAACGGGCAACACGAGGAGGCTGAGAACGGTGACGGGAACCGACCTCGCGCTCGGGGGGCAGCTTGGCTTTCAGCTCCAAAGGGGTCCAGAGAAGTCCGAGGGCTTGGAATAGGGAAGGAGAAGGGGCAGGTGTGGCTCACCAGGTGGCTTTGCAGGTTGTGCTTTTGCCTCTTTGGCAAGAGGTGCCTCTTGGGAAGGTCGCAGGAAGTGTGAAGCGAGCGGAGGTGAGGCTGCCTTGGCCGGCCCGGCGCTGGCGGGGGCAAGGAGGAGGGAGGCAGGTTTGGAGCCAAGGGAAGCACTTGAGGTTGGAATGCCGTCAGCCAAGCTGCCAAAAATCCCCCCGGAGCATCCCAGGGGATGGTGTTCCCTCCCACCGGGATGCACAGCTTGATTGGAGCTGGAATAAAACTCCCAATCTTCTGGGATTCCCAACTCCCATTCCGATCCCGACCTTATTTCTGGGTGGTGACCAACGTGCCAAACCCCAAAGGAAGGTCTCAGGAGCCCTGGAGCAGAGGGTCAGAGTTTTCCAGCCTGGAATTTTGGAGTGGAACACCACCAGCTCAGGCCCCGTTGGGATTCCAGGTGTTTCCTTGTCCCTGATGGGGAGAAAACCTTCCCAGTGACAAAAGGAGCTTGGTGGAAATCCAAATCCCAAAGGGCAAAGGAGAACGCAAACCTGGATGTGGTGGGAAGGGGGAGACTCCCAGGGACAAACATCTGGGGAGAGGCGATGGGCGCAGGGAGAGGTCCGTGGTTTCTGTAGGACTTGGGGGTGGAAGGTGGATGAGCTGTAGGGTGCGAACCCAACGGGTGCTCTCCAGGAGCCCCCATTTCCCTCTGGCATCTGTGCTTGGGGATGAGTTGGGAAAGGGAAAAGCTGGAGAGGGAGACGGATAACCAGGATAGAAGGTCTGGTTAAAGCTAAATCCCTTGGATAGACGAGCAGAATCCCTTGGACAGGCTTTTCTGGAAGGGCTCAGTCCCTCTTTTCATGGGGAATCAAGGAAGGGTTTTTCCCTGAAATTTAAATTTTATCTTCCAATGTCGTCCCAAAGTGAGAACCAAACCTGCCCTGGAGTGAGTTTTGATGGGAATGGGAGCTGCAGCCACCTCTGAAATTCCATTTACATCCCGTGGATATACAATGTTTCTGTGGGGGCGTATTTAATCCAGGCTGAAGTAAGCCAGGCTTTGTTGTTCCAGTCCTAACTAATATAACTTGACTAAAAAAATAAAGTTGCTGCAGTGGGTTTGCAGAATAAAGCACTTTGAATCTCAGAATTTTTGTTGGTTTTTTTTTTTTTTTAATTAGCACAGTCCAATTTGCTATAATATTATTTTATACACAAATTTTTTTTTTTTTGGTCTGTCTTTATAAACTATTATAAGTGCTATTTTTGTTATAATTCAAAAATAGATATTTAGGATAAAGTTGTGCTGTTAAATATTTGTTATTTAGTAAAAAATATGATTTTTTTTTTCCTCTTTATTGTAAACGTCGTCTGGGAAAAAAATATTAATGTTTTATCCTATTTGTTTTTAATATTAAAAAAAAAAAAAGGAAAAAAGCACTTGTGGGGTTTTTCGTTCGGGAACTGGTGCCGTGTGAGGTTGTGTTGCAGTCATGTGGGTTTTAATATGTACAGAATATTGTGTCCCATATTAAAATGAATGTTGTGTATTTCGTGATCCCAAAATAAAACAACAACAACAAAAAAAATCATCCCTGTGGCTCCTTTCTAGAATTCCAGGTCGAAAAGGGTTGGAGCTCCCAAGTTTTGGTCTCACATTCCAGCTGCAGCTCCTTTGAAGGCCTTGCGGCCTCCCAGGTCTCAGGGGTTTCAGGGAGAACCATCCCGGGAATTGGGGCATCCCATAAAGTGGGATTTTGGCATCCGGCTCCGTGGCCAAGGTGAACCCCGGCTGATATGGACCCAAACAGAGGAAATTCCACTTAAAAATAAAATCGATTGTGGGGACGATGTTCAAGCGTTGAATCAAGATGTCCAGAGATCGGGAATCTTTGTCCCTGGAGATCGGACACGGTCCTGAGCCACCAGACCAAGGTGAATCCTGGCTGATAGGGACCAAAATACAGGAAATTCCACTTAAAAAATAAAATAGAATATTTTTATGGGGAGAATGGTCAAAAGCTGGATCAAGTGGGAGATGTTTGAAGTGTCCGTCCCTGGAGGCTGGATGCGATCCTGAGCCCGTTGTTCAAAGTGAACCCTGGCTGATATGGATCCAGAGGAGGATATTCCACAACAAAATTAAGTAAAAAATGAAATGAAATAGGAAAATAAAAATTTTATGGGGAGGATGGCCAAGTGTTGAATTAAGTGGGAGGGGTTTAGAGTCTCCATCTCTGGAGATTGGACTTGCACCTGACCAAGGTGCCACAGCTCTGAGGTCCAACCCATCCCAAGGTTTTTGGGGGGACACCCCATTTCTGCCCAGAGCTTTCTCCTCTTCCCAGCAAGAGAAACGAGGGAAGGGAAGGCGAATATTCCAGCTCTGTGTGTGTGTCCCGGTCCTTGCTGCCGTTTTTTTCAGGAATTGCTCCGCATGGAATTGGCACAGGAGACCACCATGGGTGGAAGAGCAAACACCCAGCTGCTGAGTGCGTGAGGTGGTGGGCGGGAGGTGTGGGGTGGAGATTCCCGAGGTGGGAATGACCCCGTGGTGGGCAGCAGGTGGGGTGGGAGCAGCCAGGGTGTCCCCACCCTGCCATCATTTCCCATTCGGGCTCCGGAGGGATCAACTCCACCTCCTCGGCGAACGCCTGTCCTGGAGTTTTCTGGGAGCTGGGATTGCTCGGAGCTTTCTAAACCATAAATTTTTTAGGCTCTTCTGGCCCTGGCTGGTAGGAGAAGAGCTTTGATGAGATGAGATGTGCCAGGACAAGCTACTGGTGGGAGCCGCAGCTGCAGCTGCTCCGGGAGTGGAGCCGGGGCGGGCTGGGAGTGCTTAGGGTAATTAGGCAATTAGTGAAGTAATTGGCTTCTGTCTCCTTCCTCTTTTCCCCATAAATAGAGCCCTGATGGAGCCCTGGCTGTGGTGGGAGCGTTGGAGAACAGGATGTTGCTTCCAGCAACGACATCCAAAGGCAAGTGAGGGCTGAGGGAGCGAATGGACCTTTGGCTGGAAAATGTGACCGTGAAACCCAAGCCTGGGTCCCTTCGGAGCAGCCAGAGGCTCCGAGACTCCTCTCCCTCCCTTCAGAGCTTTGTGGCCGCTCTTTTCCTACTTTGGGATGTGTCCTGCCAACGAGGATTTCGCCGGCTCTGTCCCGGCTTTTGCCAAAAAACCGCCCTTGGGTCGTGCTGGTCCCTGCTCCTGTCCCCTTCCCAGCCCGAGGTGGCACCTCCCCATCCCTTCTGTCCTGTCCAACTCCCACAAACCCCGTCTGTCACCTCTGTCAGAGCAGGGAAGGTCATTTCCTTTTGGGATTTCTTCGCTTCCCACTGCTCCCCTCCCTTTGCTTGGATTTATTTATAATTTATTGGTCATTTACGGCTTTCAGCGAGGAGCTGCACCACCCCTGGAGGGGGATGAGGTGTCTCGCTCCGCTCCAACAGAAGCAGGGAGAGAGGGGTTTTTTTTTTTTGGGATGGCCTCACGGGAGCCGCTGGATCCCGGCGCAGGTCCCTCGGACTCCGTGTTCTTTCCGCTCGGCGCCGGCTCCGAGGCTCACGTTACTCCCTCGGTTTTAACTCGAGCTGAACTCTTGGAAAGTTTCTTTTTAAAGGTTCTGCGTGTGAGAGCTCAGAAAAGGTGTGTGAGGGCATCCATGGATTTTTTTTCTTCCCCTCTTTTTCTCCTCCTCTTTTCGGCTCCTTTTTTTTTTCCCCTTTTGGAAAACAAAAGGGAATTTTGTGGCTCCTGCAAAACTGAATGGGATTCTGGTGCTGGCCCTTGTGTCCCCTTGAAATGTGGATTTTACCTGAGAATCCCCAGGCTCAGGCTCTTCCAAGGTACTCCTGAGCTAAAAGTTGAGCTAAAAATCTTGCAGTGTCCTTAAATAACATTTAGAGGAATTATTGAAAGGAGAGAAATGGGAGGAAGGGATGGGTTTCCAGGTTGTTTCTTGGCATCTTTTTTCTCCAGAATATTTTAGGAGCCCTGGTGGACCCTGTGCTTTGGTCTTGGCTGGAATTAAAACGTGGAAGGTGCCTTGGAACAGAACAAAATTGAATGAAACAGAATATTCTGGAAGGGAAGGCTCCAGGGAGAGCTCCGAGCCCCTTGCAGGGCCTAAAGGGGCTCCAGGAGAGCTGGAGAGGGACTGGGGACAAGGCCTGGAGGGACAGGACACAGGGAACGGCTTCCCACTGGGAAAGGGGAGATTGGGCTGGGATCTTGGCAAGGAATTCCTGGCTGGGCTGGAATTCCCAGAGCAGCTGTGGCTGCCCCTGGATCCCTGGCAGCGCCCAAGGCCAGGTTGGACACTGGGGCTTGGATCCACCTGGGACAGTGGGAGGTGTCCCTGCCTGGGGATGGGGTGGGATGGGATGATCCTTAAGGCCCCATCCAACCCAAACCATTCCGTGGAGGATTCACCCACCAAGTTTAGACTCCGGGGGTGAAAGGAGCTTGGAATTCTCTGTGCGTCCAATTCCCTGCAGATCTCCTGAGAAAAACTGGCTGAAACCCCAAAATAAATCCTAATAAATCTTCCCAAGTGTGGGGATAATAATTCAGAGTACCTGGATAGCCTCGGGGGTTTGATCTGTACTTCTAAAAGTGATAAACTGTGACAGCAAACAGGATGTAAAGTGCTGGAACAGCAAATGGATTTCGGGCAAATCTTCCTTTCTGAAGGTCTCCCTCTGCACTTGGAATGAAGGATTTTCATTTTATCCCAGGCTAGGAATGAAAATTTCCCTTTACAAGAGGCGATTGCAGCAAAATCCTGACTTGGAGCATCTCCCTGATTATTTATTTGACAGCTGATGTGGGATTTTTGAGCTGATAAGACACAGTTGATAAAGGTTTGCATGGAAAAAAGGTGGGGAAGGGAGGGGCAGGGAAGCTTGGAGGCCGTGGCTGAAGTCTCGGTCGATTTGTGTGGGGTTTTTTGGGAATAATCTGCGGTGGAGAGACCCGAAATTAAGGAATGAAGGGTGGGTTTGGCTACAACATCCCCGTGAGGCTTCGCTCTTGTTCCCTGGGGTGGTTTCATGAGGGGTTGCTGAGTTTTTCATGGAATCATCCTCATAAAAACATGGAATGAGTTGGAAGAGACATTAGAAAGCCTCTAACTCCAACTGCCCCTGCCATGGGCGGGAATGCCGCTGATTATCCATATGAAAACCAGGACTTGGTCCTTCCATGGTGGCTTGAGCTTCCCAGAGAGCGGGAAGATTCCCGAGGCTGCAGGGCGCGGTCCTCGTCATGGAGACCTTGAGAAAGGTCTTGGCCAGGGTGGAATTCCCAAACGGCTTCCCCAAGGCATCATGGATGTGAAATTCAGTTCAGGTAAAGAATCCTGGGATATCCTGAGCGGGAAGGGACCCACGAGGATCATGGATCCAGCTCCTTCCCCGCTCAGGACAATCCCAACAATCCCACCCTGTGTGCATCCCTGAGAGCGTTGTCCAAACGTTGCTGGAGCGCTGGCAGCCTTGGGAATGTGGCCAATCCCTGGGGAGCTTTTCCAGTGCCAGACCATCCTCTGGATGAGGAATCATTTCCTGATGTCCAACCTGGCTCTCCCCCGGCACAGCTCCAGCCATTCCCTGGATCCTGTCCCTGCTCACAGGGAGCAGAGATCGGAGCTGCAGATCCCGATGAGTCTCCTCAGCCTCCTCTTCTCCAGCTGAACTTTCCAAGTGCCCTCATCCACTGCTCGCGTGGCTCCTCCAGACCCTTCCCCATCCTCGTGTCCCTCCTCTGGACGATCTCCAAGGGTTTTGGATCTTTCTTGGATTGTGGTGCCCAAAGCTGCGCCAGAGCAGAGCAGGACAATCCCCTCCTTCGGCCGCATCCTTGAATCCCACACTAATCCCGAGGAGCGCGGACTTCAAACCCGAACGCTCCCTGAGAATTCCAGGCGGCAGCTCGAACGAGCCATTCACTCTCAGTGAGACAATTCCCTTTTAACATTCAAAAATTCCCTTCTAATTATCAAACCCCAGCATCCAAGCGACCTTCCCGGCGTCCTCCACTTTGCGGCACAATTCCACGTCCTCCTCCAGCACTGGACGAAGTCAATGGATGTCTTTCTTTCCAGTGCTGGAACCTGGATCAGGCTTTTCCACGCTTTTTTCCCCCGTTATAAATATAGATGGGATATATATCGATGTATATTTGCCCTGAGGTATCGAGTTGGAGCGTTTGTTATGGAATGAGAGTTCCTTTTCCAAGGTAAGGAGCAGTTTTCTCTGGCATGGGAGCTGTGTTTAGTCTACATTCCCAGATCCCTTTTCCCTGAACAATATTTGCCCAATCACGGCTCCATGGATTCGCTCGGCTCGGGAGGGAAAGGTGGTTTTTGGGACGTGCTTTGGGGGGGGATTGCAGGGAATGACCCCAAACAACTGGGATGTGCTCCTCGGGTATCCGTGGAATGCAGGAGCAGCTCTGGTGTCCCGCTGCACCAAATTCCTGCCTCTGAGCACGGCCAGGAATGTGCATCGAGGGAGAAGGGATGCCCTGGGATCTGTGAACATCAGCCCAGGTGGGCACTTGGATCAGGAATGGGGCCCAGCAGGACCAGGGAAGGGATTGTCCCTCTGTCCCAGGCACCGCTGAGGCCACACCTCAAGGGCTGTGTCCAATCCTGGGCCCCTCCATCCAGGACACGGAGGGGCTGGAGCATGTCCAGGGCAGGGAACGGAGCTGGGAAGGGGCTGGAGAATTCCTGAGGGAGCTGGGAAAGGGGCTGAGCCTGGAGAAAAGGAGGCTCAGGGGGGACCCTGTGGCTCTGCACAAGTCCCTGACAGGAGGGGGCAGCCGGGGGGGGTCGGGCTCTGCTCCCAGGGAACAGGGACAGGAGGAGAGGGAACGGCCTCAGGCTGGGCCAGGGGAGGCTCAGGGTGGACATCAGCAGGAATTTCCTCACGGAAAGGGTGGTGAGGCCTTGGAAGTGCCCAGGTTGATTTGGGCTTCCCGTTCCTGGAGGTGTCCAAGGAATTCCCGGACGTGGCACGCAGCGCCAAGCTGGGGATTGGGCACAGGTTGGACTCCATGACCTTTGAGGGCTTTTCCAACCTCAGTGATCCCGGGATTTCTGTGTATTTGGAGGTTGGACCAGAGGGCCTTTAATGTTCCCCTCCAACCCAAACGATTCCATAAAAGGTTGAGAGAAACGGGGGAGCTGTAGATGGAAACCTTTCCTGGCTAAACCTCAGGCTGAGTCTGGGAGTTGGTTGGGAGGTCCTGGCCTGGTGGAGCACCAGGATTATTCCATAGTCCCCAGGTAAATCCAGCTGGGATGTGTGTCCCACGCAATTCCTGTGTGGAAGATGAGTTTTTCCACATAAATGCACATTTATGTTGGGCAAAATCAGACCCATCCCTGATCCCGGGAAAACAGCCCGTGGAGCTCATCCACACAAAGTCAGGGATGGCTCAGAACCCAGCAGGAGAGACGGGAAAGGGGAGCAGTTCCCAAATAAACTCAGTTTGGAAGGAATCACTGGATAACTCCGAGTGGAAGGGACCTGCAGTGGTCACCTCATCCCATCATCTACCCAGGAAGGGACAATAATCCATAGGAGAATGGGAATTTTGGGGATGGGACAATAATCCATAGGAGATGGGGAATTTTTGGCATGGGACAGTGACCCATAGGAGATGGGGAATTTTGGGGACAATCCATCTGAAGTGGGATCTTCTCTCCTGGTGCCGTGGCCTGGAAAGCACTTGGGAAGGGGGGAAAGGCTGGAAAAGTGAGGGATTAGGGAAGCGCAGCCGGCAGCGCTGCGGGTTAAGCCTGGCTCACTCCACGGGCTGGGCTTTGACCACAAAGCCTCATCCCAATCCTAGGGGAGGATGTCGTGGGTGTCCTGGGCTCCCATCACGTCATGGGGCCGGACGCGCCGGCATTTCCCATTCCAAAGCTCCGCCTCTGGCTGAGCCAGAGCTTCTCCTGCTGGAGTTTATTCAAACCCAGGAGCACCAGAATGGCTTTTGCAGGAGCCTCGTTGAGCCATTATTGCGTCTATTAATAAAGCAGAACATTTCCTCTGCTGGACATTCATCCCTGGGTGGATGCACTCCGTGGGGCGGGAAAGGGGCCTCTGGACAAATGTGGAGCGAGGAAATCGATGGATCAGGTTACTCCTAGAAAATTAACCGGTGTTTGTCCATGGAAAAGCAGGAAAAATGGATCCGGGCAGCCCCCAGAGCCATCCTGCTGCTCAGGCTGGGGGAGGTTAATTTGTTGGGAAGCCCCTTGGGATCAATTAATTAAGGATTACAGGACATGGAATGTTGGAATCAACTGAGCCTCCCCAGGAGTCTCATCAAGAGTCGTTATCAGCTACTGCTGATAAGGCACTGGAGACCCCTCAGGGGGAATTAATCAGTGTCTTTGTCCTGCTCATCCCCAAAATTCCCCATCTCCTGTGGGTCACTGTCCAGTCCCCAAAATTCCCCATCTCCTGTGGGTCATTGTCCCATCCCCAAAATTCCCCATCTCCTGTGGATTATTGTCCTGTCCCCAAAATTCCCCATCTCCTGTGGGTCACTGTCCCATGCCAAAAATTCCCCATCTCCCGTGGGTCACTGTCCCATCCCCAAAATTCCCGTTCTCCTATGGATTATTGTCCCTCCCCGGGCAGATGATGGGATGAGGTGACCACTGCAGGTCCCTTCCACTCGGAGTTATCCAGTGATTCCTTCCAAACTGAGTTTATTTGGGAACTGCTCCCCTTTCCCGTCTCTCCTGCTGGGTTCTGAGCCATCCCTGACTTTGTGTGGATGAGCTCCACGGGCTGTTTTCCCGGGATCAGGGATGGATCCGGTTTAGCCTTTTACCTGTGTTGTGCCTTGGCACAGGAATTCCACGCGAGTTTTCCAGGGAAAATTCCCATCTTGAGGAAATCAGGAGAATCCATCGCTTCCCCGCTTCATCCCCCTCAGTGCTTATTTCCACTCGGAATTTGTCTGACTCCCAGACATTCATTCCCGCTCTGCCTTTCACCACTGGGATAAGGATTCCTGCAGGACCCGGATTTCACTTCCTGGGAAGGAGTTTTTGGGATGGGACCGAACCAGATCCCGGTTTTTGGTAGGCTGAGCGAACATTATTGAGCTCCTGCTGCCTCAGGAATAATTTCTCCCTGTTTTCCTCACAATCAGTCCTTAACTCAACTTCCTCTTAAAAATCTGGGACACGAACTCTGCCCAGATTTCCCTCATCCATCCTGGCGGGTGGGAAATCACCGAGGAGAATCCGCCTCCCTCCGACACCTGCCCTTGGAGATCCCACTCCATTTTCCTTCTCCCAGCTTTGTGATGGGACCCATCCTCAGGTACCTTTGGATCTTAAATCTTTGGAGAAACTGGTTTTTTGGGAGATGTTGTGGCTGCTCCGTCCCTGGAAGTGTCCAAGGCTGGGTTGGACGGGGCTTGGAGCCACCTGGAAAGGCGGGAGGTGTCCTATGGCAGGGGGTGGGATACGCTGGGCTTTAAGGTCCCTTCCAATCCAAACCATTCCGTGATTCCATGTGTCCAGCACCTCTGTTTTGCAGGGAAAAGTGTGGGAGCTCAGACTGTCCCAAATTTCTCCATTTCTCTTGTTTTACTTTCAAGCAAAACCTCTCCAAGCCACCCTAAAAAAAAAGGTTTTAGTGTTGCCAAGAAGTCCAGGCTGCAAAAGCTGGGAAGCCCCCAGCTGGGCTGTGGTTGTGTGGCTTTGGTCGGTGTGGGAATGCTGTTCCTGCCTGGAATGCCACGGGCACAGGTGTGGGATCGAAGGCACCGCGTCCACTCCGTGGGCAGCTCTCCAATCACCCATCTCCTCCTTGCTGACCCAGAGCGGCTCCAGGTCAGGGGTTTGAGGGCGCTGCTTGGCCCCAGCTTTGTCCACCTGAGGCTCCACAAGTGACCTCAGCCGTGGAGGTTGGGAAAACAAGGACAAACTCCTCGGCACCCGGAGCCAGGGGATTTTGCAGAGGGAAAATGTGGATGATTGGAAAGGATGAGAGGGCTGGAACACCTTTCCCATGGGGAAAGGATGAGAGGGCTGGGAATGTTCCCCTGGAGAAGGGAAGGCTCCAGGGAGAGCTCCGAGCCCCTTGCAGGGCCTAAAGGGGCTCCAGGAGAGCTGGAGAGGGACTGGGGACAAGGCCTGGAGGGACAGGACACAGGGAATGGCTTCCCACTGGGAAAGGGGAGATTGGGCTGGGATCTTGGCAAGGAATTCCTGTGTGGGAGGGTGGGGAGGGGCTGGGCTGGAATTCCCAGAGCAGCTGTGGCTGCCCCTGGATCCCTGGCAGTGTCCAAGGCCAGGCTGGACATTGGGGCTTGGATCCCCCTGGGATAGTGGGAGATGTCCCTGGGTGGAACTGGATGGGATTTAAGGTCATTCCAACCCAAACCATTCCATGATTCCACGATTCTTACTCAGTAGGAAATGTCCAACCACTGCCCTAGAGGGACCGGCAGGAATTTTGCCAGCAGGATCCTGTCCTCTGGCTGCATCCTCACACCCGGAGCAGGAGGATCCCAAAGGGCATTTTTGGGAGCCATTGTTCCCTGCCCGCTGCTGACATTCCCAATGCGGCTCCCTGCAGGATGCTGGAGTGTCCCTGGAAGTGCCAGCACAGAACTTCAGAGGGTACACGGAGGGTCTGGAAACCCTGGCTGGAAGCGGACTGGGACGTTCCCTAATTCCCTGAGCCCATCCCTGCGTGGGGGAAGCGGGATTGGGCCACCCACAGAAAGAGCAGATCCGGCCAACACCTCAGACTTCGGGATAATTTCAAGGAATCCTGGAATGGTTTGGGTTATAAAGGACCTTGAAGACCCCGTTCCACCCCCTGCCCATGGAATTTTCAGGATGTTTCCCTGTGGGACGAATGTTGTGGCTGGTGAAAATCCAAGTGCAGGGAGCAGGGGCTGCCCAGCCCCATCCCACCCGTGCCTGAGGGAGTGTGGAAGTGGCCGAGGGATTTTGGAAGTGCCTGAGGGAGCTGTTGGGAAACACGAGAGTGGAAGGGAGCACCCGAGGCTGGACACGGGTGCGGACACGGCTTTTTTGGGATGCTGCTGAATCCCGATCCCGATTGCCCCCATCCAAGAGAGCTCTTGGAGCCGGATTCCGGCGCTGGACACCGGGATCCAACACATTCCATGGCCGTGCCGCCTTGCTGCCCTCTGCAGGTCCCGTGTCCGGGCTCAGCCCATCCCGTATCCAAGGGAAACAGCCCTGGCCTGGCTCGGGCCGCTCGCCCCATCCCAGCATCCCAAAATAACCGCGCTCTGCTGCAGCCAGGCTCCGAGGGCAGCCGGGCACTGGAGCAGCAGCCGGAGCCAGCTGTGCCAAAGGGCACCCGCAGCATTCCCGGGCGGTTTTTCCATGGCTCTGGCTGCGGCCGCCGCTGGAGGAGTGCGTGGGATGGATGTGAGTCAGCCCAGGAGCGGCTCTGGATGCGGAGGTGCCCGGGAGATGCTTCCTGAGGGGATCCGTGCAGGGTGGGAGAGCGTGGAGGGATTCAGGGATGCAGGAGCTCGTCCAGCTGCGAAGATTCCCTCCAGTCCCTTGGAAAAACCCCGCTCTTGCTGTGATTATCACTGCAGGCCATTCCCAGCGTTGCTCGGGAAGTTTTTCCATGCACAAACTGGACCTGGATCTTTCTTTTCCCTCCCCTCTTCCCTCTCTCCGCTCAGTAAATCCAGTTCGCTGCCTCCTGCTCCCGGTCCACCCTCACTTTTCCTTCCAGGAAAAGTCGCTCCTGGCCCAGGAGCCAGAGGTGGAATTTGGGCTGATCCAGAAGATCCATCCTTCCATCTGTTCCTGAACCAGGCTGGGATGAGGACGTGGGAGAGCCTGGCTCTGACCGGGAACAGCAGGAATCTGGACTTGGAGCTCCAGGATATTTCTCAGCACCATTTCCAGAGGATTGGATGGGATCCAGAGGAGCCCAAACAAAATTCCAGGGGCAGTTTGAGTTCTGCAGGCACTGAGGAAATCCAAACACTAAAAAGGAGGAAGAACTTGAAACCCCCCCAGTCCCCCAACACTTCATTTTCCTGGGCAGGGTTTAGATTTGGCGTCCAATGAATCTCCAAACACCCCAAAATCTGGGAGTTCTGCAATTCCTTGGGGCCTTTTCCCTGGGAATTTGGAAACACCTTGTTAGGGAAAGGGGCTTTGCAATTACCCCGAGTGTCCAGATGGAAAAATTGAGCTGAGCTGGGGCTTTGCCAAAGTTATCCCGACAGTGGCAGGGTGGGAACGAAGTGGCAAAGGCACTTCCCAGAAAATCCGAGTTTAAGTGCGAGGCAGGATCACTCTGAGCTTTCCAGGAACAATCCCAGCTCCAGCCCTGCTTCCCAGAGCTGCCTGTTACAAAATTCCTCGGCAGCTGAGTAGCACCAGAGCGGGAAAATTTGGGGTGAAACCTGCCTGTGACCACCAGATCCCACAGCTCTGGATAACGGGAACATCCCCTTGCCCAGCACCTGGGAGCTGGAAGTTGTTTGGGGCTCCACTGGGATGGGAAAATCCTGCTTGGAGGATGGAGGGATTCCATCTTCCAGGACCTGGAATTCTGCATTGGTTCCTGGGGTTGCACGGATCACATTTTCCTGTTTACGGGAATTTTTGGCGGCTGAGTATCAAAGCTCTGCTCAGCAGGCCACGGATTTCCTCTGGAGGAATTCCCGCTGGGAATGTGGGAGGTGGCACCTGAGGCTAAACAGGAGGAGCGGGAGAGGGAATTGGTTTGTGATTCCTTCACGCGCCAAACAGCAGAAAAGATGGGAATTTTAGGTAAAGTGGACTCAATGGGGTGGGAGAAGCAGCTGGAGTTTGTTGTAGTTTGGGTCAAGGTGGGAAAAAGCCAGGAGTAAGGACGTTTTTCGTGGAAAAATTGACAGGATTTTGGTTCCCTGCCTTGTGTCCCTGTGTGTGCTTCCCTGGGCTCGGGAAAAGCACGGATTCCATCCTGGACACGTGGCTGGATCTGATGCTCCGAGTTGGTGGCTGAGGAATTCTGAATCCCCAAACTTCTCCAGGCTGTTCGGAGGTGATGGATGGGATTAAAGTCCCCAAAATTCCCTGGTTTGTCTTGTTTGAGCCTTTGCTGGTGCCTCTGCATGGAGGGTGTTGGATCCCGCTCGGATCCAGGGAGATCCTGTTAATCTGAGGGAGATGGGAAGCAAAAGAAGCACCCAAAATTCAATTAAATTAATCATTTATTAATTTTAATTAATTTCTTCACCTCCAAGAGAGGACAAAGCTGCAGAAAGGAGCGACAGAGGCAGAAACGCCAGGTCTGGAGCGATGGATTTGGGATGAAGGACGAGTTCGGCACGAGAGGGAACAGCTGTGGTGGGAATTCTGAGGGCGATTCCGGCTTTCCTGGTACCTTTGCCCAGGTAAGAGGTCACTGGAATTCCGGCATCAGGCACAGGGATCGGATTGGAACCAGATGTCAGGAAGTGCGAGCTCCAAACGTGTGGAAGGGCCTCCCGGCCGCGGTGGCGCAGCCCGAACAAGGGGTCGTTCACCGAGCAATTTTTGGCATCCCGCGGTTTCGGAGCCCTGGAAAACAGGAATCGACCTCCAGGAGCTGAGCGGGGCTGCCGGGAGCTTTCCCGGGAATTCCAGGGAGATCTGGCTGGGAGGTGATGAGATGAATGGGTCTCCCATTGGCTGTGGGAAGGCTCCTGAGAGGGTTTTGCCTCAAGCCACAGTTCGGGAAAAAATGAAAATAATTGGGAAGAGAGGCCAGGATCTCCCCCTGTCCATCAGCTTTCCTGCTGGGACATCCACCGGAGCTTCCATGAGCTGCGTTTTCCATGTTTTCCCTTGGGAAGCTGTTGGATCATCCAGGCAATAAACCTGAGGTCGTTTGGTCCAGGGGTGCTCCAGGTGTTTAAAACAGATTGGGAGACTCTGGGAGGCAGATTCCGTAAATTGTCCGGGAGCTGTGGTCGGAGCGGGGACATCTGGGTGGGATTTTCTTGCCTGGCTTTTGTAGGAGGCCGGACTCTTCGGATATAAGGAATTTTTTGCGCACCTGTGATCATGGAAATTCACATTGTCTTTCCTCTTTGTTATCCCACATTCCTCCGGTTTATATCAGCTTGGCCCAAAAAACCACGAGGATGGGTTTGGGAAAGATTCTCCCATTTATTTTCATGGATAAACCTTCAAGAAACATGGTTAAAAAAAAACAGTTTTGAGGCTGGAATTGTGCCTTATGATTTTTAATATTTTTTTTTCAGTTTTCCTTTCTTCTCCACTCTGCTCCAAAGAAAGCCTCCCAAAAGCTCGCCAGTCATTCCTAGAAGTATCCAAGGCCAGGTTGGACAATGGGGCTCGGAGCAACCTGGGATGGTGGGAGGTGTCCCTGAACATGGATGGGGTGGTACTGGATGGGATTTCAGGTCCATTTCCATCCAAACCATTCCAGGATTCCGGAGCCCCTCTGCTCTGGAGCCAGGCTGGGAGAGCTGGGAATGTTCCCCTGGAGAAGGGAAGGCTCCAGGGAGAGCTCCGAGCCCCTTGCAGGGCCTAAAGGGGCTCCAGGAGAGCTGGAGAGGGACTGGGGACAAGGCCTGGAGGGACAGGACACAGGGAATGGCTTCCCACTGGGAAAGGGGAGATTGGGCTGGGATCTTGGGAAGGAATTCCTGGCTGGGCTGGAATTCCCAGGGAAGCTGTGGTGGCCCCTGGATCCCTGGCAGTGCCCAAGGCCAGGTTGGACACTGGGGCTTGGATCCACCTGGGACAGTGGGAGGTATCCCTGCCCATGGATGGGGTGGCACTGGATGGGATTTAAGGTCCTTTCCCACCCAAATCATTCCAGGATTCCATGATCTTACACCGGACCAGTTTTCCAAGCTCAAGATGATCCAGCATTCATCTTCTTTTCTGACTTCATCCCTTGACTTTTCCACGCTCTTGGTTTCCTGCAGGAGGAGGAAGGTTGGGATACAAACTCATCCCATGGAGCAGAGTTTGTCCCGGTGAATGTTTGGAGAACCACCAGCTCCAGTGGACGGATCCCACTGTGGGGCAGGAGGAGATGTCCCAATCCCTGTCCAATTTCCCATGAAGTCTCCACGAAGCTGTTCCAGCTCCCAAGGTCAACGGAAGCTGCTCCATAAGGAATGGGACAGACCCGGAGGGAGCCGGTTTTCCATGGAGCCACCATTTATTGGCGCGGTTATGGAAACTGTTCCGTCAGGATCCATGGAAAGAGGGCTCGTTGGGCCTCACGGGAATGGAGACACCAGAGTTTGGATTAGTCTCCTCAAAGCATCCAAGGAAGAGGGAGCCCGTTTTTGAAGGGAAAATATTCCCGAGGTCTGTGATGGGGAAGGTGGGTGTTTAAACCTGGATCAGATCCTCGCTCCCTGCCTGCTCTCCACAGCCCTGGAATGTGCCACACCTGGGAAGGTGACGCTTCCCTCCCCCGGCTGAGTGGTTGGATTCCCACCTTGCTCCCAGGTGGATTTAGGGATGTGAGGGAACGCCCAGCCGAGGGGATCCCTTATTTATCCCTTATTTATTTATTTATTTAATTAAACTCAAAGAAAGAGCGAATTCCCTGAGATTTCCCAAAATGCTGCAGGATCTGAGGGTCCCTGGGCAGGAATCAGTGGTGGGATTGGAGGGAATCTCTGGAATGGGGGGGACACCCTTAACTTCCCTCTGCTTCTTCCAAGTGTCACCGGGAGGAAAAGTCCGAAGCGTTTTGGCTTTCCAAGCGCTCGCTTAATGGGATTGGAATGACTTTGGAACTGTTCCCCTCGGACCAAAAATAACCGCAAACATTCCCTGTTCTCCCCACCCCTCCCAGGCCTCACGACTTTAAAAGGATTTGTGCCTTGGGAAAACAAACCCGGATGAATTCCCATCCGCGGAGACCGTTCCGAAGGTCTGCATCTCCTCCTCCCTGCTCCGTGGAAAACCACGGCCTTGGCCACGGCCAAGGCTGGAGGAGGAGCCATTCCTAAGTTTGATTTCCCAAACGGAACCCCAAGGAGTGGTCTCGGTCATTCCTAAATGAGCTCCGTGGGGATTCTGTTCCCGGCGTGTGCCAGGTTATCCGTGGAGAACCGGACAATGTCCTTGGCACGTTTTTGGGGTGAGCTTGTAACCGAGGGATGTCTGGGAAAGAGGATGGTCTCAGCAGTGGGATAATCCACCTCTGGAAATTCCCGTCTTTTCCCTAAATTTTCCACCCAGTGCTTGGGAGAGGGATTTTAAAGCAGGAGATGCTGCCTCACCTTTTTATCCCTGAAGTGGGGATTGAAAGGATGGTTTGGGGGACTGGAATGGCTTTGGGAATTCCTTGAGGGTTGGAAAGGGTGGCTTTGGGAATTCCTTGAGGGTTGGAAAGGGTGGCTTTGGGAATTCCTTGAGGGTGGAAAGGATGGCTATTGGAATTTCTTGAGGAAGAAAAGGATGGCTTTGGGATTTCATTGGGGTTGGAAAGGATGGTTTTTGGAATTCCTTGAGGGTGGAAAGGATGGCTATTGGAATTTCTTGAGGAAGAAAAGGATGGCTTTGGGATTTCATTGGGGTTGGAAAGGATGGCTTTTGGAATGCCTTGAGGGTGGAAAGGATGGCTTCTGGAATTCCTTGAGGGTTGAAAGAGTCGGAAAGGAGGTTTTCCACGGATTAAAAGGGTCATTTTCTGTCTGTGCACAGAAATCCTCCCCTTGTCTGGTTTTCCTGAAAAATGTTGGCAGAGAAGTGCCCAAAACTCTTCTCTCTGGTGGGTTTTGTTTTGGAGAATCCCAGAATGGTTTGGATGGGGAAGGACCTTAAAGATCTTTTAGATCCAAATCCACGGGGCGTTAATTGTTCCATGGTTTGTAATTGTTAGACTTGTGCTGGTTTATTTCCATTCTCCTTCGGCATTCCAGAGTTTTATTGGGGTTTTGGGGATAAAATGAGAGCAGAAATGGATTTTTCTTGAGAAATCACGTTTTTTGGGGGGAAAGGCAGAGGGGAAAAACCGTTTTCCACCCTAAAACAATCCCAAATTCCAAGTGATAAAATTCTGGCGTTACCTCGTACAGATGAGCAAAATGGTTGTGGGTGTCCAACACCTTGTTCTACAACAGGCTGGGAAAATTTTCCTGCTTTTCCAGCTGGAGCTGCCTCACCTTCCTCTGCCCGACTGGTCCTGTAATTTATGACTTAATCTATGAGCAGGACTTTTCCTGGAGTTTCCTGTGGCCGCAGAGAAAACTTTGCCTAAGGAATCCTCGTGCTCCTCCAGCACAGTAAACCTGGATGGGCAGGGAGAGGGAAACACCATGGAATTCCCTGGGAAACCCTCTGGAGATGGGTGGGGAGTGCTGACACATCAAAAGAGACGTGGAAAAGCAAATCCCGTGATATCCAACACATGGAAGGATGAACCACCTACAGTTTAACGAGGGAATCAGGACACGGGAATGGCTTTTTCCAGGCTACTCCAATCTGGTTTTAATCCCAGCCTAGGGAAGCCAGGATGGGAAGCAGGAGGCCCGTCCAGAATGTGTCCATACAGAAATGTTTCTAATCTTGGAATGCGCGTGTGGAGTTTTATTTCCCGTAATTGCGCACCAAGACACGTTTGACGCTGTAATTCCCGATGTTCCTTGGCAGCCAGAGGATTTTTCCCACCACCCTATTGCTCCCACATGGCTGGGAGAGCACCTCTGGCTCTTTCTCCCCTCCCTGCTCCAGCCTGGGTTGTTCCAGCTTGGCAGAAACAAGGAGAGAAGCCAAGTTATGCTCCCAGCTCCAGAGTTCCTCCTAAAACACGGATCCCTTCCAGAGTTCCTCCTAAAATGCAGATCCCTTCCACAATTTCTCCTAAAACGCGGAACCCTTCCGGAATTTCTCCTAAAACATGGATCCCTTCCGGAGTTTCTCCTAAAACATGGATCCCTTCCACAATTTCTCCTAAAACACGGATCCCTTCCACAATTTCTCCTAAAACATGGATCCCTTCTGGAATTTCTCCTAAAACAGATAGATTCCTTGTTCCAGCTCCATGTGCAGACGTGCTCCCTCTAAAATTCCCATGGCGCAGCATTCCCAATAATATTTATTTTCCTGGGTTCTCACAGGGGTCAACCACGATACTCCAAAATCCAGTGGTTTGGATTTGGACCTTGAAGTCTCCGTTACTGGAGATCACAGCCTAAAAGCCTGGCCTTGCTGAGCCAGGCCAGAGCCTCTCATTATCCAAGAGTTCGGCCTAAAGTTGGATAAATTTGGAGTCTTCTGGAGAAGAGTTTTCCTGGTCAGTGTAGATAATGCAGGGTAATGTGGGATACAGGATGGAAAGGAACAGTTCTTCATTCCTCCAGTGATGAAAAAAGGTCTGGATCGGGTGGTGAGTTCATACAAATTGTCATGGAATCATAAAATCATGGAATGGTTTGGGTGGGAAAGGACCTTAAAGCCCATTCAGTATTCCCTGCCATGGGCAGGAACAGCTCCCGCTATCCCAGGTGGATCCAAGCCCCAAGGTCCAACCTGGCCTTGGACACTGCCAGGGATCCAGGGGCAGCCACAGCTGCTCTGGGAATTCCAGCCCAGCCCCTCCCCACCCTCCCACACAGGAATTCCTTGCCAAGATCCCAGCCCAATCTCCCCTTTCCCAGTGGGAAGCCATTCCCTGTGTCCTGTCCCTCCCTCCCTTGTCCCCAGTCCCTCTCCGTTCCAGATCCAGTAAAGATTTCCTGGGGACTGGAACCAGCCTGGAAGGGGACAATTGGGCAGCTGCTGCTCATCGGCCTCGTGGTGAGCAATATTTTGGGAGAATGGTTGAGGTGATGCAAGAAGGAATCTTGGGATGAGGGAGGAATATTCCCAAACTGATGGCTGGGGGGGAGATTGGATGAGTTAGAGCCACAGATGCCATAAGGACGCAGTAAAAACCACGGAATTCCTGCTTTAATGTATGGGAATATCTCTCCTTCCTTTTCTCCAAGCAGGCAAATCCTTTTCTGCAACCTTTACCTCGAAGTGTTGGTGACTGAAACTTCCGGGAGCTCCCGTGGGATGTCCCGATGCTCCTCTGGCTGGAGAAGAGAGGCTTGAACTGGGATAATTATTCCAAAGGACTTGGATACGGAAAGAGAGCCCTAAAACTGCTCCTTTCTGTCCCAAATTCCGCAAATCAAGGTCAGAAATGCGGGGCTGATCCCCTCGGAGAATCCACCTGACAGAGCAAAGACAGGGATTTGGGAATGGAATTCCCTCTCCACTGGTTCTTCAGGAAGCCAAAGACGCCAGCCTGGGTTGCCTTTCAGACTCCTAAAGGGAGCTGAGATAAATCCCACTTTTAATATCTGAATCCTTTTCCGTGAGGTTGAGCTTCCAGGGTCTTTCCACCACATTATTTTCACCTGGATTTTCCTTGGATCTATCCAGCTTTTGAACAACTTTTTTCTACAATCTGTGCCTGGTGTTCCGGTCTCTGCCTTGTCAGGGGTTTCTGTGCCGTAATATTTCTTCTTTTATCCTATTTTCCAAAACTTTTTAGGGAAATCAAGCTGATCTTCTTCCCCATTTAAATATTCCAGCCCTCAAAAAATCCCCCTTGGTCCTCATCTAAACATTCAAGCCCTCAGAAATCCTTGTCCTTCTGCTCTCTGGCTATGGCGGATTTTCCTTGTTTTCTGCATGTTCCACTGCGTTTTAGTCCCTAAAAAAAATCCATTGGAGCCGAAGCACTCAGCACCTGGATAATCCTGCCCTCCTCCTCCTCGCTTTGCCACCTCCCGTGACCTCGGGAGCTGCCACCAGCTGATGACAACCTCTGGGCAAGGCAGCAGATCCTGCCAAATATCCTTTCCCACTAGAGTAGCAGCTCCCTCCCAGTCCCAATCCCGATCCCAATCCATGGGATGTGTGGGGTTTATTCCTGCAGCAGAAGCTCTTCCAGCTCAGGGCACCACGCGGAAGTTTCGGTTCTGCCTGGAAGAGCCTCTTTGATGAGCAGGATTCCTCGTTTTGCCCGTTTCCCGTGGAGAACACGGACCGGCACTTGCCGCCAGCGTAATTGTTCGGGAGGCGGAGCGGTGTCACCCGGGATAATTTTATCCAAATTCCAGCTGGGTGCCTGATCCCAGGTCCCTTCCCCAGGCCCTCCAGCAGCTGAATCACCTAATCTGGCTCAGACATCTGGCTCCCAGTGGGATGATTGCTTGGAATTGCCTGCCTGTCTCCAGTGACCGGGGAAAAGGAGCGGGGATCCATCCGGAGGCAGCGCTAGCCCAGTGAAATCACCTCTCCCATTAAAACGCTGGCACGGCCTTCCCAGGGCTTGCTCCAAAGGTTGGGAAATGCACTGTTCCCCTTCAGGACCCTCATGAGTCACAGTCTGAGCGGTTTCAGGATGAATCCTCAAGACACAATTCCAAGATCCCCTCCCAGCCCTTTCCCTTTATCCAGAGAGGTGGTTAGGCTCGGCCTAAGTTAATAGGACAGGGTTTGCTAGACTGCTCCTGGTTTTCCAGCTGTCCGCAGGCTTTGATCCGTGAGCTCTGTGCCTCATCCCAGCTGGAAATGGAAGTGGTGTTCCCTCAGGAAATCCCTCGGGAGCAAGAGGAATTGGAGGGGAAGTCGCCCATGGAGTGAGGATGGGAATGCCGACGGGATTCCCGATCCGGCCTTGGGAGCTCGGCTGGATGGGCAGAGCCGGTGGGAACACTCCTGGGAATTGCCCCAGCGCAGGATCCAGAGCTGGGCCAGGAGACGCCGACCTGCTGCAGGTTCCTCAAGATGGGATCTCTGGGATCCAAGGTCTCGTTCCAGGTGTGTGGGAGCGGGAGATTATTCCGTGCTTGGATAATGGGCGGCTCATTAACACCCCCTGTCTGTGTCGCAGCTCTCTGCAAACTCCAGCTGGGATAAGGAAGGGATGGATTTCTCCGGTGAATCCATGGAAAAAGGAGCAGGAGACAGAAGTTGAATGGAAAAAGGGAAATGGGAAAGGGAGGAGGTGGACAGGGTGATTCCCCCCGGGATCATCCCTGCAGCCTCCCATGGAGATGACTCCAGCCAGGCCTTAATGTCACCTTTGGGATCATCCCACCAGGAATGAGGTGTGGAAGGCTTGGAGTTATCCTAAAATTACTTTTTATTCCTGCTTGTCCCTGCATTCCTCCATTTCCAGGGAGAAAAGCAAGGGAATAAAAAGCAGGGAATAAAAAGCAGGGAATAAAAGCAAGAAGACCGGAATAGCGCTGGACTTACAGGGATATACAGCTGGAATTGTGAGCTGCTGAAACAGCCAAGGATTGAGCAGCTCTTAATTAGAAATAAACCAAATAATTGAATTTTGGGACCTGCTAATTTGTAATGGGGAGAGAAAAGGAAAAAACAAATCAAATCGGGGTTTGCAGCCAATTAATTATTTGCTTTAATAATAAATAGGATTAAGTGGGGATGCTCTGCCAGGGTAAAAAATGTGTCTGCCTGGAATTCTCCCGAGAAACATTTGGAATGAGTGGAACTGAAAGGATTTTAGAGGAATCTCCTGGTTCATCCCTGGAGCTCTTAGTTCCTTTTTGCATTTCATTGAGTCCTGGAGGGGCTCTAATGAGGTTAATCATTAATTAGTAGTTAATCATTAATTAGTGTCAATTTGGTTCCGTTAATAAATGGGGTTTTTTTGGGAATCGGTTTTTCTTTGAGGAAGGGCAAGTCTTGTTATGGATAAAGGGAAGCGGGAACATCTTTGGGGTTGGGTTGGTTGGATTTTGGACTTCTTTTCGCAGGTGGAGATGCAGCTGCAGAGCCTGGCAGCAAAACGAGGCATTTGGGAACACCATAAAATCATGGAATGGTTTGGGATGAAAGGGAGCATCCAGTGCCACCCCTGCCATGGGCAGGGACACCTCCCACTATCCCAGGCTGCTCCAAGCCCCAGTGTCCAACCTGGCCTTGGGCGTTTCCAGGGATCCAGAGGAAGCCACAGCTGCTCTGGGAATTCCATCCCAGCCCCTCCCCACCCTCACACAGAAGAATTTCTTCCCAAATCCCATCTAGATCTCTCCCCTTTTAGCTTAAACTCATTTCCCTTTGTCCTATCCCTATGTTCCCAGGTAAAAAGGGAGATATTTGGCTACAGCAGAATTCCCTTCATCCCACCTCAAATCCTGCACGTGGAGCTGGGAAACCCCCAGGTGTGCTGTGCTTTGAGGACCTTTGGGAAGAGTCTCTCTCCCATCTTTTTTCGTGTGTCCAGGGCTGGCTCTCAAACCTTGGAGCATTTGGGATATTTGCATTCCCCACAGTACCTGGTGGGAACGGCAGAGCCATCCCAGGCACGGAGGAAACGCGGGTTCGGAACCAGATCCAGACTCAGGAACTTTAATCTCCCTCTCTGATGGGCTGAGCTGAGATCTCCGAGCTGAGGAGTCCCAAAAGGCTTCAGCTGGAGCCCGAGTGTCCGGGACAAGGCATTCCGAGGGACACCAAGGCCAGCTGGAAAAGGTCCAGGGGAGAGCAGCAGGAACGATCAGAGGTCCGGCAGACACGACCTCCACGGAAGGACGGAAGGAGCTGGGATTGTTTTGTCTGGAGAGGAGATGAGTGCGGAGGGATTTGCTGGGAGACTGGGAGTGTGTAAAAGGGGACTGGGGAAAAGGGGAGGAGGAACCTGCTCCTGGAGCCCCTGCAGACAAAGCGTTGGGATCCAAATCCAGGAGTGGGACATTTGTGTGGGACGGGAGGAGAAGGTTGGTCCTGGTGAGGGGTGGAACTGGTCCCAGGAGGGAGAAAAAAAAAATTGGGCTAAAAGACCTGGAAAAAACCCTCTTTTCATTGATTTTTTTTTTTTTTTTCCCCCTGGATTTGGTTGGATTCTGATCCTGCTCCGGTGCCCTCCTGGATGGGAACACGGGATGGAAGTTGCGGGTGGAAAATTCCGAAGAGATGAGCAGGAGGTGTCCAAATGGGGCGAAGACAAATCCTGGTGGTGACAGTTCCTATCACTGCTCCCCAAAATTCCCAGCTTTATATCTGAATACTCCCTCATTTCCAGGTGCCTTGGAGAGAAGGAAGACGGGAAGCAACTCGTTTTCCACACCCTCACGGAGCGACTGCCAGCGTGGAGAGCAATCCTTGTATCCCAAGAAACTGTGGATGCTCCATCCCTGGGAGTGTCCCAGGCCAGGTTGGACGGGGCTTGGAGCACCCTGGGATCGTGGGAGGTGTCCCTCAGGGAATGAGAAGATCCTTAAATTCCCTTCCAACTCAACCCATTCTGCGATTCCATGAGTCCACGCCCGGATTTTCCCAGATTTGGGCAACCTGTGCTCCCTGAGCCCCTTCCCATGGTCCAGGCGAGCTCGGCACCACGCTGTGCTTCTTGCAGGGAACACCCTGCCCGGATCCAACCCACCCCTACCCCAAGGATGATTCCCAAGAGCCCTCCAGGCTGTTTTTAAGCATCTCCAAAAGCAGGATTCCCACCCCAGCCCCGGGGGAGGGCGGATGTTCCCCAATCCAAGGGGTTGGATCTCACTGCTAGGAATGTTTCCCCTGGTGGCCTGCGCTCATTTTCCATTCCTTAATCCCATCTCATGATTCCTCGTTATTCCCCTGTCGGTCTGACCCAAACAATTCCTCCCTCTCCGGGATATTTCTGTCCATCTGCAGACAGTTGTCCTCCTTCCCTGTTTTCCGGCCAAATTATCCATATTTAGCTCCTCTAGCTTTTTTCCTCATAAGTCCATCCTTCCAGTCACTTTGTTTTGTCCCACTTGGACGCCTCTCCAAGAATTCCAGCGCTGCCGAGGTGATCAGGAGCACGTCAAATCCCCCGGGACCTCAGACCAAGGAGGATCTTGACAGAAAAAAACCCTTTATTTATGGGAAAATCCCTCTTTCTTTAGGGGGTGGAAACGGGGGTTTGGCGTTCCCCGTGAGACCTGGCTCATGTCATCCAAATATTCCATGGAATGCAGGCGCTGGGAACGGCCAAGGAGTGATGTCCTGCTGGGTTATTTTTGTTAACGTCGTGGAGAGATACCGGGAGATGAAGAGGAAGGGTTGGCCCCAGGAAAAGCAGGGATAAAAGAACCCAGAAATTCCCTATCAAGTGGCACAGCCTGGCCCTGTCCTGACGGAGAAAAATCCCAGACTCCCTTTTCCATTTCCCTCCGGATCCTTTTAGCTGCCTAAAAACAAAGGAAGTTTCTTTCCGTGCCGTCTGTCCCGAGCCAAGGTCGGTGCTCACCTCGTTTTCTTTGGCTATTTTTAAGTGTTTGCTAATCCAGGGCGGAGAAAAACCTCCAAGATTTCCTTAAAAAGTGGGAAGAACGAAGCTGGGAAGAGACGTTGTGGATTCCCAGCTCTGGAAGTGTCCAAGGCCAGGTTGGAAGGGGCTTGGAGCCACCTGGGATAGTGGGAGGTGTCCCTGCCCATGGCAGGGTGGGGGACTGGAGGAGCTTTAAGGTCATCCCATCCCATCCCATCCCATCCCATCCCATCCCATCCCATCTCTTCCCATCATTCCATGAAAAACAGGTTGTCAGCACATCCAAAGGATCCCGTGCCACTCCAAATCCTTGGTTTCCATGAGGATAAACGGAACACCAAGGAGCCGAGGGTGATGATGGCTCTGGAGAGCCTGAATTGTTCCTTTCCCGGGCTTTCCAAACCCTTTGCACTCCCCACGGAATGGGCACATTCCCAAGGCTGCCGGAGCCCCAGGAGCGTCTGGACAACGCTTTTAGGGATGCACGGGGTGGGATTGTTGGGGTGCCTGTGCAGGGAAGGAGTTGGATCCGTGATCTTCGTGGATCCCATCCAATCAGGATATTCCATGGTTCCCCCACACCGCTGGGAGTGGACAGAGGTTTGAAGCCTTGACCAGACGAACAAATTCCCTGTTTCCGGAGCAATCCAGAGCGTCCTTCGTACAAATTCCGAGTGGGGAATGGCTTTAAATCATGGCAAGGCTCCCGTGGCTGAAAGAGCTTTGTCCCAAAACTGCAGCTTTTTTGTAGCTCAACCCGTCCGAAAATTCCTCTTCGGATTTAGAACAAAACCTCTCATTTCGTTCCTCCAGCCCGGTTTAAAAATAGGGAAACAACGGCCTCTCCTAAAAATAGGGAGACAAACAATTTCCTAAAAAAAAAAAATCCTCTTTTTAAATTCCTACTTATTTTTGCTGCCCAGGCCCTGACTCAGCAAGGAATTTCTCCTTGGTGCACATCCCATCTTTATTCCCATCTCCTCCTGCCTCCAAGGAATTGGCTTCTGGGCCCAGACAGTGGGAATTTGGGAAATGCTGAGGGAGCAGGATGAAGGAAGGAAAGCTGGGATGAAAATGAGCTCCGTGCCGGTGGGGAACACCTGTGGAGTGCTTTAACCTCCACTGGGAATTCATCCACGTTGGAACGGGCAGAGGATCAGGAGGGGAAAAATGGGAAAGCTCATGGGCTGATATAAAGATTAACAGGGAAAGGAAAATCCACGCGAAAAGAAGAAAACAAGGAATTCGTTCCCCACTTCTCATCCCAGGCAGGTGTTCGCCCATCCCTGGGAAAACCAGGCTCCATTCCAGGAATGGCGACCTGGGAAGACAAAATGGTATCACTCGGAATGTCCCCACATTCCTTCTTTCTCGCCCAGTTTTATCCACTGAGGGTGGTTCCCAAGTTCTGGAATAGCCCCGTGCTCGTGGCTGCGGCGCTTCCCAGCTCCTGGTGCATTCCCGGCTTCTTCACTGGGATGAGGAGCAGGAAAGACCTTGGATCTGTGGAAGCACTTCCCAGAAATAACGGAACCATCCCTGTGTTCTCAGCACCACTTCCAGCACGAATCCCAAACACGAATCCATTCCAGCTCCTAGGAGGAATATTTACTCCAGCCCGGCCAACCCTGCACATCCCGAATTCCCCTTTCCTCCGGGGGTACAGCTGGGAGGCAGCAGGAGGTGGGATAACGTCGCGTCCCTGTGGCAGCTGATGCTGCCAAGAGCAAAAATCCTGGGAGCTCTCCCAGATGGAGACCCCACTCCATGGGCTGGATCCAAGCCTGTGTTGCTCCTCTCCCACCCACTGGAGCGGAGCAGATGGATTTGAGCTCCCGTGGGACTCCGGGATAATCTGGCAGGAGCAAGGAGTGAAAAAGCGGGATTTTTCTCCAGCGCTTCCGAGGAAAGTTCGCTTCTTCCTGGCACAGACGCGTCCGTGGGCACGGAGTGGTAGGACAAGTGGGAATGGCTCCAAGCTCAAAGACGGTGGATTTAGATGGGATATTGGGAAGGAATCGTTCGCTGTGAGGGTGGGGAGGGGCTGGGCTGGAATTCCCAGAGCAGCTGTGGCTGTCCCTGGATCCCTGGGAGTGTCCAAGGCCAGGCTGGATGAGCCTTGGATCCATCTGGGACAGCGGGAGGTGTTCCTGCCCATGGATGGGGGTTGGAATGGGATGGGATTTTCCAGTCCTTTCCCACCCAAACCATTCCATGACTCCATGAATGTCAGGATAAGGTGCTTACCTGAGCCTGGCCCTGTTTTGGGATGGAGGAGGACAATTCCCACGTCATAGAGACGAGGATAAAGAAAGGATCCAACAGTGACATTCTCATCCAGCTGACGACCAAAAATTGGAAGTTTTCTTTCCATTTTTCCCTGGAAACAAGGGGGAAACTCTATCCCAAATAACTCCTCTTCCTCCCACCTTTCCCTGACATTTATTTGGCCTTTCCAGGATCTTTTTGCAGTGCCCAGAGTCACTCTGGAGTCTTGGGTTTGGGATAAAGGGGCCGTACGTGAATTTCCGAGGAAGAGGAGCTGTGGGATTCGAGAAATTCCTTCTGGCAGGAGGAGTGTGGGTCGGGAATTATAAAATGGATCCGGATCAAGTCCAGGGATGTTGATTAGTGTGGTCATGTGAGCAGAGGGCTGGAGACGGGGAAAACTCCGTGATTTTTCCAGTTTTTAGGTCTTCCCTCAGCACCTGCTGCTGGTTGGGCCTGCACGCAGAGTGAGGATTTAGTTGGAATTTTGGATTAACCCCGATCACGGATTTGTAGAGGGATTCTGGCCCTATCCCTGCCCATCCCGCTTTCCCAGAGGAAGATCTGAGCCATGGATTTGTGTTTGGGCTCTCCACGAGAACGTGGTGCACTTCAAGTGTCTCCCGAAGCCCAAATCCTCCACGGAGAGGCTTTTTTTTGGGAGAATTTGCGGCATTCCCAAGAACATCCCTATTCCTTTGGGCATTTATGGCAAATCCAGGGATTTTTCTGGGCACTCCGGGAAATTTTCAGGACTCCAGGTTCCTTTGATAAGGTCTGTACATGGTGCTCATTGCTGTGGTTTAACTGATCCAGGTGGTGTTGGATCAAAGGTTGGATTTGATCTTCTTGGAGGCCTTTTCCAGCTCTGCTGATTCCATTCCATGATTCCATGAAGGTCCAGCTCAGGTGAGCAGCGTCCAGGATATTCCCTGCGGAATTCCGGGATGATTTTATCCCTTCTTTATCCCTCCGCTACAATTTCCACCTCATCGAGGCAAAACACAGCAGAAAACCCCATCCCAAAATTCCTTCCGAGGGTTGTTTTTTTTTTTTTCCCCAGTTTTTTGTCCCGGTGCTCCAGCTACTGTGGATCCCCCAAGGAAAAAATAGGATTCAAATAATAAATAATAATAACAGCTCCTGAATTATGTGACATTTCCATTTATTTCCTGCTTTTACACTGCTTTAATCCCTCTCCCCGCCCTTTCCCTTTCTCCTGTGCTCTGTAAAAATAGAATTCTGAGCTCCAAGCCTGGGAAAATCCAAACCCCTCCCTGCATTCCCACTTCAACACCAGCAGTTCCCACAAATTGGAGATTTCCCTCCCTCCTCCATGACTTTTCTCCTTTTTTTTTTTTTTTTTTTTTTTTTA
>VZTE01001523.1:51533-78359 GCA_013397775.1 Eulacestoma nigropectus
GAAAAAAAAAAAAAAAAAAAAATCCCAATATCCAACCTGAACCTCTCTGGGCACAACTTGGGACCATTTCCCCTCGTCCTGTCACTTGTTCCTGGGAGAAGAGGCTGGATCCTCAGGGAGATTGGAGGACACCTGGAGTGCTGGGAGCAGGGATCAGTACAGCAAAAAGAAGGACCTAGGCTGGAGTCGACATCCGAAGGTGATGGATGGATCCGTCCACGTCCAAGGAATGCCTGGATGTGGCACTCAGTGCTCTGGGCTGGTGCCGAGGTGGGGATCGGTCACATCTTGGACTCGGTGGCCTCAGAAGACTTTTCCAACCGGAATAATTCCCTGATCTCCATAAATTTCCGAGCCTTTGGGATCCTGCTACCCAGGGACCTCCAGGGATTTTTTTTGTGGAGAAGGTTCCAGCTGCGTTATTGATTATATTGATGACTTGCGCTGATTTTGTTGATTCTTTTTTGACTGATAAGAAAAAGGAGGAGGCAGCAGGAATCACCTTTGCAGCGCAGGGGCTTGGGAATGACCTCACTGGGACCATAAAATCCACCTGGCTGGAGCAACTCGGAGCTCGAGGCACTTCCAGATCCTTGGATTAGCTTGAGTGTAGCCAGCTCAGCTGTTTTACCGGGAAAACTGGAATTTTAAGGAGTTTGGATGCAGGGAGAGAAGGGAGTGGCCAAGGAGGGATTCCTTGAAAAGAAGAGGACGTTTTTCCCCCTGGCCACTGCCACCAGGTCACATCTGCTGCCACTGCCTGGTGACAATCGTCCAGCCCTGTTATCCCAAGGAATTATCGAGGGAATAACAACTTCTCCTCCTCACAAACTGGACGGCACAAAGCAAATCCCTCTGGATCAGGAGGTGTGGAACAGGACGAGCAGGTCCCAGCTGGATTTTGCTGAGCTTTTGGCTTCCAGGTGTCCCTTCCTCGCAGGTAAAGCTCCAACCCAGCGCAGGTGAGAGTCTCTCATTAGCAGCAGCTAATTAAGGCAGACCTCAGGTGCAATTAATGAATGTGCGGGATGAGCAGCCTTGTTTATAAAAGGATTTATTAAGAAAGAATAAATTTATTTGCAGCTGTGTGGGTTTTTTTTTTTTAATCCAGGAGAGCTGAGTCAGGGACGGGGCGATGGCAGCAGCTGATGAAGGTGAGGATGGAGATTTTTGTGCTGTGTGAGGGTTTTTTTTTTTTAATCCAGGAGAGCTGAGTCAGGGACGGGGCGATGGCAGCAGCTGATGAAGGTGAGGATGGAGATTTTTGTGCTGTGTGAGGGTTTTTTTTTTTTCCCCACGTGAAGGATTAAAAAGTTGAGTAAATTATTTTTAATTTGTTTTTGGGAAAGTTGGAGTTTCTTCTGTAAGGTGAAAACACAAAGGAAAACACTTGGAAATCTGGATTTTCAGAGGTTTTGGGCTCTGCTCCCTTTTACTCCTTGTCAAAGAAGGTTGAAATAGTCCTGGAACTCCTTTTTTTTTTGGCGTTTCTCTGGAAAATATTGATTAAAACAAGGAGTTCTTTGTGGAGTTCCTGCTGGTGAATCAGGAGGGGCCTGCTCCAGGATGGAGCTGGTTCTTAGGCTCAGGTTAGCAGAGCTTGGCTTAGAGGTCACCAGGGCTCAGCTTCCCTGTGTGACTCACAGAGAGGGTTCCGAGCGCCTCTTATCTCATGTGAGCTCCAATCACCGCCCTGTTTGTCCTTCCTGCCCTTCCACGCCGACGAAAAACTTCCAAGGGCTGGATAATGGTGGGATAATGGGATCCTGGAGTCAGGGCCGAGGCAAACATTTCCTGCTGAACTCAGCTTGGCCAATAATTCCGCTTGGCTTGGGGCTTTCTCCCGCCTTAATCTTCGCTCTGAATCATCCCGGGCAGGAACTCCCTGATGTTTGGGATCTCCAAGGAGGTGGCCAGGGCTAATCTGGGAGTGAGGTAGAGTTCAGCTTTGTGAGTCACCCATTGTTCCCGAGGTCAGGATTAAGCCTGGCAGATGTCACTTGCCCGGAGGTCCCTCGGGAGGTGACTCAGGGCTTCTTGTCTAAGCCCCACTTCAAAAGGCAGCTTGGGACCAGACACCACCAAACACCAAATGTGCAGCTGAAGCAAAACCAACTTGAGGGGAGATTTTAGGATAAGCCGCAGCTTTGCAGCCTTCAGAATCCATTTAGGAAAAGTTTGGGTGTCCCTTCCCGTGTCCCCTGACCTCGGTCAATGTTGGAAAGGGGCTTTTTCTGCCCCACTTGGATGTTGGGTGACCCAAAATTCAATATAACCATGGCCTGGTCATCGCCACATAAAATTGTTGTTGTTGTTGTTGGGATGAAGAAGGGAACGGAGCTCCTTGGAGATTTCCTGGGAGGCTTGGAAAAGCTGGAAACATAAAATCATGGGATGGTTTATAAGGGACATTAAATCTCATCTCATTCCAATCCTTTTCACTAAAAACCTTCCACTGTCCCAAGTGGCTCCAAGCCCCAATGTCCAACCTGGCCTTGGACGCTCCCAGGGATCCAGGGGCAGCCACAGCTGCTCTGGGAATTCCAGCCCAGCCCCTCCCCACCCTCCCACACAGGAATTCCTTGCCAAGATCCCAGCCCAATCTCCCCTTTCCCAGTGGGAAGCCATTCCCTGTGTCCTGTCCCTCCAGGCCTTGTCCCCAGTCCCTCTGCAGCTCTCCTGGAGCCCCTTTAGGCCCTGCAAGGGGCTCGGAGCTCTCCCTGGAGCCTTCCCTTCTCTGGGGGAACATTCCCAGCTCTCCCAGCCCAGCTCCAGAGCAGAGGGGCTCCAGAATACTGGAATGGTTTGGGTGGGAAGGGACTTCAAGGATCATCTCATTCCACCCCATCCATGGGCAGGGACACCTCCCACTATCCCAGGGGGATCCAAGCCCCAGTGTCCAACCTGGCCCTGGACACTTCCAGGGATCCAGGGGCAGCCGCAGCTTCCCTGGATTTATCAAATCTGCTCTCATCTTGTGGATCGAGACCACAGATACGGCTCAGCCTTGGGACCTGAGGGCTTTCATTTATTTCCTGCCACGGAATTTATTTCCGCAGACGGGCACGTCCACGGGCAAAACTTCCCAGGAACCCTGTGGCCCCTCCTGTGGGGCCAGGACAAACAGCGGCAGGAGGTGACAAAGTGCAGAGGCGCGTGCGGCGCAGGGAAGGGCCCCGGGAGCTGCCTCTTGACTCATTCCCGGTGCCACGAGCCCTCGGCAGGGTCAAAAGTTGAAGGGTTTTTCTCTTTTGTTCGCCACCTCCGCGGCCCCGGTGGGAACAGGGTTTTCGGGAATCTGGGAATCCTCCCTGGAGGTGCGGGGCGCCGGGAAAGCCGGGCTGCTTTGTTGTGCCTCCCGACTAAACCAACACAGCTGACACCGATCCCTGCACGGTTCAGCAGCTCTGAAAGGCAGCAGGAGGCTGGGCCTTAATCCCTTGAGCCTTTCATCCCTTGGAAAAGCCGGATATTTTTCCTCTTGTCACGGGTGGAGTGAGCCGGAGGTTCTTCCTTGCCAGGGCGTGGCCCCACACCTCCGAAAGTCACAGCCCGGGGCTGTGTCTGTCCTGCTGCTGGAGGGGGACCCCTGAGCTGCCCCTTCCCTCTGAGGGCTTGGATCGAGGAGCAGAGCCAGGATCCGTTATCCTGGTTCCGTGCTGAACAATCCCAGCTGGATCCTTGGGACGTTTTCCCTCAAATTCCAGTGAAAATTTTACCCCTTCTTGGTGAGTCCGCCCAGGCCCAACTGGATTTAGGGCGGTGAGGCCTTTTCAGGCTGCAGTTCCTGGATTAGGAAGAGCTAAAAATCTCGGAATTCTGCAGAGGTCAAAGAGGCTGGATCTGTTATCCTGGTGGTGAACCATCCCTCCTGGATCCTTGGGACGTTTTCCCTCAAATTCCAGTGAAAATTTTCCCCCTTCTTGGTGAGGCCGCCAAGGCCTAGCTGGATTTAGGGGGGTGAGGCCTTTTCAGGCTGCAGTTCCTGGATTAGGAAGAGCTAAAAATCTCGAAATTCTGCAGAGGTCAAAGAGGCTGGATCTGTTGTCCGGGTGCTGTGCTGAACAATCCCAGCTGGATCCTTGTGTTGCTTTCCCTCAAAATCCGGTGAAAATTTTACCCCTTCTTGGTGAGTCCGCCCAGGCCCAACTGGATTTAGGGCGGTGAGGCCTTTTCAGGCTGCAGTTCCTGGATTAGGAAGAGCTAAAAATCTCGGAATTCTGCAGAGGTCAAAGAGGCTGGATCTGTTATCCTGGTGGTGAACAATCCCTCCTGGATCCTTGGGGCATTTTCCCTCAAATTCCAGCTAAAAATCTCCTGGTTGAGCCCACCCAGCCCCACATGGATTTAGAGGCATGAGGCCTTTTTAGGCTGCTCTTCCTGGACCTGGAAGCAGGAAAAGTCTTGGAATTCTGCAGAGGTCAAAGAGGCTGGATCTGTTGTCCGGGTGCTGTGCTGAACAACCCCTGCTGGATCCTTGCGGTGTTTTCCCTCAAAATCCCGCTAAAATTTTACCCCTCCTGGTTGAGCCCCGCCCCAGCCCCACATGGATTTAGGGGTGTGAGGCCTTTTCCGGCTGCAGTTCCTGGACTAGGAAGGAGGAAAATTCTTGGAAGCCTGCAGAAGCCAAGGAGCTTTGCACGAGGAAATCAACTCCAAAACTTGGGCGTGGAGCTGGGAAACACCGGATCGCTCATCGGGGCTTTTCCAAAGTGTCCTCAGGTGGGACCCGGGACAGGATTTGCTGGTTCTGCCCTGTCCTTTCTCCAGCAGGGAACAAACCTCAGCTGAACTTTTCCATGGAAAGAGGAATCCACAGGCACAGGATGGGCTCGACCTGCCCCTGGTAGATCCTCCACCTTCGTGTCCGGCCGCTGTCATCCAGGGACATGGAATTACCCAGGATAACCAATGTTTTTCCTCATTTTTAATCCATTTTATCCTATCTCAACCCTGGCTGTGGCTCCAAGCAGCTCAGCCTCGCTTTGCTGGAAAGAGGCGGGAATTTCCGTGGCCACTCTTTCCTTCAGAAACCCTTGGAAGTTTGACTTCCCTGAAAAGACACTTCCCATCCCATCCCATCCCATCCCATCCCATCCCATCCCATCCCATCCCATCCCATCCCATGCTTTTCCCTACCTTTCCCAGACTTCCCAAACGATTCTAAAAATGTGGGATGTCAGCACTTCCCACATTCCCATCCTTTCCTGGCGCTGCGTGTGCAGAACCACTGGGATGGAGCTCCCAGGTGAAGGAATCACAATTCCTTGTCACAACAGCCGGGCTTGAGTTGGTTTTGACCTGAAGGGTTTTAATTAATTAATTAAAAGCTTCAGACCAGGATTAAATGAGGGGAATCATTCCCAACTTAAATATGGACAACCCCAAAGTCGGCGTGGACAGAAATTCCAGCAGAAGCCACCAGCTCTGGGAATTTTGTAGGAAAACGTTGCCTTTCCCCTTTCCCTTCTTTTTTCCCTTTCATCTCCCGCTCCCTCCCAGTGTCTCCCAGTGCTCAGAATTTTGGGAATTGCGCTGATGGCCTCGGTGTCCCTCCTGCATTTCTCTTCTCCAGCCCAAGTGAGAAGCTGGATTTTGGAAGCGTCTCCTTGGCTCTTTTCCTGCCAGGTGCCAAAATTCCCTTCTGGACCTTTTTAGGGACCAAGGAATACTTTTTAAAAGCAGCTTGTGGAAACTCTGGATTAATTGTATTTACTCCTATAATTGATGGACTCCTTCCATTTTTGGATGATTCCTGCCCTGCCAGTAAATATTCCACATTCCTTAAACCCCAAACAAGGAGCTTCAATGACTTCATGGTTGGGAAATTTCTTCTTTCTCTGTTTTTTTTCCCTTTTTTAATGGAGGGTGAGGAGGAAGCTGGAGATCCTTGAGAGGTTTCTGTGAAACCTCCCCCGTCACTTCACATTCCTGGCATTTTTCCTTGGAATTGTGTCCAGGTAACGTCACCCACTTGAGAGGTGGGTTTGAAGTGCCCTGAAAGGGATCGGTTTTCCCTCTGAAAATACTTCTGGAATAACCTCACGTATTATCCTGTGGGAATATGGAGTTGTGCTCCCGGGATGCTGCACAGCAACGATTCCCAATCCTTCTCTGGGCTGCCCTTCATTCCAAGAATTCCGTCCGCTTCCTCTCTTTTCCCTTTGTCTCCTGACTGTTCAGATCCCAAGTTTGCTGATGCTCCTGGGATATTCTTTTCCTGAGCCATGGGATATTCTTTTCCAGAGCAATAATGGCATCAACGATACCCAAGGATTTTACCAGTATCCGGAATTTGGATACTTTAAAAATGGATCTGAAATCCTCCCTGACTTCCACACTCGGAATCTTCTGTTTTTCCATTGCTTAGAGGTTTCTGCTCGGAATGCGTGGATCACAGCGTAGTATCCTCAAAATCCTGTAAATCATGTGCCCGGACCCAAAACGTGGGAGATTCCTCCACAGCGGCTGGTGGACACCACCCTGGAATTCTTGAGGTTGAGTAGGCTGGAAATGAGGAGGGAAAACGGAAATCAACCCAAAGCGTGATCAAGGTTCCCAATATTTTGGTTCCATGTGAAACAAAATTTTGGAGGTTTCCTTTGGATTCCTGGAGCAAAGGAAATGCAGAGTCGGGATCGGGTAACCAGGAAAAGGTGGCTGCTTCCACTTCCATGCCGTGGCTGGATAACCAAGGAACTCTTCCGTGGTTTTGGGGAAAAATTGGAATTTTTTCCATAAATCCCAAGAAATGAGGTGATCCCAGAAAATGCAGCTGGCCCAGTTTTGACTGGACTTCCTAATTAACGGATTGCTTGTGGAAAAATTGGGAGGCAGATCCCACTTTTTCATCAGGAAGAGAAGGAGGAGTCAGTGCAATAATGGTCATCTCACGTCCATCCGTTTTTAGGGATATGGAAAACTGGACCAGGAGCACCTATCCCAGTATTCCAGTACTTCGAGGGAGTTTAGAAGAAGGAGGGAGAGGAACAGGACACAGGGAATGGCTTCCCACTGGGAAGGGGGAGATTGGGCTGGGATCTTGGGAAGGAATTCCTGTGTGGGAGGGTGGGGAGGGGTTGGGCTGGAATTCCCAGAGCAGCTGTGGCTGCCCCTGGATCCCTGGCAGAGTCCAAGGCCAGGTTGGACATTGGGGCTTGGAGCAACCTGGGATGGTGGGAGGGAAAGCCCATTGGAATTTCAGATTCCCAAACCTGCCAGGGGTCAAGAATTGTTTGGACACTCCCAAGCACTGGGGGGATTCTTGGATCTGTCCTGGTGCAGGACCGGGAGTTGGGCTTGGATCCTTGTGGGTTGCTTCCGACTCGGGATATCCTACAATTCCATGGATTTTGTGCTTACCACTCCTCACAAAGAGCATCTCCCTGGCTTGGATGGGGAATTTATCCGGTGGGATCAGCTGGGAGGGATGTGGGGACTCTGGGAATGTCCCCCCTGCACGGAGCCAAGCCGGAGCGCGAATCCGGCTTGGCAAAATTGGGATGGGGAGGACTTTTGCTGGGACTTGTCAAGGCAGAACTGGGATCTCATCCCAAACTCCTCGTGCCAGAATCCACCCTAAACAAGCTGGGGAGAAAAAATGGGATCCTGCCTTCTTTGGGATCCCTATTCCCTGTGGGTGAGAGAAGAGCTGGATCACACACTTGGGAGGTTTCCTGGGTTAATCTGAAATATTCCGGAAGAAAAGCTCGGGAAAGGCATGAAAAGGGCAAAGTTCAAGCCCTGCCTCACCTGAGGAACTTCCTGCCAAATCCAGGTCTGTGCCAGGGTCACGGATGGAAGGATTTGGCTCCGGTTACTCACGAAAGGCGGGGACAGGGGGAGGAGACGAGGAAGGAAAGGAACGGGGAATAAACCTGCCTTGGCAAATATCCCTGGAATGCGCTGCCAGGTGCCTGACTCATTCTCCTGGTTGGATTTAGGCTCCAGAGGCCTCTGCTCCTGGGAGTCGAGTGGGAATTGGTGCCACGGGGGCGTTTTTGTGGCACTGGGACAAACTGTCCCTTTGTCACCAACTCCAACCCTCTCCCCCCCCCAAAAAACTTCACCTTTCGCTCCATGATTTTCTTTTCCCTGCTCCAGGACCCCCTCAGGAGTGGCTCCAGCAGCGATGGGGACCCAGGGAACCCCTCCGGGCTGCTTTTCCCAGCCAGGGGTGTTTGAGGTGAGCACCAAATTCGGGATGAATTAAGCTCCTATCCCAAATTCCAGTTTGGGGTCACCTCTGGTGGCCTTGAGATGGGGCAGGTGACACCTGGCACAGGTTGGTTGTCTCTGCTGTCGCTCCAGCACTGGGAATGGGCAACATTTATCATTCCCAAGTGTTTTCCCGTGTGGAACGTGCCTGTGTGGAGAGGTTTTATCTCTGACTTGGCCGGAGGTGAGCAGAGACCCCTCCAGACCCCTCGGTGACATTCCCAGCCCAACCAGAGGGCTGAGACCCCAGGAAAAGGCGGAATCAGGACTGGCGAGCACGCTTGGATATCAGGAATCGATGGTGCCTCCGGAGGAGATTCCAAAGAGGGAAGGGATTCCAGGAGCTGCTGGAGACGGGCTGGGATGGAGCTGCAGATCCATCCCCTGCTCCCCAAATCCTCTGGGAACTCCAGGGCTCTGTCCCAGCTGGGTCTGGGGACAGTGCAACCACCCTGAGCCAAATTCCAGCTTTTTATGGTCCTTTCCTCCCTCCCCGCTGTTTGTTCCGCGGGAGAGACCCCAGGAAAAGGTGGAATCAACGGCCTTTGATACCAGGAATCGATGGTGCCTCCGGAGGAGATTCCAAAGAGGGAAGGGATTCCAGGAGCTGCTGGAGACGGGCTGGGATGGAGCTGCAGATCCATCCCCTGCTCCCCAAATCCTCTGGGAACTCCAGGCCTGTGCCTCAGGATGGCTCCACAGGCTGTCCCACAAGGAGATTGTTCCCTGTTTCCCACCTCTGGCTGCCAGGGAAATATTTGTGCTGAATTCCAGGAGCGTCAATCCCGTCTCAGGAACTCCGGAATCTCCCGCTGCGGTTCCTTGCCAGTTGCCCCAGCTCCAGGCCTGGAACTCAGCTGGGAATTTCCTGCGGGATTCCCTGAGAATTCCTCATGGAACGAGGACAAAACACCCCAGGACCTGATTGATGGGATCGGGGTCTGTCCCTGCCCTCCACCACTGGAAAGGAATTGAGGAATTTTTGGGAACTGGTGGTGTTTGCACGTCTCTGGTGGTGGCCAGAATTCCTGAATATCCGAAATGGGATCCAGTTTCCTCCGGCAAACTCCCAGCATGGCAAAGAGAAGCACAGAGGACAGAATTCCTGGTTTATATCCAGGTGGGTTTTCTTCCCCTGTCCTTCCAGCATGGAGCCAGGCAGGAAAAAGCCATAAAACTCCATCAAGGGCTGCTAATTTTAGGGATGCCACCTCCGGCTTAGGGAATCCCCAAGCAGGAGATAACTGGGAATGTTTTGGGATGGAATCTCAGCGTGGATCTTGTTCAGCCTGGAGAAAAAAAGGGTCCAAGGAGACCTTGGAGCATCTTCCAGGGCCTAAAGGGGCTCCAGGAGAGCTGGAGAGGGACTGGGGACAAGGGATGGAGGGACAGGACACAGGGAATGGCTTCCCACTGGGAAAGGGGAGATTGGGCTGGGATCTTGCGAAGGAATTCCAATGGACTTCGAGGAGCCTGGAGAACTGTCCCGGGATGATTCCTCCAGGATCAACTCAGCTGCTCTCTGCTCCCAGTGGGATTTTATTTCCAGGGATATCTCCTTCCCAGAGCTCTGCTCTTGGAGTGCCAAGCCAGGCTCTTTCTTGCTCCTTCCCGCCTCTTCCCAGGTTTTTCTTGTTCCCGGGCTCCCGAGTAGCCCAAATCCACATCTCCACAGCCCCCAAGTTCTTCCTCTTCCTTGCTCCAGGTCACGGAGTGGCTTTTCCTGAACTGGGCCTTCTGGCCCTGGATCCAGCCTTTCCCTGGGAATACCGAGCCAGTGGGATCGTGCCAGCGGCTCCTCCTGGAGCTGTGCAGATCCGTGATTTCCTGGGATTTCTTTTCCCACAATGTTCACTGGGAAATGGGATCATCTTTAAGCGCAGTCTGCTTAAACTCAAGTTTAGCCCCAAAATTCTGTTTCAAGCAGAGGCATTGGAGTGAAAAAATTGGGAAAAAAAATCTAAGCAAACCCTGATTCCTTAAAATATTTTCAGGCTTTGGGTGGAAAATATTCCCTGAGTTTGCGAATATTTTTGGCGGCCCCAAAACCCGGAATTTTTTAGGGTTTTTTTCCCCTCAGTGAATGAATTATTCATCCCAAAATCTCCTGTGCTGTGTCAGGATCCAGCTCCTGGTGCTGACCCGAGCCGGGGGTGTCTGTCCAGCCCCCTCCCCCTGTGCAGACAGCGTTTATCCCAGGAAAGCTGGAAATGCTTGGAATACTCACCCGCCTCGGCCACGTTTGAACCCAATCCCTGAATATTTTGGCTCCCGATATTCGCTCAAGGAATAACTGAAATATCCAGAGCTTCTCTTGTGGTTTTCTTCCGCGGCAGCGCGAATTTCCTCTCCTTTTGCCTGAGCTGCCTCTGGAAACCCCGGAATGATCCTGGAACTCTTCCTAACTGCTCAGGAATGTTGATGTAGGAAAGACCGGCGCTTTCGAGGCCGATCCTAAACCTCGAGTTCTTTTTCCTGACTTTTTCGACTCGGATTGATTCCCCGTTCGGCCTCGGGATGACTCCCGGGTTTGCTACGTCTGTCTGGGCCACGTTTGAGTTTTTTGGGATGAAATCACCCATCCAAGGAATTCTGGGCTTTTCTCTTTAGGAATTGTTTTAAACTCAGGGCATGTTCTTCGCCCTGGAGTGTGTTGGATCTTTAAATCTCCTTTTTTGGGGGATTTTGGGGTTTTTATCAACAAAGCGTCTTTAGTTTTTGGGAATTTTAATTCCCACCTGGTGGCATTTGTGTGTTTACCTCGGAAAACATCTCATGGACCCTTTGGGAAGAGGTGGGAGGTTTGGAGATTGGAGCAGAAAGTCTTGTGATGGCTCACAGCCCCTCTGGAACTGGAAATTCCTTTGGGAAACCATTCTCCAAAGGTGGAATCATGGAATCATGGAATGGTTTGCATCGGAAACCCCACCCTGTGTGTGTTTCTTTATCTCATTCCGTGACAGTCTCAGGAAGAATCTCCAATCCCAGAACAGGAATAATCGGGTTTATTTCCTTCGGAAAAACCTGACAAATTGGGAATATTTGGGTTTAAGCTCCTCTGGTTTGAGATTTATTTTAATTTTTAAATTGGCCACTTTTTTTCTTGCCCTTTATTTCGTGTCTAAATATAATCCTTAACCTCTTCAATCCCTTCAGAGTATTCCGGATTATGTCAGGAATACCCCAATGAAGAAAAACATTCCCAAAATTTTCATATTTCCAAGAAAAAACTAAAAAAATTAATCTTAAAATCTCCCAAAACAGAGAGAAAAATAAACCCACGGCCTTTCCTTGGAAAATCCCATTCGCTGTTCCCTCCCATATTAGGAGCAAAAAAAAATCCCACCCCTCATCCCAATCCGTAAATCAGAGGGAGTCAGCTCTATTTTGGGTGGGAATTGGATTTTTCCATGGAAAACCTTGGATTTAGCCAAAGAAAATCCTCCCAAAAATATGTCCCTGGTTTTCTCCAGGCTCTTTTTTCTCCTTGGATCAAGGCTTGGAGCCAGGTCACCTTTCCTTAGGAAGGAGGAGAGGGATTGTAGGAATTCCCGATTTTTGAGCACTGGCAGATGTAACCTGGGATGAACTTCCCAAATGCTGGATGAGGTAGACAAAAGTCTGGATTCTGGTGTTTAAAATTAACAAAAAAAAAGGGAAAAATGAGGTTTTTTTAAAGCTTTCCCAGTCTTAGATCAGTGGTCTCACGTATGGGAAGGGAAGGAAACTTGGGAATTCCTACTGGTAATTAAAACCTGGGAATTCCTGTTGGGAGTAAATTGTGAGGAGGAAATGATCTAAAAAAGGGAAAAATGAGATTTTATTTTAGTTTTCCAAGTCATAGATTTGTGATTTCCCATATGGGAAGGGAAGAAAACCTGGGAATTCCTACTGGGAGTAAACTGTGAGGAGGAAATGATCTAAAAAAGGGAAAAATGAGGTTTTTTTAGTTTTCCCAGTCATAGATCCGTGATTCCACATAGAGGAAGGGAAGGAAACCTGGGAATTCCTACTCAGGGTAAATTGTGAGGAGAAAACCAAAAGAGAGGAAAAATTTCCAGCTCTTTTCTCCTGAATCCCAGAAAATTCCGCTGTTCTTGGGTGCCCAAATTGCAGCTCAAGCATCTGCTCCTTATGGATGGGATGGGGGCTGATTTTCCTCCATGGAAGTGGAACAAGAGGAGTTTGTGTCGCTCCCTCACCCCCTCCTGGCACCATTCCCTGGAAAGCCCCGGCCCGAATCCCACGCTTGTAACTTATCCCATCCCAAGCTATTTTGGGAGCTAACGTTTTTAGCGTCGGGGTAATTAGAGGCATTCCAGCTCCGGAATGGATTCCATTCCGGGAGACAGGAGTTTGCTTAGCCCTGGGCTTCGGGCAGCTAAAGTTTCCCAAATGGAATGGGAGATGAGGATCCCGAACTTCCTTGGGGTGAGGAATTCCATTCGTGTTCCAAAGCCTTGTCGATCCCGATTTCCCTTTGGGATTTCCACGGTTTGGGACACTGGTTTGTTGTCCATGGTGGCCTTTCCAGGTGACCAGATTCCCCAAGGACGCTGATCCCAGCTGGAGAGCTTGGAATTCCTCACGAGAATGGGAGGAACAGGGAGATCCCGGAGCAAAAAGGAATTTGGTGCGGGGAAACCCGAGCTGCTCCCTCCTGCCTTGGTGGGATCCTCCAAAGCTTCAACTCCTGGGAGAGTGCGGAACTGGGATGGGCTGATGGGATTGTTCAGGATTGGTTTTCCCAGGAAAAGCTTCCCTCAGGATTGGGATCAGGGTTCTGAGGGTGCCAAGTTCCCCTCTCCTGGTGAGGCCAGCACTGAAGGATTGGGATTGGGACTGGGGCGCTGGGAATGCTGAGTTCCCCTCAGCATTGAAGGATTGGGATTGGGATCGGGGCTCTGGGGGTGTCGTGTTCCCCTCAGCATCAAAGGATTGGGATTGGGATCGGGGCTCTGGGGGTGTCATGTTCCCCTCAGCATTGAAGGATTGGGATTGGGATTGGGATTGGGATTGGGATTGGGATCAGGGCTCTGGAGGTGTCGTGTTCCCCTCAGTACTGAAGGATTGGGATTGGGATTGGGATTGGGATTGGGATTGGGATTGGGGTCAGGGCTCTGGGGGTGTCGTGTTCCCCTCAGCACTGAAGGATTGGGACTGGAATTGGGATTGGGATTGGGATTGGGACTGGGATCGGGATCCCTCTGGAGCTGGGTGCTCCGCAGGGCTGCTCCCAGCGCCTCTCCCAGGTGGATCAGCTTCACCAGCTCAGAGCGGGAGACTTTTTTTTCTTCCCAGCTCCCGGAGCTGCCAACCAGGAGGGAAAATCAGGAGGAGAATGGGAGGGAGGAAAAGCCGGGTGGGAGGGAGCGCTTCCCTAACCAATTCCACCTGTTCCCTGCTCCCAGACTTGCTCCAGTTTCTGCCCAGCTGGGTTTTTACTTTCCGCTCTGCCTCAGAGGCTCCTCCAAGAATTAAATTCCTTTCCCAGCCTCCTCCTTGCAGCGAGAGCAGCTGATTAGCGGCTGCCCCTATTTAATTTTCCTATCTGGACTAATTATTCCTCTTGATGGTCCATTTATCGGGCTCGTTTCCCTTCTTTTTTTCGCTCTGGGATGCTTTTCCAAGGAAGGGAGGAAGGGTAAATAAAAACCAGACAAGCCAAGGAGATGCAATTCCATCCTTGTTGTTCCTTACTTAAACGGGTTCCAAATTCTCGGGCCACCCCTTTCTAAAAGGAGCCAATTTGCCCCAAATTTCAGTGGGATTTTATCCCTTTTTTTGGTCATTCCCCGTTTTTTTACGTAGGTGGGACTTGAGCGTTACCTGGCCTGAATTCCGGCGTTTTATTGGCTCTGCTGGAATGTCTGATCCCACAGCTTTGTCGCGGTCCTGTTGTGTTCCCAAAGCCTCAAACTCGCCGGATAAGATCTCCGATAACAAAATAAGGTCCCTGTTGGGGAATTCCTAGCTGGAGAGCGGGATGTTAACCAGGGATGGACGGGATGCTTTTCCCTCTCCCTTGCCAAGGTGTATCCAGGGATCGAACCACCCAAAAATCCTCTTTTTTTTCCTTAAAAATTTGGAACTTTATGGACACAAATGCTCGAAGTGGGAAATTTTGCACCCAGGGATTGAGGGATGATCCTGGGATCAAATTTAACACCCTGGGGTCCTGTTTGGGAAGAATCCACCTAAAAATGGGTCTCTTCCTTCCTAGGTGGGTCTGCTCAACAAAGCCAAGGTTTCCAGGTGTTCTCCTGTGTCGTGAGGAGCCAAACTCATGGAAAAGGCCATGGAATGAGAGCCCTGCAGGCCCTTGGTTCCTCTGACCTGGAACAGGGATCCCAAAATTTCATGAAGCAAAAGCCTTTTCCGTTATCCATAACATCTTCCAATTTCATGGCTCCTTGGAATCCTGCTGGAATTTTTCATGGATCATCTGTGCTGTGAACTCCCCATCCCTGGAAGCGTCCAAGGCCAGGCTGGACGGGGCTTGGAGCAACCTGGGATCCAACCCAGGATGCAAATCCTATGGGAACAGAGTTGGAATTCACACCAGTAAGTCCTCTGTCTCCAGGAATTTATGGAATAAACTGGGTGGACAGTTGGATCATTGATTATCCATGGAACAGGAACACACAACCTGAAATTCAGGGAATCTTGGAGGAGCTTTGGCTCTGGTGCAGATTTTTGGGAAAGCAAAAAAAAAACCTCTGATGTTTTTCCTTGTGGTGTGAACAATATTCCTTTGGATTTCTTCCTTGGTCTGTGGAAGTTTTGGAATCTGTAGAGCAGGAGTGTAAGACTGGGAGTCCTGCTCAGCTTGGAGAGCCCAAAATTCCCAAAGGAAAGGGTGGGAATGGTTTCCATCGGGATGTTTTCCTGGCTGCTGCTCGTAGCCGGAGCTCTTCATCCGTGTGCCACATGAAGCCATGGCTGCTTCCCTGGGAACAGGGAAGAGCCCGGAATCGTGGATCCACATAATGGGAATCGGCCTGAACCTTCCTGAAAAAAAGAGCCGGCTTTTTGTTTAGCCATTAAAAAGGGGGGGAAAAAAAAATTCCAAGGAGCTGTTTTGTTCCGGAAACTTCTGGGCACATTAAGCGAAACCAGATCCCGGAGGGTGGGGGGAGAGAGGGATACAGGAAAGCAATCAAATCCTACTGGAGGAATTCCTCCTTTCTGGAAGAACATAAACCAGGAGCAGAATGTAAACAACCCTCCATATGTCCCTTGTAAATCAGGAGCAACGGGAATGAATTCCCAGCGGGAACAGGACATTGGGAATGTTTGGCTGGGGAGTCTTTTTTGAGGTTTGTTCTCCTTGATGGATTTAATTTGGAATTTGTCCCTCTTTTCTCTCCTCTTCCTGCTCCCCCAGGATGAACCACGAGCCGAACGCTCCGAAGTGGTGCCTGGAATAATTCCAGTGGATTAATTAGGCAGGGCTGGAGGGCTGGGATTAACGAGGCCTGACAATGGTCCCTCCATCAGGAGATGGTGGGGAAAAGGCTGGATTCTCCTCCTGGATCCATCGGTCACCTGTGCTGGTCGGTGTTTGAGCTGGGAAGTTCATTCCTGGTTTATTTAGATTCCAAGGAGCAGCATGTGTTGGTGATCCCTCTTTAAAGTCTCTTGGGAATACGTTTTGCAGCTGGAAAATGACTTTAGAAGGCTCCAAGCAACTCCATTTATCCTCGAGAAAAGCTCCTTTTCCTCCAAATCCTTTTCCTAACTGAGGGGAAAAAATACCGGCACAGGGCTTTTAAAGGCAAGAAGAATTCCCGGAATAGGGTTGGGTTAGAAAGGACCTTGGAGATCATCTCATTCCCAGCCCTTTCCATAGGCAGGGAATGAGATGATTCCACTATCCCAGGCTGCTCCAAGCCCCGTCCAACCTGGCCTGGGACACTTCCAGGGATGGGCAACCTGTGCTGGGGTAGTTGAAGTCTGATGGAATAATCCATGGATTTTGTGGTGGGAAGAGGATTCCAAGGGATGGAAGAGGCCGAGTTTGACGCCCTTATCCAAAACTTCCGATTTACAGTCGTAGGCAGCCTGGATATGAGCTCGGAGCTGAGTCCTGGGAATCAGGATGGGCTTGGCTCCCGGGTGGATCTATCCAAGGTCCAGCTTCTATCCTACCACCCATTTTATGCTTTTTCCTAAGGAAGATAAACAGGAAATTTCCAGAAAAACCTTCCACCATTTTTCTCCTTTCCTTCTGTGTGTTTCCATGTTGTGAGATCCCAGATAGCTCTGGTTATTCCAGGATATTCCTTGATCTGGGAGCACAGCTGGGCTCGGATCTCTGATCAAAAGGCAAATTAATAATTTGGATATTTTAACACCTACAAAGGGCAAAATGAACTTTAAACACATCCTAAAGATAAAGGCTGAAGGAGAAAATCCCTTTTTTCCATGTTCAAAGGAACAAAGGCCTCTCCTGGTTTGCTGCTGTTGGGAAATGGGGGATCCAAGGGACAAAGGCAACCTCTGGAACATTTCGGGACTTTACCTCATCCCCATTTCAAAGCCACCTCCAGGAGAGTTTAGGGAACGAGGCTCGTTTCCATAATCTCATCTCTCTCCCTAAAATCCAGACATTTGTAGTAATTTATTAAAATCAGGATGAGCACCGACCCTTCCCGGTATCAGGGAGCTGATTCCAGCCTGGAATCTCCCCCCGCCCCGCCCCGCCACGTCTCCTACTTGGGATCACTCCCCGCTCAAGGCGAGTCTTAAACTTCAAGCGGATTCGGAGAGACTTTCCGCAAGCCCTGCCTGCCCTTCTCGCGCCAGCTCCGATCTCTCGTGTTCCTGACGGGAACGTGCCCGAGCTGAAAGGTTGGGTGGGAAGCAGGATCGGGAGGGGCTCCTCGGACTCGGCTCCTGTGGAGCTCCAAAGGTCACTTTTCCCTCTTGGGCTGCCGGAGTGTGACAGGCTGTGGGTGAAATCCGAGAGCAGCCTCCTGCTGCTCTGGACGAGAGGTCGGAACAGCAGGGATGAAGGAGATGGGGATTTTCTCCTTGCTCATCACGAAGTTGGGGATGGCTCCAGAGCCTGTGGAAGCAGCTTTGGTCTTGTCCATGATGTGGGACTGAGCTGACCTGGAAGAATTTGGGAGGTGTGGATTTGCAGCCCAGCTGGGAGCAGTGGGATCCAGGGGAGGATTGCCCTAATCATGGAATTGTTGAGGTTGGAAAATCCTCCAGGATCATCGAGTCCAACCTGGGACCGATCTCCACCTTGGTGCTGAGTGCCACGTCCAGGAATTCCTTGGACACCTCCAGGAATGGGAACTCCAAACCTCCCAGGGCACTCCCAAGGCCTGACCACCCTTTCCATGAGGAAATTCCTGCTGATGTCCAACCTGAGCCTCCCCTGGCACAGCCTGAGGCCGTTCCCTCTTTTCCTGTTGTTCCCTGGGAGCAGATCCCAATTCCCACCTGGCTCCAAACTTTCAGGGAGTTGCGGAGAGCCAGAAGGTCCCTCCGGATCCTCCTTTTCTCCAGGCTGAGCCCCTTTCCCAGCTCCCTCAGGAATTCTCCAGCCCCGTTCCCTTCCCTGGACACGCTCCAGCCCCTCCATGTCCCGAGGGCTCTCCCAGGATTGTGCAGGAGCTCTGGAAGGATCTCCTGGCTCCCTGTCCTGCAGCACAGGAGCCAAGCCAGCAGTGCCCGAGCTTTTATCCACACCTGGAAGTGGGTCTGGCCTATGGAAATCCCCTCCAGTGGCACAGGAGGAATCCCGGTCCTCTGGAGAAGTGTGGGAACGAGCCAGGTGGGTTGTCCTGGGATCCTTCAGCCGCCTGAGGAAGCAAATCCCCAGCTCTGGGGTCGCGACCCATCCCTGGATGTGTCCTGGCTCCAAAGTGGGATTTCCCTTGAGCCAGGACACATTTCCAAGAGTCCGGAGCGCCCTCCGGCTTTGCTGCTTGGGCAGGTCCGTGCACAGCTTCCAGGTTTTCCAGAGCATGGATCAGCTCTGCTGTGGAGCTGATACAGCAAATCAGGGGCTGGGCTAATCCCCTCCCTGCTAAGCCAGGTCTGGAAAAGCTGGGAATTGTGGGTCAGAGACGCAGGAGCCGCCTGGATTGAGGCCAGCTGGATGCTGGAGGGTGTCCAGGTGCCTGATCCTGGAGGGAATAAACCCTCCCAAGCTCCTCAGCAGCCTCGGGATCATGGGATTGAGCTGGACCTGGGCTGCGCTGGGACAAACTGGGATGTCCCAGGCTGGGTTTCATGGAAGTGGCTTCCCCAGGGAGTCTCCCGTTTGCTCCTTCAAGGAGGCATCTTCCCACAAGGAACACCCCATCCAGCACATTTAGGAGCTGATGGGATGATCCCATTGTTTGGTTTTCTTTCCTTAATTAAAACACATGAATTGCGGCAAAAAAAAAAAAAAAAAAGGAAAAAATTAAAGAATCCGGAATCCATTTGTTTTACTTTATTCGTCTGTCTCCTGGAACAATCTCCAGGGAAATAAAGGAAGCTCCAAAAAAAAGAGGAACAATGTCCATGTGGAGGGTGCGGGTTCCCGTAAACGGCCTTTGGAAGGAGAGGAAGGGAAAGAAGAAAGGGATTGAGCTCCTGATAAATGAGGGTCGGGATTGGGAAGGCCGGAGACGCGCAACGGGGAGCTTCCTGCTGGATCTCCTCCGTGGGAATGGGAGGGAGGAAAAAGGAGGGTTTTGGAAGGTGCCTGCCCTCAGTTCACGGCCGAGGAACACGGGAAAGGGGAATGGAGGAGGCCAGACAGAAAAAGCCAGGGAAAACAGGCTGGGAGCGGGATGGATGTGGAATTTGAAGGGTTTCACGTGGTTTGTGACATCCTGCCCCACCCGGGGGTGTGGAGAGGAGGGAATTCTCGTTCTGGAGGTGGCAGGGGTCCCGGTTTGGTCTGGGAAGCAGCATCCTGCTCTGCCATCCCCTTTCCTGGAGAAGCCATCGCTCATCCCAGGCTCTTGGCAGGAAAATTCCCAACCCTTCCCAGTCTCGGGAATGTGGCTGGGGCTGCCATCATCCCCTTGCAACATTCCATGGAGAGGAAATAAATTCAGAGGCTCCGCTTCCCATTTCCGCTGTTCCCACCTCCGTACTCTCCCCACGTCCCTCTGCACGTTCCCGAGGGCAGGAATGATCTGGGAGAGCTCCTCACCTTGCGTGGAACCCTTTGCTTGCCCCTTGTCCTGGGAGGTTGGGACAATTCCTTTGGATCTTTCCGAGGGAGTGTGGGAATTCCTGGCCTGCAATTCCCAGCATTTCCCTGCATGTGCTTGACCCCTTCTCCAGGAATTGCTCCCCTGGGATTTGGGAAGAGCCACCTGGAGCAGCTGGAGGCTGGACAGGGCTTTAGGGATGCTCAGCCCTCTCCCACCTGAGCCCTGCCAGGACCGTCCACACTCCTCAACTATTTATTTATTATTTATTATTTATTTATTCTCATTTATTTTTTACATTTTAAATTTATTTTCATTATTCATTGTTTTTATTATTTATTATTTAATATTTGTATTATTTTTGTATTTATATTTATATTATTATTATTATTTATTATTTTATCATTTATTCTTTATTTACCCCACACTATTGCTTTTTCATTAATTAACTATTTTAATGATTCACCGACTATAAAAGTCATAAAATCACGGAATGATTTGGGTTGGAAGGGATCCTTAAGGATCCTGTGCTTCCAAGGTTCCTTGGGCGTGGAACCTTCCACTAAAAAAATCCAAGGAAAAGCCTTAAAATCCAGATTAGCCAAAGGAGCTGGGGGAAGTTGGGAAAGAGGGGCTGGGTTTGGGATTCCTTTAATTTGTTTTCCCTCTTAACCTGTCTCGGAGCACCCAAAAATCTTCAAAAAAATTCTTGATTTTTTTTGGAAAAAGAAATTGAGGAAACAAAGTAGTTCAGGACAATTTCTGGTTCCAAAATCCAATATTTGAAGACAAATCCCTCCCTTTTTTTTGCCCTAATGAGGAATCCCAAAAATCCAATATTTGGAGACAAATCTCTCCCTCTTTTTTGCCCTAATGACAAATCCCAAAAATCCAATATTTGGAGACAAATCTCTCCCTCTTTTTTGCCCTAATGACAAATCCCACAACTGGGAAAAGCCGTTTGGTCAAGGCTTGGTTTGGAAGAAACAACAAATCCCAAAAAAATCCATAAAAGTATCGTTATCCATGAGCTCCTAACGAGCAGAAAATGAGCAGAACGAGCCGTTCTCATCAAGCTGCGGGACCGGTCCCCCATCCCGCTGTCTGAAGAAAACGAGGAAAGGAGGGATGAGAGGAATACGGGATGGTTGGGATTGTTTCGGGAAGCAATGGGAGATGGCAGCTGGAGAAAGGCTCCCGATCCAGCTGGGGCAGAGAGGGAAGGACACGGAGCAGAGAGAGAGGGAAAACAACCCCAAGCACCACCCCTGTTTTGTTTCCCATTATTGCTCTAATTCCTGGCTAATTGGAAACGGCCTGGATGTGTTTAGGAACACGAGGAACATCTGGATCTCATTGGAAGAGCTCTGCTTTTCCGAGTGGCGCCTTCCATCTTCATCCCAGGCCAAAGATTCCCACATCACGACTTGTCCTCTTTCTTTCTCTCTCTTTTTTTTTTTTTTTTGTTTTGTTTTTTTTTCCCCCTTCCTTTCCAGCAAATGGGAGATTGAACTTTCGACTCCGTGGAAAACAGTTGGAGAGAAACCCTGAGAAATCCCGGGAGAGCCATTGAGCCTTTCTTCCCATTATCCCGCGTGATTCCTTGCAGCTTCTCGGTTCTTTCAACCCAGCCCGAAGCTGTTTCATGCTGGTGGCACGAAGGGAAAAATGGGAAGGGACAAGATGAGGGGGGGAAAAAAATGGAAAAAAAAAAAAATAGGGAAGCAGAGTTTGTAAGGTCAGACGTGGAGAAACAAAGACAATTCCATGGAAAACTGTCCTTGAGCTGGGCCAGGAGTTGAGCTTTGCCAAAGGGATGGATCCACACAAATATTCCATGATTTTCTATTCCAGTCCCTTTGGGAAGTTCTCCTGCAGGCCCAGAGTTATCCAAGGTCATGGAAAGGGCTCTCCTTGGGGGTTTCTGCCGGAATTCCCAGGGATTTTCCTTCATTGCCCCATGGTTGTTTCCTCACATTCCAAAAGCAGAGCCGTCGGCTTTATCCGTCATCCAATGGAAGTGAGGATGGTTTTTGGGAAAACCAAGTCCTCGTTCCACCTGGGCAGACGGTTGGGAATTCTCCTTGTTGGTGGAAACCGAACAAAGCCATTTCTGGGATCAGGACACATTCCCAGGTTCCTGCTTTCCTCCCTCTCCCTAAGGCCCATCTTCAGGAGTTCCGGCTTTCCCAAATGGAACAGCAAGGAAGGAGCCTGAGGTCCAAGGAAAGGAGCCCGAGATCCAAGATCTCCTTGTGGGCTAAGCCAAAGGGCAAATCCCGATTCTCCTCCTGGACCTATGTCTCCAGTGCTCCTCTGGCTTTGGAAAGCTGCAGGACTGTCTCCCACTGGGAATTCTGGGGGCTCAGAGGCTCAGAGAGAGGAGACAATAAAGGGATTGTGGGAATCTTCCCCTCCTCGTCCAGGAGACGGGTGGAAAACTCCTAATTCCCCACCCTTTGGAGAAGAGGGGCTTTTAGGAAGAGGGAGGAAAGCTGGGAATGTGTCCTGATCCCAGAAATGGTTTTGTTTGGTTCCATCTGCGAAGGGAATTCCCAACCAACTGCCCAGGTGGGACCAGGACCTGGCTCTCCCAGCAAAACCATCCTCAGCTCCCTTGGATGACGGAGAAATCCAACAGCTCTGCCTTTGGAATGTGAGGAAGCACAACCCCATGATGTTGTGGGATTTTCCCCGTGGAAAATCCTTGGGAATCCCAGCAGAAACCCCCACGGAGAGCCCTTTCCATGACCTTGGACAACTCTGGGCCTGCAGGAGAACTTCCGGAAGGAGCCGGGACGGGAATAGAAAGTCATGGAATCCTTGAGGTGGGAAAAGACCTCCAAGGTCGCCAAGTCCAACCAGCAGTCCATGTCCCCAAGTGCCACACCCCCTTGTCCCTCTCCAAAGGTTCCGTTGGAGGTGGGAATTGGAAGAATTCCAACGTTAAGAAAAATACAGAGCATGGATAAAATCAAGGATCTGCTCCTCCAAAGGAACTCCGTAAGAAATCAAGATGGATAAGAAAATCCAAGATAAGAAGCTGTCGATGGAATTATCTTGCCATTAATTAATTCCATTTTAATAAAACTCGAGTATTTCGATTAATTTTTAATTAAAAGCCCTGAGGTTTTTCTTTTCCTTCCTAATTTTGCCTTTTTTAATAGAAACGCAGGAAAGAATTTAATTTAAATAAAATTTCAATAGCTCCATTTTTCTGTCATCCCATAGAATTTTATTTTATATATTTATCTTTATATATTTTATCTTTTAAAACATATTTTTATACTATATATGATATAATTTTATTATAGTCATATAAATACGATGCATTAATAGAGATACTTAATATTTTAGAAAGCTAAAAATTAATATAATAGTATATTATTAATTAAATTAATGTTAAATAGTAAAATAATATGTTATTTGTTTAATGAATAGTTTATTATTAGTTTAATTATTAAAGTTCTGGGGAAAAAAAGGAAGGATTGGCTTAACCGGTCTTGGCTTGGCTTCCTTTTGCCTAGGAAAATGTTTCCTCCTGGACAAATTCCTGCCTGGAATTCTGGAAGAAACCTGCGAGTGATGGATGAAGAATTTCCTCCAGGTAATTTTATATCACAGGGAGCGCTGATCATTCCCAAACCATGGATTCGTGGAATCACTGGAGCTGGAAAAGGCCTCGGGATCCGCGGGTCCAGCCAGGGCTGTGAGGGGATGGAAGCAGAGCACAGATCCCACTTTTCCTCCTGCCGGGACTTCAACTTCTCCCCAAGGCATTCCCGGGAAAAGGGGACTTGCAGGAATCGGCTTTTCCCGCCAGCCAAAGGATTCTCCTGGATGTTCCCGCAGCGGGATCCGAACGGGAGCCCGATCGGGGGCATGGAAGGGGATGGAAGAAGCTGCAGCTCCTCATCCATCAGATTTATCCAAAGGAAAGGAGCTGAAGCAGCAGTGAGAAGATGATGCTCCACATTCTCATTTTCCCAGGAACTTCTCCCGTTTTCACTTGGAAGCAGAACAAACCCGACGCCTTTGGAAACCGCCGAGGATTTTCCTCTCCAGAAACGGAGTTCAAGGAATTCCTGGGTGATTTTATGGGATTTTAATAATATTTTATTATATTTATGTTATTTCTCCCTGTGTTATGGAAGGTGCTCCTGGCATCCCATAATGCTCTGAAATCCTTCCAAAATCCTATTTTTATTTTCTTTTCCCCAAATCCTTCCGAGCAGCTGCTACCGAGAATTCCTTCTCTTCCCTCCTGGATCAAAGGAGCTCCTGTTTGTGTTGTAATTAAGGTGCTTCATTACTGATTAATTACAACACAAACAGGGCAGGCTTTGATCTCCAAAGGGAGATCGGAGTTTTGCCTGGAATGGTTGGAAAAGGCAAACAAAAGGAAATCAGGGAATACTTCCATGACTCTATCATGACAGCTTGAGTCACGCTGCCTGATGAATCCGTGGAAAATTATCAAAATTATTCCTCCGGAATTACAATGACACAAATAAAACAACGCCCCAGAAATCTAAAATACTATCCCTGTGCTTTTCCCTTATTTTCTGAAATTCATCTCCCTCTCATTCTTTCCCTGGAATCTCTACACTTCCATGAGGAAACTCTGGAATAGTGGCGTGTCCAAAAAGTTCTGTTCTCAGTTAGGAGTTCTTTCGGCAGAGGTTTTCCAAGCATCCTTTTTGGGGCTGCCTGCCCGAAAAATGGTGCTGAGAGTCAGACTTAAGGGCTGGTGCCCTTAGTCAGCTGTTCCCAGGAAAAATTCCAAATGTTTTCATCTTCCCGCTGTCCCTTGAACAGCAAATCCTGTCCCAAAAATCATGGACCCCTCCACCGGACACTTTTATGGAATAAATCAGGGAAAAGGGAAGTGTTAAAGGCTCTTTTTTTGTGATAAAAACAGGAAGAAAGGTTAAATCAGTCCAAATGTTTCAAATAATTTAGAAAGTGTTTGGAGCTGAGCCCAAGGTCCAGCCTAGGGAAGGAACTGGATGCAGAATGTTGGGATAAGTGGGATTCACTGGGGTGGGTAGCTCCTGGAGTATCCTAAGCCAAGCCAGGACTGTCCCTGGGACAATCTGGGACAAGTCCTGCCCTTAATACCGAGTCTGACCGTGGCTCGGTTTGCTGGGCCGGGCTTTTTAGGTCTCTCCTAAATCTTCCAGTGACAGGCTCCCAGTGTTCCCACCCCTGTGGAATCCAGGAGTCAATCGATCCCGGAGCACCCTGGAGCTTCCTGGGAGCACCCAAGGTCCTGGGATGGTCAATGGCTGTTTCCCTTAAAATTATGGAATGGTTCGGGTGGGAAGAGACCTCAAAGATGACCCAGTTCCACCCCCTGCCATGGGCAGGGACACTCTCTGGAATGTGTGGGATCCCGGAGTCCGGAAATCAGGATGAGGATGAGGGTGAGGCCCTGGCATGGGTATTCCCAGAGAAGCTGTGGCCGGAAGTGTCCAAGGTCAGGCAGGGCAGGGCTGGGAGCAACCTGGGACGGTGGAAGGTTGGGGTTGGATCCGTTTAAGGTCCCTTCCAACCCAAACCATTCCGTAATTCCGTGATTCTCCGACCATAAATTATCCGAGAACACCCCAAGAGACCAGTGGATAAAACACTTTTTACCAGAGACTGATTTTTCCTGGAGAAGCAGCCGGAGCCAGGATGACCTTCAATGTCTTCTGTGACCTGGATTCTCCACGAGGAAGTGACTCTGACCTTCTCTGGGAATGTGGGAGAACATTCCGGGTGAACCTGAGGCCAGGTTTATCAGACGCCTTTAGTCCTCCACAGTGGCCTGAAGGCCGGACTGGATTTAACCCCTCCAGCATTTCCAGAAGGTTCTGGAGCGCCCCAGGAGCCTCATCCACCTCCCAGACTGAAACATCTCACGGATTAAAAAACTTCCTTCCCTCCCATTCCGCTCCGGATGCAATTCCGGCTCAGTGGAGCAACCAGTTGGCTCCTGGAGCTTCCACGTGGCCGGGACCTGTGTCCCAGGTTCTCTTCCAAAAATATCCCGGTGGCTCCTCTTCCTGGTGAACTGTCACCTACTCAGAGTTCACCCCACCACATTTTCTGGGAGGGCCTGGAGTTCTTCCGGTCGGGAGCGATTCCCACCCAACGGAGTCGCACTTTCAGCTTCGTTGCCTCAGCGCTGGTTGTGCAACCCCTTGGCAGAATTCCCAATCATTTGTAACTTTTTGTCTCCGTGTTTTGATGGGAAAAATAGCTCAAAGGCACTGTTAATAAATCCTTTCATCCTTGGCATTCCCCGTGCCCCGTGCTCCATCCGCGCTGGAAATCGCCGGAGCAATCGCGGCCCTTTGGTCTCGTGACGGTATCCCAGATCCAGAGATGGGGTAAAACCTGGGAGAAGAGGAAAACTGACATTCCCTAAGGACTGAGCAAGGCTTTGCCTCGCCTGGACATGGGGTTTGTGCCGCATCCAGCTTTTCCCTATTTCCATTGCACCTTTCCTGGTCTCCTCTGTGTTGTCCTGGCGCCAAACTGGAAACTGCAGGAGAAAATAAGGAAAAAATTGCATCCCTCTGCTCGCCTCTGGAATGAGAACATTTCCCAGCGCTCCCTCTCCTTTACCTGAAACCTTAGCACGGGGTGAGACTCCGACCTGGAAGCAACACCACGGAGAGCTCTTCCTTGGAAAGAATTCCTTTGATTCTGCCTTGGAACTCGGCCTCTCCTCACCTTCTTCTCCCATCTGCTGATGGGACAAACGGAATCCAAGTCATGAGGCATATCCATGAAAAGCCAAAAGCTCAGTATTCCAGCCAGGAATGTTTTCCAGTGCTGTTCCGTGGTGCTCACCCCTGGAATCAGTTGTTCAATGGGCTGATTCTTGATTTTCCATGCGGGATTTGATATTTCCTTGGAGCAAGTCCTAAAAAAAGCCCCTGCGTGGACGAAGTTCCTCTGATTCCTGCCTCGGAGCAGCAAAGCGATGCATCCCTGGAAAACTGAACAGCGTGGCAAAGCTTTCCATGGATTTTCAATCCCTTAGGCACAGGCAGCTACAAATCCTGGATATCTACCTGGATCTCCTTTTCCCTCAATCTTTTGGCTCCCAGAAACTTTAGGCTCGAGCCCAGACATTGCTTTGTAGGGTCATGAACCTGCAAGAGCAGAAGATCAGGTAAAGGAATTCTCCTCGGGATGCTCATGGAATTTTTTGCTTTCCTTTCAAGATGCGCTTCCCGGAACCAAACGATTTTTTGGGAATATTCCCGCTTTCTTTTCTTTTTCACGGAATTCCCTGTGATCGAAACGTCCCCTTCTTATCTCGGGCACCAGAGTAGAAAACACAACCCCAAAAACGCTCCTCAGGGAAGTGGCAAAAAGGCAGAAATGGGAAAAGGAAGGAAGGAAGGAAGGAAGGAAGGAAGGAAGGAAGGAAGGAAAGAAGGAA